>CM028384.1:11633168-11703829 GCA_013146195.2 Codonopsis lanceolata | reverse complement strand
CAGTCACCACCCATTTCTAGCGAAATGGGAAGTCAGATGATAGCTCTTATAATTGAATCCTCTCTGGAAAAAAAGAGCTTTAGAGTTAAAGCCCTCTAAGTAAACCTTAAAATGTTCGGCACTTTGAAAATGGGCCTCATCAAATTCTATTGCCGAAGCAGAAGATGACAATGCCCCATCAGTATTAGACTTACTTCTTTTCTTTGTTTTCATTATCAATAAAAATCACTCAAAACTCCTCTCAAATCACAAAACCCAACAATGCTCAAAAAATAAACAAGAATAAACTACCCTAAAGTAACAATTTAAACTCAAGAATAAATTTTAACAAATAAATTTTGCATAAATGGGAGATGGATAGAATATACTTGCCAAAGGAAGAATTTTTTTTCCAAGCTTGTTCCTGGAAAATACGCCGGAAAAAAATGGTATCTTCACCGGATTCCGTCGGAGCACAATATGCCACAGATTGTGAAAAATAATGGTGGGGATGAGGAATGTATGTGGAGATGAGGTAGGAAATGAAATTTGGACAAAAAATCTTGGGCAAATCGGCCGGATTTGTAGAGAGAAGGAGAGGTGTGATCACCATTTTAGAGAGAGAGAAAGAGAGGAAAGAGAGAGAGAGAGAGAGAGAGAGAGAGATGAAACTATTGGTTATTTCGTTTAAGTGCCCGAAACATTTTAAATAACGGGACTGAGCGGTCGCTCAGTCCTTTAAACCAAGCGATCGCTTGGTTCAAATATTAAGTGCCTTACTTACTTGAATTTGCACGGTCGCTCAGTGCTCGGGACTGAGCGATCGCTTGCCTCTATTTTCAAAAACACAACTTACTGTAAAATGCACACTCACTCAGCCATTTGACAAGCAAGTGCTTGGCCCTGTTACGTAAAAAGTCATTTTTATTTTCTTTTTAAATAACAAATTTATCACTTAAATATTTCAAAGGTCTTAAGATATCTTCCTTTGGTGCTATAATATATCTTTTCCTTCACCAAAAACTACTTACAAAAACACACTAAAATAAAACTAAATTAAAATTAACAAATAAATACAACACTATAAAATAATTTTTCCCCAAACTTAAATTATGAAAAAAATTTCTATGATTAAAAATTCTCAAAATCAAGTAAGGGTTCAAAATAATTATTATACATAAAAAAATTTAACTAAAAATAAGTGGGTTGCCTCCCACGCAGTGCTTTTGTTTAGCGTCGTTCGCTCGATGTTAGTTTTTTTTTTTTTTTGTTTTTTTCAAGGAAACAGGGGCGGCACCCTGTGAGATTTAATTAATAAAGAAAAAGAATTACAAACTTGAGGGGGACAACCAGCCTTGCCCTTATAAATGGGAGGACAAAGGAGCCTAACCTCGAAAAAGGAAATTACAAAAGGGAAATTAAAAAATGCGAACATAAGGAGTTTGATAAGCATCTAGATAAATGAGACCACGTGTGAACGAAGGAATAGTGGAAATAGAGCTAAAATCACTATTAGATTGAGTATCACAAGCTAAATTAGCCAAGCTGTCGGCAACCTTGTTTGCCTCCCGATAATAGTGACGAAAATGATAATTCCTGAAGATTTGGATGCGGAAGATGTCACGAAAGAGATAAGCATGTTCCCAAGGAGGAGTGTGACCATTACATAAACAATCAAAGAGAACCTTGGAATCAGTCTCGATGATGATGTCCGAGTAATTATGAGAGGAAAGCCAACGAATACCATGAAGAAGAGTTCGGAGCTCGGCAACCATATTAGACTGGGATCCATAGAAACAGTAAAAAGCAAAAATAAAATTGCCAGAAGAGTCTCTAAGAATACCACCACCACCGCTAGGACCTGGGTTACCTCTACTAGCACCATCCACATTCATCTTTAAAGAACCATTAGGAGGGAAGGACCAATGAACGAATGAATTTGAACTTGCTTTACAGGCCACAAGAGGCAGGGGAAAATCGATACATGAAGACCGCGACAAGCATGATATTTTTAATTCTTATGATATTACGAAGGAGAAGCAGGCTGGAATGCAGAATTACCATAGGCAGCAGAGTTGCGATTCTTCCATATGTTCCATAGAATGATTGAAGGAAGGATGGTGAAGAGGAGAGATTTACCATATAGCCACCAAGCAAAACAGGACTGATGAAGAGGAAGAGGCTGAAAAGGAACACCAAACAGGTTGTGAAAATAACCCCATATAGCTATGGAAGAAGGGCTGCGAAGGAAAACATGATCAAATGTTTCCTGTGGCACCCGATGAACAACAATGGCATTTGGAAGCAAGTTAAAGACCTTTGCGCCATAAACCTTCGTCTAGGGCAGCCGTTTACAAACAAGGCGCCAATGAAGTATACTGATATGTCGAGGCATATGCTTGTGCCAGATAAATTTGGAAAAGCGAGGGGAAGGGAGGAGATGATGGAAATAGTGAAGAGATAGTGAATTACCCTTAGAATTGAGAGACCAAACGGGCCTATCATCATCATCGCAAAGAAATACCTGCGAGATTGAATGCCTTGCATAATTGGAGGAATTTCGAAGTGTTCGAAGAAGAAGCTGTTGAAAAATGTCTCGAACTGAACCAGGGCAATTCGGTTTATCGAGCGAGGAGTTCCGATCCAGATATCATTCCAGATTGAGCACTGGCCTCTGCCCACTATCCACTTGATATAAGGTTCAGCTAAAGAGCAAGATTTGGTCATACGGGTCCAAATGTGTGAGCCCTTCGATGAAGAAACTGCTGGATGACTACGGGAGCAATATTTTGCAGCTATGAAATTGGACCAGATATTATTTGAAGCTCGAAACCGCCACCAGATTTTGAGGCCCAGAGCTTTGACAGTGTTATTGATAGAGAAAATGCCAAGGCCTCCTTCTGCTGTAGGACGACAACAGTCCTTCCAAGAAACCCAATGACTCTTCTTTTTGCCATCGATATAACCCCAGAAGAAATTGGAGAACATACGATTGAGAAGTTGAATCACGGATGAAGGAGGATCGATAGAGGCAAGCTGGAACATGGAGATGGACTGAAGAACGTGATTAATAAGAATAATACGACCAACCATGTTGAGAAAGGAACCCATCCAAGAATCGATTTTCCGTTGGAGCTTGAGAATAAGAGGGTCGAAAATCTGTTTTTTCTTTCTACCAAAATATATTGGCCAGCCAAGATAAGTGAAAGGAAATTTACCCTCTTGAAAGCCCAGGATTCGGGAAATAGAAGAATCACGATTGGCAACATTAGGAGCTAAAAAAATAGAGCTCTTGGATTTATCAATAAGCTGTCCCGACATAGCCTCGTAATCAAATATCAAATTGTGATGGAGGAGAAGAGAATGATTACTTTCGTTGCAGAAAACAACAATATCATCTGCAAAAGCAAGATGAGATATGATAATGAGCGACCACTAATAGTAGAATACACAACTCACGGGATCATTACGATGGAGATTATCAAGTTCTGACTTAGAACTTCAGCCATAATAATGAATTTCAGCGGGAGATAATGGATCTCCTTATGCGAGACGAGAAGAGGGAAAAAACCACCGTGATTCCGTTAAGAAGGACATAGAACCAATTATCGACGAAGGCGCCAAACCAAATCAATAAAAACTTCATGAAAGCCAAATTTGCGGAGAACTCTAGTAAGGAAAACCCAGAGACCGATCGAAAGCTTTTGCCATGTCAAGTTTAAGAATGATATTGGAGCTGCGACTTTCTTACGAAGATGGGTCATCATTTCTCGCGCAAGGAGAATGTTGTCTTGAATGATACGGCCTTTAACGAAAAGCACTTTGGTTTTCCAGATAATGAGGGCAAGATGGTGGATAGGCGAGAAGAAATAATTTTAGATATGACTTTGGAATTGAAATTGCACAAACTTATAGGTCGAAGATCCTTGAAAGAAGAGGGAGAAGAGACTTTCGGAATGGTCACAATAAGAGTGCTTGACCAAGACTTAGGAAGGGTAAATATGGAGAAAAATTCTGTAATAGCCTCACAAAAGTCTAGTTTAATAATCTCCCAACAAGTAGAGTAAAAGTGACCAGAGAAACCATCTGGGCCTGCAGCACTATCACCATTCAAAGCAAGGACAACTTTTTTAATCTCCAAAATATCAGGAGGGGCTATTAACTGAGAATTCCATTCATCTGAGATAAGATTAGGAATGACCTCTATATCAAGCTCAGGAGAGGGAGCATCAGAAGATAGAAGACCACGAAAGTAACGAATGGTAGCCTCTTTAATATCTTGGCTTTTATCCAGGAGAGATCCATCAACATCATGAATAGAGTGAATAAAAAGTCGACGCTGAGCTTGACGGACTGAAGCATGGAAAAGCTTAGAATTCCCTTGACCTTCCTTAAGCCATTTAATTTTAGATTTTTGCCGCCAATAACCCTCTTCGCGATTGAGATGAAGACGAAGACGGGCTTGAGCTTCCATAAGATTAGCTCGATTTGTATCGGAGTTGTTCAGATCATATAATAGTTCCATTTCAAGAGCATCTTCCTCAGCTTTCGAAGGCTATCAAAAATGTTACCAAAGGATTCCTTATTCCAGTTCCGGAGAATAGGCTTGAGACGTCGAAGCTTCTTGCCAAACTTGATCATAGGAGGGCCGGATTCTGGTTGTGACCAGAAGCTGCGAACCGTATCTAAAAATGTTGGGTGAGTTGCCCAGATGTTTAGATAACGAAAAGATGAAGGCCTGGATGTTGAAGTTTGAGGGATAGTGGCAAGCAGAGGGGAGTGATCAGAACAAGTTTGGTTTAAATGCTGAATGGTAGTTCCTTGAAATTTATCCAACCAACTTGTATTTCCAAGAACTCTATCGATTCTTTCCATAATTGTGGCTGTATCATCTTGCTTATTCCACCAAGTAAAATCAGATCCAGAGTATCCCAAATCTGTTAGACCAGCCGCTGAGATACATGCTTGAAATTCGAGGCCTCCTATACGATCCCAACCATTACCTCCTGACTTCTCAGATGGATCAAGAATTATGTTGAAATCTCCTCCAACCAGCCATGGAACATTTAAAATCTGAAAATTTATGTGAAGAAGATCATCCCAAAGATCTTGACGGTCCCGAATATCACACCTCGCATAAATACAAGAAACAAATGCATGAAAAGGCCATGAAAAGTGCTGAATTTTGAGGGTAATCTGAGAAGAGTCACATAAAATACTACAACTGAAGCACGATTTAACAAATATCCAAATGGTACTTGAAGAGTTAGAATGAGAGAACCTGAATTTCAGCTTTCGGGTAATGAGATGGATTTTGTCAGTTGCAATTTTGGGCTCAAAGATAGCTAGAAGAGTTATATTATGGTGCTTAACCAAGAACTTTAAACGGCTAACCAGTAGGATCATTACCTATGCCGCGGGCATTCCAAAAAAGTGCTTTAACATCCATTGGGCGAATTAGAGTTTGAACCTTTAGAGGGCTTGTGAGCCTGGGAGCGAGTTGTTCGATCGGTCGGGGGGATTGGATGCTTTGATTTCTTGGGTACTTCCAGATTGAGAGCTTCTAAAGAGCATTGATCAAGATCTTCCTCCTCCTCCAAGACATTTTGAACAACAAATTTGTTCGGGGATAGGATGGATGTAATGGGAGGCTCCACACCAACATCTTCTAGGGAGTCATCAGAAACATCCAGGTTGACGGGATTAGGAGCAGTTTCAACATCGACTGGGCAAGCTTTGGCATTAAGATTCTGTGAGATATATTTTGAGATTTGATCAGCTTCATTCAGGATGGAATCAAGTTGATGAGGGCTTTGGCCAGAATTACCATTAACACCATTAAGATTTGCTTGTGCCGCTATTTCATCCTCTTGTAAATCTTCTGATTCCAAAACCTCTTCAATAGTAGGCTGAGTGTTTGGCATGGCTGAGGCTGGGTTGGCTTTAGCCGAGGGGTTGGGGGTTTTGTCAATCGAAGTGGTGGTGTCTTTCTTTTTGGGAGTCCAGCGTTGTCCATTGGGAATAGAAGAAGGCTTGGCTTGGGGATCTTTAGTCGAAGAGGTAGGGTTTTGGGCAGGAAGATCAGGATGTTTAATTCGGCAAGATAATTCTTGGTGGCCTTGTCGCATGCAATGAGTGCAATAAAAGGGTTTATTCTCAGCCTCTATTCTTTGCCAGAAACTGGGAAAAACGCCTCCACAATCAACCCATACGCGAGAGGGACATTCTTTTAAGAGATCAATCTCCACACAGATCCGGGCAACACTAGGCCGGGATAGGTTCAATGTAGGCTGGTCTAACATTAGAGGCCTTCCAAAAAGAGCTGCAAGAGAAAATAGGGCTGACTTATTGAAGAGATGAATGGGCAGGCCGGGAAGGGATAACCAAACCGGGACAATAGAGCTCTCAACATCTGGGCGAAAATCGGGTGTCCATTTAAATACACGCATAGGAAATCGACCAAGATACCATTGGTCTTTGATCCAAAGGCGTTGATAATCCTCATCACAATGAACTTGGATAAGTATGTGTTTCGTATCAAGATGTCCTAAGGTAACGGCTGTCTTTAAACCGAATGTATTAAAATGTTTTTTGATGCCCTCCATTGATGGCCGACCATGAGAGAACTTGCCTATTAGAGCAAGACGGAAGGGCTGAGCAAGGGTGGCAATGATCTCGGGTGAGAGCTTGAGAGAAGGCTCACCTTTGTAGGATGCAGGCGGGATCAAAAAGGGTGCTGGAGGATTGATGGAAGAGTTAGAGAGAGCTTCGGCATAAGAGCGGACTGGAGGAGGATGATGGGAAGGAGCCGGAGGGGGATCAACCCCAGCCTCGGCCATAGCCGACTAAAGGGAAGCACGAACAAAACCCTAAGGCCAAAACCCTAGAGAGAAAAACTCCGCTCGACGTTAGTCAACCCATTATTCTAAATCAAAAAAAGTCCATCAACTCGACGATTTTCACAAGTGATAGACCTTCATAGTAGGGTTTGACTCGATGCCCAATAACTTTAAATGTTTCATTTTATTTATAATCTTTAACTTCAACTGCACCATGGGTGAAAACATTCACCACTTCAAATGGACCGGACCACTTTGATTTAAGTTTTCCTAGAAAAAGTTTTAGTCTAAAATTTAACAATAGAACTTTGATACCAGGGTACATGTCCTTAGGAATTATTTTCTTGTCGTGGAATCTTTTAGTTTTTTCTTTATAAATTTTCCTATTTTCATAAGATTCCAATCTATGCTCTTCCAATTCATTTATTTGGAGCATTCTCTTCTCGCTTGCGAAAGTCATATCCATGTTGAGAGTTTTAATTGCCCAAAACGCCCTATATTCTAATTCTACTAGGAGATGACAGGCTTTTCCAAGCACAATTCTACAGGAGCTTAAACCTATTGGGGTCTTATAAGTTGTCCTATATGCCTATAAAACATCATTTAGTTTCAATGCCCAATCTTTCCTATTAGGTTGGACAGTCTTTTCTAACACTCATTTTATTTTTCTATTACTTACATCCACTTGACTAGAAGTTTGTGGATAATAGGGAGTTGATAACTTGTGGACTACCCTATATTTCTTCAAATAAGAATTCAGTAACCGATTTGTGAAGTGAGTTCCTTGATCACTTATGATTGCCCTTGACATCCCATATCGACTAAAAATATTATCACAAAGGAATTTAATCACTGTCTTGGCATCATTATTCCTTGTAGCAATTGCTTCAATCCATTTGGACACTTAATCTACTCCGACCAAAATATATTCAAAACCTTGTGATACAGGAAAAGGTCCCATAAAATCTATTCTCCAAACATCAAAAACTTCAACGACTAAATTACTAAGTTGAGGCATCTCATTCCTCTGACTTATACCTCCCGACCGTTGACATTTAGCACAAATTTTAGTAAATAAATGAGCATCGTTAAATAAAGTTGGCCAATAAAGGCCAGATTATAAAATCTTTATTGATGTCTTTTCACCACTAAAATCAACTCCGCAAGCAAAACCATGATAGAAAGATAACACACTCTAGTGTTCCTCTTCAGGAATACATCTCCTTATTATTGAATCTGGGCCACGTTTAAATAAATAAGGTTCTTCCCAAAAATAATGTTTAACTTCTGAGAGAAATTTCTTTCGCTCATGATATCCAAAATCGGGGTTTATTATATCAGCTACTATAAAATTTACATAATCAGCATACCATGGCTCATTGGTTCGCACAGTAAACAATTACAAATCTAGAAAGTCTTCATTTAGAGGAATATTATCATCAAACAATTGTTTTTCGAATAAAGGCCAAAATTCCAATCTAGACAAATGATCTGCGACTACATTCTCTGAACCTTTCTTATCTTTGATTGTAATATCAAATTCTTGTAACAAAAGCATCCACCTAATTAGTCTAGGTTTAGCATCTTTCTTAGTCAACAAGTATTTTAATGCAGCGTGATCAGAATAAATAATTACTTTAGATCCTAACAAATAAGATCTAAATTTTTCAAGAGCAAAAATAACCGCTAAAAATTCTTTCTCAATTGTTGTGTAATTCAACTGAACATCATTAAGTGTCTGACTAGCATAGTGAATCACATACGGCTTCTTATCAATCTTTTGACCTAGAACAACTCCTATAGCAAAATCCGATGCATCACACAACATTTCAAAAGGCAATGACCAATTTGTGCTAGACAAAATAAGAGTAGTTGTCAACCTTTCTTTTAAAAGATTAAAAGAATCTAGACAATCTTTGTCAAAAATAAATTCAGTGTCCTTGGCAAGCAGATTACATAAGGGCTTGCAAAATTTTGAAAAATCCTGAATAAAATGCCTCTAAAAACCAGCATGTCCAAGAAAACTTCGAACACCTTTTACAGAAACAGGAGGAGGTAATTTAGAAATAACTTCCACTTTGGCTGGATCAACTTCAATTCCTCTTTTTGACACTATATGTCCTAAAACAATTCCTTGATTTAGCATAAAATGACATTTTTCCCAACTAAGGGTTAAATTTTCTTTACAACATTGTTTGAGTACTAATGTCAAATTATCAAGACACTTGTCAAATGATTCACCAAACACAGAAAAATTATCCATAAAAACCTCAACACATTTCTCAACTAAATCATAAAAGATAGAAATCATGCATCTTTGAAAAGTAGCTGGAGCATTACACAAGGCAAAAGACATCATTCTATAACCAAAAGTACCAAAGGGGCATGTAAAGGTTGTCTTTTCCTGATCTTCTAGGGTAATAGGGATTTAGTTATATCCAGAAAATCCATCTAGGAAACAGTAAAAATCAAAACCAACTAATCTTTCTCAAATCGCTGCACATCCTATCCAGTGACAGTCGGCATTAACTCATCCTTACCATTCTTAAATATTGTAATTCCATACTTTTTAGGGACTACCTAAATAGGACTTACCCATTTACTATCGGAGATCGGATAAATAATACCCGCATCGAGAAGTTTAAGAACTTCTTTTCTCACTGCTTCCTCCATATGAGAATTCAGTCGTCGTTGATGCTCTCTAAAAGGTTTAACTTCTTCTTCGAGATGAATTCTATACATACATTTAGTGGGACTTATTCCTTTTAAATCGGCTAAGGTCCATCCTATTGCCTCTTTATGATCTTGTAAAACTTTAGTTAACTTCTCTTCTTTCTCTACTGACAAATTAGAACAAATAATTACAGGCAAAGTTTCATTTTTCCCTAAGAAAACATACTTTAAATTTGATGGTAAGGGTTTCAATTCTAAAATAGGTAGTGATTCAATTGAAGGAATCAATTTTTCATTAAAATTTCCTAACGGCTAACGAACAATTTTTTTGGTTGTTATTTCTTTTTGTTCCTAAAAAAGTTTGGTTAATTCAATCACTTCATCATTTTCACTATCGCCTTAACCGGTTAAAACTTCCTCTAATTTATCAGACTTAACCTCTTTAACTAAATCTTTAATTACTAGATTTTCTATTTCATCTACATAAAAACAATCACTCATATCATCTAGTTTTTTCATCGCATTAAACACAAAAATTTCAACTGTCTCATCCATATCAGTTATAGATAATTTTCCATTTTTAGCATTAATCACTGTGTTAGCAGTAGCCATAAAAGGCCGCCCAAGAAGAAGGGGTTCTTCATGCATATTGGTAACCTGATTTTCCATTTCAAGCACTACAAAATCTCCAAGCATAATTAATTTTTCAACTTGCACTAAAATATCTTCAAAGATGCCTAAAGGGTGTTTCACAAATCGATCACCCAATTGCAAAGTCATAGACTTAGGTTTTAACGCACCTAAACCTAATTGTTTGTACACAGAAAAAGACATCAGATTAATACTTGCACCAAGATTCAACATTGTTTTGACTTTCTTAGAATTTCCTAATGTTATTTCAACATTAAAACTAACATGATCTTTTAGTTTTGGTGGAAGATTCTGTTGGAGAATAGTACTAACATTTTCAGACATGATTACCTTTTCATTTTTCGGGAACTTTTGTTTACTAGAACATAAATCCTTAATTTTTTTTTGCATAAGCAGGAATATTCTTAACCACATTCAGCAATGGCAAATTAATATTCACTTTAGAAAGCATATTGTAAATTTCAGCAAACTGTTTATCCATTTTGTTTCTCATAAGATGACTAGGAAAAGGAATACGGGGCACATAAGCTTTAGGGGCAACATATGGTTCTTCTTCTTCTTCTCTTCTTCAGGGATATCCTTTTTTTCTTTGTCACTATTTAAATTATAACTTTTATTTTCATCTTTTTCATCATTTAACACATTAGAAGAAGTAGAAGAAGTAGATGTACTAACCTCCTCGTCAATAGTTTTACCATTCCTTAGAGTAGTAATAGCCTTGGCTTTCTCAATCTGACTGGGAAACTTCCCATAATCTCATCCCTTAATTTCTTTCATCTCATCAGACATTTGCCCATTTTGAGCCTCCAATTTTTGCATTGTGGCATTCATCGCATTAAAAGAGCTTTGAATTTCTTGACGAAGTTCATTTATTTCATTACGTTGATTGTTCTGCATGCTGCCACCATTATTCATATTCCCTTGCCCAAATGCTTGCGGTTGATGCTGTTGCGGATTCAATGGTTTTTTCCCTCCCCAACTGAAATTCGGGCGGTTCCTCCATCCAAGATTGTAAGTGTTGGAAAATGGATCATTCCTTTGACGTGATGGATACTAATACATCAAATTTACCTGTTCATGACAGCCAGGCATATTTCCACTCGAATGACAACTATTAGTAGCATACGAATTATTACCACAAATTGAACATACTTCAAAAGAAAATTTTTAAATTTGCAGCAGCCATCATTGCTTCATAGGCTTCAATTTTAGCGTTAGCAGCTGCTAATGCGCTGGATTCACTTTGATTAAAATTTGAGTTCACTTCATACACAAATTTGGCTTTTTCTCTCGCACTCTTTTGTTGAGAGTTTGATCATAACATTTCAAATAATTCATGCACTTGTTCTGGGGTCAATCCGTGAATCGATCCTCCAGCAGCACTATCCACCATAGTGTGAAGGTAAAGAGAATCATAAAACTGATTTATTAAAGTATCCTTAGGAAGACTGTTGTGAGGACATTCGATTAGTAAAAATTTAAAATGATCCCACGCTTCGTGAAAAGATTTACCCTGTTCCATTGCAAAACACATAATTTGTTTCCTATGGTTTGAAAGTGAGGAATACTGATAAATTTTGAGATAAACAAATCATAAAGTTGTTTCCATATACTTCTAGGTGCTAATGACATAAACCATCTTTTAGTATAATCCTTTAAAGTGCATTGAAGAAAATTTATTTTAAATTCATCTTCAGTTAATCCTCCTTTAGTAAAAGTTTCAGCCAAATTAATAAAATCTTGCATAAAAAATACGGCATTTTCTGAAGGTAGACCATGAAAAGTTGGAAACATATTATCAAAATGTCCTTTTAATTCAAAATTCTTAATTTGATCAGGTAAAAAACCAAACAAGAAGGTGTAAAGTCTATGCTAGGACGAGTGTAATCTCTCATCGTCCTAGGAGCTTCATTATCTTCCCTTGCAGCAACAACTGCTTCAGTAGACACGGCGGGTCAGCCATTGGATTTCTTTGATTATCAGGATTGACAGGATTGACTTGGAGGTTTCTTCCTATTAAAACTTAATTACTAATTCTCCTCGACAATGACGCCAAAAACTTGATGTATTATAATTTAGGTAGCAAGTGCACGAGTCAATCAGAGTATAGTTGTGTGGAAGCAAGGGTCGAACCACATAGAGAAAAGCAGTTAAAAAGGTTTTAATCAGACAATAAATAAAAGCAATTAAACTATGATGTGGGGTTTTGTTTTTGAATTAATTAAAACTAATGAATTGACTATTTAAACTAATTTAAAGGTAATAAAAATAATAGTTGCAGAATCATAGAATTATCGAAGATTAATGAATGGGGAGAATCTAGGAATTGAGATTCACTTGTGTCGCCTCTTCTGTGTTTTTAACTAATATTTCTATCAATTATGGGTTCGTTCACTAGTGTAAAGGGTTGGGATTTACGGAGTGAGATTTTGCAACCCTTAGTACTCCGCCTTAACTGTGCTTTCTTGGTCTGTCCACACAGCAATTAAGAGTCCATTAAGTACTCTAAGAACTCACGCGAACCTAGATCTAACCTTAGCCCGATCAGGAAATCAGAGAGATCTATTTATCATTTAGGTTGGCCAATATATAACTCACACACGATAATGCATCTTATTATACCCACGAGCTTATAGATTCATTAACACATCCATTATGCGATAATTTTACTATAAACCAAAGATAATCTAAATGATAAACAAATAATTGGTAGAATGTAAAATATATTTAACACATAAAAATTGATACAAGTTACCTCAAATCCCTAGAAAAATGTGGTTAGTTCATCACAGGCGATGAACAAATCATTGTGTTGGAAGAAAAACTCATCAATCTTCAATAACCAACAATTAAAATAAAGCAAATAGTATTTTTTGTTTTGAGAGTGGCTGAAGAACGGCTAAAATTCTTATCCCTAAAGTTGTACTATTAAGGTTTTATTTATACAATGTTAGATATTTTGAGAAATTACAAAACAACCCAAAGCAGAAAACGGGACCAAGAGCGATTGCTTAGCACCTTTTCCACGGACAACACCTTTTGGAAAATGCGTGATAGCTCAACCTTGAGGGTTGAGCGAGCACTTGACATCTTAACTTCAGATTTCTTCCTTGAACTTCCAGCAATTTGTACTCAGGTCCCTTGAATCTTCATTTTATGGATTAAAGGCCTGAAATTCATCAATCTTCTCAAACATAACCTGAAACTTGTAAAACACTTAAAACCCAAATTAGTAGCTTTAGAATCTCATATAAAAACACAATCTAAGTAGGAATATACACACAATAGATGTGTATAAAACACATCTTTCATACTGTAAGTCTAGTAGGTAACAAATTAGGCTAGAGGGGGGGGTGAACAACCTTTAAAAAATTTGAGGATCGTTTTGAAATACTTCAAAAGTTGAAGCTGAAAATACACTTTTGTCAGTCAGTTGATGTTATGTCCTTCAAAAGCTGATGTTCTCAGCTGGGAAGAAAATAGTGACAATGTTTTAAATGTTTTCTAAAGATCACTAGTTATAGAGAAAGAATGGAAAGACAATTTATAAACCAAGTAAAAAATAACTTATGAAGTGCACAAATATTATTAATAATCTAAGTGATCACTAATGGATCACTGTATAACAAGGACCAGTGTTTAGGGAGTATGATTGAAGACAATCACACTCATGAGACAATCAAATGATTCCATAATGAATATGAAAGAAGTAAGGAATGTCAAAACAATTTGTCAAACAAAGAACTATAATGAATAGAAATCAAGGGTTGTCTAGCTAATGTTTTGTCTGGGGTACTTCAAATGAGAATTCTGCTTGAGAGAGTACGAATGCTTCTTGTTTCTTCTTTAAGAGGTTCCTGAGGATAGATATAGAAGAATTTGAAGTGCAATCCGTTAGAAATACTTTTGAATTTTGAACAGCTCCAATAATTTGAGAGCATATCTTCTACAAGATATTATTAGATATTGTATGATAGGGATTACTAAAAAAGGCTTCTACAAAGCACAAACAAAGAAATCGGTTAGTACTCAATATATTTTTCCATAAAAGGAAACATGCTGACATACTTTGTTCTAGAAGAAATTGCTAGTTGACGTTGGTCAGCTTGATATACTAACTGAAGATCAATGTTAGCAATTTACTAAGCATGCAAACAGCCTTAATGGGTTTAAGAAAATCTAAATAAGCATATTTCAACAATCTCCTCATATTTGCTTAAATCCATTCACTTAAGCAGAGAGAAGGGAAAGAATAAAACCAATTAATTCGAGACTAATATATATCATATTAGTGAATAAACCCTGCATAAGAGATTAGATAAACCATTGTCCAAAAATACTAAAGATAGAGTATCAAGAAATAAGTACTAAAGCATTTTTTAAAGCATGAAATATAAAAGTGTTTGGAGAGAATAATAGTTAATCTTGTGAAGATCCTGAGCCTTCTTCTGGATTTTGTTGAGCTGGATTCACTGTAGGGTTGTCAGCTGGTCCTAGTCCTGAAGGGATGTCAACTGGCTGATCTTGAGGTATGTCAGCTTGTTGATTTGGAACTGCATCATTTGGGGAAGGTTTAGCTTGTGGAACAGGTACATTTTCTGTGAATATCCTCAGCCCTAGGATCCATCTCTGCTCCTTGTTCTCTTGACTAAGAACGTTGGCTTTTTCTCTATGATTCCTCTCCTCCTGAATGGATTGAAGCAATAGAGTTTCGACATTAGTGGCATTGGTAGCCCATTCTCTTTGATACATGATGAGCCCAAGATTTCCACGAATTTTCCCAGGAATTTCCTTCTATTTTGTTCTATTTTTGAATTAACTATGCCTTGGAAATAATATTATTTGTGTATTTGTGCTTAATGTAGATTTACATGCATAATCGAGCATTTATATGGTGTTTAGCATGATAGATAAGGCACATTATACATTGCTAGTATTTTTGCTAAAGCATTAGACTAATAACAAGGCGAATCACTAAGTCTCAACATGAAATCAAGACAACACTTCCTCTTTTGGAGTAGTCCCCTCAATACTAGGAAAATAATCATTGGGAAAAAAGTTCTTAAATTTCCAACACTAGGCAACACAAGAACACACTGTTTAGTATTATGATAACTATAAATACCTATATAGCAACTATGGAATACAACAAGATACCACGGGAGGCTTAGCCACTCCCCTCTCGAAATTTGTAACAACGATTAATGGCTCTAATGAACACCACGACGATCACTCTTAGGACCAACAATCTGAGCTTATTCGATAACCAACGACGGATCAAGAAATAATATCTCTACAAGGCAGCAGCCCAATCTTGGTATAACTGCAACTTAGAAATGACATAGGAGGAATATTATACTCCTAGACAAAAACTTGCACTCACGGCAATCTAAACCAAATGAACTTAGTACTCCAAGTCCTATTCCTTCACAAATTATCTTCCAATAAGGCACAAAACACAATGCTCGACGATAAATACTCGACGATAAACCCAACCCAACCTAGGCCATTGAACCTATCTTGGGTTATAGCTAACTTCAGCTCTAATAGCAACTGTGACGACCTGACTCGGATTTCAACACAAAATCCACAGGTCGGGCCGCTGGAACTAACATAAATGGGAAAGAAGCACTTACTAACATTGGTGCAAGTTAAACAGTCGAGCTATTAAGCTAAACATGATGGTGAAGCCGTACTAAAACTACGGGTCAACAAAAATCAAATATACAGAAGCGTTAATAGAGTGAAACTCCGAGCTATAGAGTTCGAAACTGAAACATAAGGAACCCAGAGAGACCTTTTCTCATTAGCCTAACAACAAAAATATCATGCCGCAACATTGCAGACGCATAAAAACCCTCGGCACTCATGCTCGGCGTTTCAACAAAGGACTAACCTAATTTATAACAATAACCCAGCGGCTAAATCATACCAGGGTAACAACAACAAGAACAACAAGAATAATAAATTCCTCGAGGCTATAGCTCGCCTGGGAGACAACTGATATAAACACTTAAAACCACGAACAACGACACGATACAACACGTCAGCCCAAGAAAGAACCAATACAAAAACCCAAGTATTTTACCCAAACAAAAAGTCTAAATAACTTTACAAGATATCGATCTCACAAGAATAGCAAGGTACATAAAATAAATGACGATGCTAAAATGAAATAGGACTCCACAAGCTACTACTCGGGAAAGTCAGCTGCTACTGGTACAAACCACACGATCTAATCTCGATCTATCGATCAGCTGCGCTCTGCTACAGTAAGAATCTACTCGGCCTCAACGCGACTAACAAATAAATGCAGCTAGAAAATAAAGTACGAGATGAGTCATAATGACTCAGTAAACTACTACAAGCAACAATATAACATAATAGGAAACATTGTTATAAATAAGTATTTCATCACGTTACTACGACGATAACCCATGCAGACGTGTCATATGCTTTAGATACTCCACAAGATAATCTTTTTTTCTCACTTACTAAATCACCCAAATGAACAAGGGTGAAATTCCCTACTCACAAACAAACCAGACCAATTAGAATTAACTCTCATAAAAATTATCATATACTAGTATGCATATCGTTACATACACACACATCATGTACCTCATATAATCATCATGTATAAGTATGCATATCCATATATATACATATCATGTTCCTCAACGATACATAATCAATACAAACATGGTCAATTAGATCTCATGTTCAATTAACACTTTGTTGTCACATAAGTGCTCATAGTAAGCCACATAAGGGATAGAGAAGATACTGAATTAATGTCGTTGTGTTGCTCTTGAAATCACAATCATTAAACTTTTTCGTGACTAGGATGCACATGATTGATACATCGATGTACTGAGGATACCCCTCAGCCGAATTAGTATAATACATTGCGCTATATTGGTTACGACAAATGGGCTAACTTCCCCACTGAGGCAAACTATGGAGGGTGTGTGAACTGCCTCCGGTACGGTGATACATCGCGACCACAAATCCCATAATTCGTGAAGATGATGCATCGTCCCACCATTAGAGTATAAACTCAAATAATGCCAACTAGACTTATATGCAATGCATAAGTAGATGTTTAATGGTCAAATCTCAAGTATGCATAATGCTCTACTAAATTCATCAAATTATGCACATTGCTACCAAAATGACAAAACTACACTAGGGCTCAATTGAGTTTCTATAATACAAGTGCCAAGCATGTACACTTAAATCAACCAAATCTCCAAATGTTAGTAATTTAGTCAAATGGATTCTGAACAACGTAGGATCTCACCATGATTCTCACAAGGTCCAATTGTTCCTTAAACTCGACTTTGTTGAGTCTTTTTTATAATGCTTTCCAAATAGGGTATAAATGTTATATGCATTTCCAACTCGTTCTATGTTCTCGCTTGAGGCATAGCTACGTTCTGGTTCCATTATGGAAACCTGGTTCACGAATCACTTGTTCAAGTATAAGATAAAAGCCTAAGTTGAATAATATCAAATTAAGCCTAGTTCAATTTCAGTTCATAATTCCACCTAGTTGTAGAATCCAAATTCAACATAAATCGATAACCACAAAATAAATCATGCATGAACGCAAGAACACTCAATATGCTTATAAGTCATATTAATAACAAAGTAGAATATCAATTCCTTAAAATGATAACACTCATGCATTTCATCAAATAACAAGTAGACATGGAGATTCATATCCTAACATGAATCCAAGTTAAGTCATTAACTTTACAAATCACAATTAACATAACTCTCAAGGCTACCTAGTTAATCTAGGGTTACCAAATAACAAAGGTATGACCTTAATGGGTTCTCTTTAAAATGGTAATTCATTCTAAGTCGACTCATTCTCCGAACTCTCATATTTCGATGATACGGCTTACTAAGTTAATTAAGCTCACAAAATATAATCTGAATTGAATACTATAAAATATTGGTGTCACTTGGACACACACCATTTAGAACCACACGGGTCCAAATAACCAAGACCCAACCTTATTCAAATGCCGTATGATTCCCTATGACTAACACAAGTTATTAGTAAATACTTAAGCGACTAGTGAGTCTCGTTTCAACATTTCATTCTCGGGTCGTTCTCGACCTAAGTCCCAAGCTCATTTTCCATGCAACCAAGATGGCATCCATCGACCAACCGTCATAATTCAACCCAATCAAGCCTACATTAAACGTGGCCTCAATCCAAAACCCAAGACTAATTAATTATTCTCTAAACTATAACTATCCGTGAGGTACACTCCAACCATTACTATAGAACGGTTAACAAACCACTTCTCCCCAAAGACTTAACACAATACTCAAAGGTCACATCCCGATATTCTAAAGTGTCAATGCACTAACATGCACGAACCAAGACTCCCAATGAGTCAACATTCCCAAGGGTACATCTATACTTATAAAATTCGGTGACAAACTATACGTTCATTCCAAAGTCATCTAAGGACATCTATTCGAGTCCTAAATCAAACAAATATCATGAAAATACTAATTCAGTCTCACCCAACAAAACCTTGAAATCTTGTAATTGAGATTCGATGAACACGAATAGTCATAGAAATTAATTCTAGGTTAAAATCTCAATTTTCCCATCCTACTTTCGACCAAAATTCATTAAGCTCACTCTACTTTATTTTTCCTCAATTTAATCACTCTACTTTCACATAATTAGCACGTTCATCACTCCATCCAAATATTTAAATGGAAAGTTTAATTTTGTTAGGAAAATCAAAAAATACCCTTACTAAATTTAGGGAATTTGAGGGTCTCTTTCCCCTCTCAAACATAATTTTTTATTGTGTGACTTGAACTTGTCAACACACCTTTCAAATGTAAGGGACATTATTGTTTTTTCAAAGATTTTCATCCAACTTAACTAACGGAAATAACTCTAATAACCTTATTGACTTTCAGAGCCAAGTAGAGTGATTAAATTAAAGAAAAAAATGTAAAGTGAGCTTAATGAATTTTGGCCGAAAGTAGGGTGACCAAATTGAGATTTAAACCTTAATTCTAGCCTCGAAATAACAACTTGTTTAATTAATTAACCCCAATTGGGTCAAATAACAAAGTCCCAAATTCTAGGTCAAAGCATAAATTTGGGATTCACGATTTATCTGGATTTCTAAACCCAACAACAATTAATCTTAATCCATAACAATTCCAATATACCAAAAAAACCCATTTGGGTTCAAACCCTCACTAATACATATTAATATCCAACAATAAAATATCATTTCGACATGTATAACAATGATAAATTATGGGGAACATGTCTCTAGCAACCTAACATCAAAATTGACTTAGAGAGAGAAGCTAGGGATTTAGTAACATACCTTAATCGAGCCACAAACAACTAAGAAGAGGGAAAAAAGCCGAGGGGAATTGATCTACTCGGCAAGGGCTTCGCGATGGTAGACTCGTCTCGTCAAATTGATAGCCGAAACTATGAGAATCCCTGGATTACTCCATTGGAACTCTCTCCTTCTCTCTCTTTATAACTCACGATGGATGCAAAATTAAGGAGGGAGGATGGAGTATTTAGATCTTAAAAGGGTTGGAGGGATAATTCTGTCCCTTAAGGTTGTGGACAAGGGCAAGGGAGGGGGTTTAGTTGGGGGTAGAATTGGAATTTCACGCCAAAAATCAAAACAGCTCAAAGCTGAAATCAGAACCAAGCGGTCACTTAAGGGAAAGGCTAGGTGACCACATAGTTTGTTTTTCAAGAAAACAAAGTGCAACATTTTACGCGGTCGCTTGGTCGTTTGGCTAGGCGAGCGCTTTGTCATCTGGGAAGAGAAAAAGGCTTGAAACTTGGTCCAAATGGAACCCAACTCAACCCCAAACATACTAGGGTGATAACCTACACAAAATACAATAAAAAAACTCATCTGAAACACTCCCGAACAACCCCCGAAACAACCCGAAACGAGACTAGAACAAAGCACAATAACTAACAACCGAAGTAACAAATGAAATAATGATTCAACGAGCAAGAACATAACATTCTAAGAAAGTCAAGGGACTCAAGAATAGGATTGGGAACTTCTTCGAAGTCTAACAATGGTTAGGATTATCTAAACTCCAAAAGATAAGTTGTTAACACAACTCGAATTCAATTGAATAAATGAAGATGAAAGCTATGAAACGATAGTCCTAAATACAATATCATCTCCAGAACACTTCCAACATGTACTAGATCATGTCTAGACAAGTGAATGGCTATCAAGCGAACACCTAGGGTATAACCAAGGTCACGAGCAAGAACTTATGCAAGTAAACTCTCTACCGTGTCAAGTAACGGCCGACGTCAAGTTTTGACTTGTAACTTTAACAAATTAAATTACATAGATCATACAATACTAAGGTATTGACTTCTAAATAGCCTACCTACACAAATCAAGGTTCTCACCTCAAGCCAAACAAGCGATGCTACGGTCATTCAACACACAAAGAGGGAATGTAAAAGTTCGTGGTCTTACATCCTCACCACCTTAACAGAATTTGTCCTCGAATTAACAATTTTGTAACTGATCACAAGGTCAACACTTCATCCTACTAACACTATGGAGGTAAACACCCAGGTGAGCCTCCTGTCTCGAGGGAAAATCTAAATCACAAAACCAACTTGTTTCAATGTCGAGCCAGGAATGACTCCTGACAAGGTACCATAATTGTAAGACCCCGATTCCCGGTTAGCTTGAATTATGTGCAATGCTCGCATTTCTTTTTTGGTTGATTACTCGTTGGGTTTGTGAGAGAGTATAGATGTGTATGAGAGATCACATTAAGACCAAAATACTTTTAAGAGATGCCATATAGTTGTTGACTTGCTAAAGTCACAAGTCGTAACCCGACGATAGTCGAAATGCGACGTGATTGAGAGTTTACTCGGGTTTTGAGTTCCTGACCTCGATTTGTCCTATATCTTTACATGATGATTGAATAACATGTTTAGATGTGTTATACTCCTAGTAGGATGCATTTCTTAAGTCTCGTGAAGTTTTGACGCTTCGAGGATAGCAATTCTCCTTATCGCGTAGTTCGAGATTGAGCCGGGTGATCGTCTCTCCCTTCGGGAGTCCTTTTCTACTATCTATTGTTCATAATCTGAGAGGAATTATGGGCTATTTTTATCCCTTTTATGTGTTTACAATCATGGGTTGTTTCCAGTCGGCTTATGGATTCATTCGACGTTTCGTTAGCAAGTTGTTACGTCTTGCGTCGGTTTCGCTCCGGGTTGTTTTGGGTGTTGTTTATGGGAGTTTAGACCTAATTTAAAAGTGGTTTGAGACTTGGATGGTTTAGTTTAGTGTTTGAGGACTTTAATGGTTGAATTATAGGCCATTTTGAAGCTTTAAGGCTCGAGGATGCATGCGGGAGAGTCTGAGGCCGAGCAAGGAAGCAACAAAGGTGGAATGGCTTGCCAACAGGAGGAAGCGCTCACATGGTTATGCCACCATGCGACCGCATTGCATCCTGTCCCTATTAAAGGATTTTTCACTTGTTTTGGCAATTGGTATAACCTAACCCTACCCAAACCCATTCTAACCCACTCCTAAACCTTCTTAACTATCTTAAGATACACCCCACTTAACCTCTCATATTCAGCCTTCACTTCTAAAAAATGGGAGAGAGCCTTTTGAGAGCTGAAAGGGGAGTCTTCTAGGGTTTCTTGAGTGTTCTTCATGGGTTCCATATCTTGAGAGCTCCATTGCCCAATCCAAGTCATAGAATTGAAGAGGAGCTTGAGGAGAACAAATCCCACCGATTGGAATTCTGAATTTTTAGCTTGAAGGGGCTGATTTGAGGTAAGTTGCTACATCTCTTCTTCTTTGTTTTTGCCCCATTGACCCTAGGGAAAACAACCTTGGTGCTTTGTGAGGTCAATGGGTGCATTTTAGGGCTTTTTAGAGATGCTATGAACCCTAATTATCTAAATGGTGATTTTGCTTGGATGAACCTACTTGAGACCTTGATTAGCATGATATTCATGTGTAGAGTAGTATATTCATCCATCCTATGTGATTTATTCAAGTATTGTAAGTATGATTGGTGAGGTGACTTGAATGGGTATATGCCTAAATGTTGCTTTTGGTTGGATGGACTTGCTTGAAGCCTTGATTAGTATGTTATACATGTGTAGTATAGTATATTAATCCATTCTATGTGATTTATCCATGTCTTGAGAGCATGATTGGTGAAGTGACCTAAATGGGTTTAGGCCTAAAATGTGATGTTTGCTCTATGTTGCCTAATTAATTGTTTTATTGGGTTTATGTGGGTTTAATGAGCTTGGGAATATTATCATTGATGATAGTCATGAACATAGGAGGGTATTGTAGCACATGCTTCTATGCCCTAATTTTCGGAAAGTGTAGATTAGACTCAACGGAGTCATTATAAGTTTGATAATGTGTTAAAAGAACTTGGGTTGAAATCCTATGATGATTGGGTTTCGTTTGATTAATGTTGTGAAGTACATAGCCTCCAAACTTTAAATGGAGTTAGGAATATGATGAGTTATATGGATTTTTAGGCTTGGGAATCAAGCCCGAATGAATATTGGGATTTTGTTGTAAACTTTAATGAAATGTTAAAATGTGGATTTACGAGACACATAAAGAATAAAATGTAGTATTAAGACTCAACGGAGTCATTATAAGGCCAATAATATGATAATGAGCCTTGGGTTAAAACCCTACGATGTTTGGGTTTTGGGTTGATTATGTTTGTGCGAACCGAGCATCTCATTTGTGTCCATATGAGACACTCATGTTATAGAGACTTATTGGAAACATATCTTGAGCGTTCTTATTAGAGAACGGAACATTAGAGACCAACTTATGGCCTCGAGTATATTTAAGAAATTATTAATGAAATAATTCTCTCTTTAAGATTTTTGGTCGCGTGCATATGAAAGCACTTGTGAGGAAGTGGCTACGGAGTAGCCATGATGTTCTTGAGTATAGTATTGGAGATGTCGATTATATACGACGGTTAGGACTATGATTGAGTCCGGTGTGCTTTAAGTGAAGACTAAATACTAAGTCTTGAGATATGGATGTTATTAGACTAATTTAATAGTCTTGGGTTTGATCTTGAGTAGAGGATTATAGTAGACCTCACCTTGTGATTTATTGAGTTTGTATGCTATTCTTGATTGGTTGGTGACTTGAGGATTTATGAGCACCTCAATATGTGGTTCTTGAACTAAACTTGTAAGTTAGTTGAACATGTTGTTTATATGCAAATATGTGCATTGTTCAAGGGATTTTGTAGAGCATTATGTCCTACTTGATTATATGCAAATATGTGCATTGTTATGGGAGTTTGTAGAGCATTATGTCCTACATGATTTGATGACCCCATATTAATGAACTTGGTCTCAATTGGTTTATGCAAGTAAATACCTACTTGAGAATTTTTGGTTTAAGTCCAGCTGGCGGATTTGGTTGTCATGTCGGCAATGGGACGATTCATAGCCTTTGAGAACAATCGCTACGAATCGTTGCATTGGTTTCCTTTCTCCTCACTATTTGGCCAATAGTGGGATGTGATCTCGAGTTATGATATCTAGCCTGACATCGAGCTCTCTTTTCTCATCCTAGGTTGGATGAATGTAATGAGTACTCATTAAAGGAAAACTGATGAGTTGTGATTATTTGGGGATGAAACCCAAGGTATGATTGGTTGGGTGTTGAATCCGAATTTTGGTTTGAGGATGGATCCCATGCTAAGTTTGGTTAGGTGTTGGACTCGGATTTGGTTGTAACGGTTCGATTTACGTTTCTTGTTACACATGTTTATTTATGAGCATTTATATGAAAGATATTATGCTATGTGGTTTATGTGGGATTATGTGCTTTGGTAATTAAGTGCATGTTTATTGTTGGTATACTAGTATGATACCGTGATTCTTATATGCTTGTGCATTATGCCATGCCATGACATAATATGCCATACAGTTGCATTTAGTAACTTACTGGGTCATTATGACTCACTCCGTGTGGTTGTTTTCCCTAGTGTGTGCAGTGATCCCGTTAGTACGCGCGACGACTTCGGATAGAGATTTCTAGCAGGTGGTCTTCCGGGTAATAAGCCTGGAGCTATTATTATTGTTGTTATTCATTTGTGAGACACGAATGTAAAGTTATGTAGACTTTACTTGGGTAGATTATAGTAGTATATTATTGTTATGTATTTGGGAGTCGGCTAGTATAGCCGAGCTATTGTATCTTTTAGAAGTTAATTTCGTTGTCATTTCGAGCAAGTTTGGCTCGTTTATTCTAGTATGGTGTTATTGGTATTTCTATCTCCGCCAACTTCAGTCGTGAGATCTTGGTGTAGTTGTTTAGCATTTGAAATAATATTCTTATAGTTGATTTGTCCCTCCGGCATGTTATAGCCGTTGAGTGGTTGTTTATCAGGTTGGGAATTTGTTGATTTGCTGGTCTTTGGTTGCCGATGGTTTGTTGCGCGTGTCTAATGTTGCGTCACGTGTGTTGAATTTTTGGGCCGAGAGATTTACTATCTCTTTGGTTGTTTTTATTTCGGAGCTTGTTAGTTCGGGTCCCATTTTGTTTTTGCTTCCGCAGGTTTTAGTTTTTATTATTCCGTATCACCGTTATGGCTTTACCTTCTTGTTTCGAGCTTGATGGCTCATCTTTTGACTCGCACCATTATGCTTAGCAGGTGCTTGTCTGTCTCTTAGCTTGTCCTGATGGCACGACCTTGGGATCTCATCTTGGGATCTGGGTCGGGTCGTCACAGTTGGTATCAGAGCTATTGGTTAGCTATTTCGCCAGGATAGGTTCCTTGGCCTAGTTGGGTTAGGTTTATTGTTGAGATTTTTAACGTCGAGTGTTCCTTGTAGGTGTATAATGTCAGGAGCCTGGCGTGGAGCTGGTTCTAGTAGATCTGGTTCGGGTACAGCTCATGGTAACGAGAGAGGGGATAACGTTAATGATCCGCGTGTGACTCCTCAACAAATATTTAGATGGGAAGACGATACCACTATACTTGGGAGATTCTTGAGGTTGAAACCCGAGGGCTTCGATGGAGAGCCTGACGCTTCTAAAGAAGAACATTGGTTAGAAAGCATGGAGAAGATCTTTGCAGTTATGGGTTGTACGTCAGAAGACATGGTGACCCTAGCAGTGTTTAAGTTGAGTGGTGCGGCTGACCATTGGTGGCATGTGTTACGAGATAGTTGGAGACACCATGGAGTGCCTTAAGTGTGGGAAAACTTCATGATGGAGTTTAGGGCACAGTTTATTCCGGCAATAGTTCGGGAAAGAAGAGAAATGGAATTCATTGTGCTAGAACAAAGGGATATGACTATGGCTCAGTATTCAGTGAAGTTCACAGAGTTGGCTCGTTACTTAGTTACTTAGTGCCAAATGAAGCTAAGAAGACCTATCGGTTTGTAAAAGGCCTAAGGATGAAGTATCGCAGGCAGCTTATTCTAGTACAGCTCACGGAGTACCGAGATGCTGTGAATCGTGCGTATGCGATGGAGTTGGACATCGAGGACTATGCTCAAAAGAGAACCTCGAGGACTACTAAGAGTGATGATGGTATTAGAGGGCATGTAGCACCTTAGACAGTTAGTCACGGAGATGTACGATCTGGTGGACGGAGTGATGTTCCTACCTCTAGTCGGAGACGACGAGGCTTTGAGTTGATATGTAATTTTTGTATGAGGACGGGACACGTCGAGAACAGATGTTGGGGCAAAGCAGGAAAGTGCTTTGCTTGTGGAGGTGATCATGTTCGTAAAGATTGCCCAAGGATGAGAGTTAATCGGCCTGGGAGTGCTAGCCAACAATCTTGTGGCTCCAAGAGATATGGTGATGGTCGGCCTAGAGTTTGAGGTCGTGTGCGCGTGGCGGTTGGCCATTGCGGAGGTTTGAAACCTATCAGAATAGGAAGGTATATATGTTCTCGTATATATATATTATACCGTTGCTACTATTATTGTTATTATGAGTACACGTCTTATCGGTAGCTCATGTGCATTCATATATAGATTACATGGTGTATTGCATATTATTGGTTTATTGTTTGATTGGGGATAAAGCCCCAATGTGGTGTTAGTATGTGATATTGTTTGATTTGTGAATTTCCGGTAGGTAATATATATATATATATATATATATATATATATATATATATATATATATATATATATATATATATATATATATATAGGACTATATTGTATATAAAGAGCATTGGGGATGAATTTATGTTACGACGATAGTAATCAATGGTATTATGGGGTTGCAGTTTCGTAGGCCTATATTAAGAGACGTGGTGTGAATATATGTATATATGAAGCATGATTTGTATGATGATACTTGTATATCCTATGGAGATAGGTTTAATGTGGCGAATAATATAATTTCATAATATTGTCAAGGATTACTGTGCGAGTAGGATACACTCGATTAGTAAGAAGGTTAAGTGTCGCGATTTATCGGTTGATTCTAGTTGCGCAGAAAAGTATGATGTTTCACCGCGATTATTGAAGTGTTGATGTTTTGGAGACGCTTAGAATATGCGCTGGTTGTAGACTTGGTCTAGAACTTAAGAAAGGTTGGAATTGTGGAGTATAGACGTTACGACTATTAGTAGCCACGTCGGTTCGTGGTGACTTCTAGTGAGTTTTCTTGGTTGTGTGTACCAGGTACACAAGTTTTGTGGTAAATATGATTGTTGTTTGCCAAGGTAATAGACCTTGTTACTTGGCTTGATTTTATTCAATTATGTGCATTAGTTGTAGGAAACACCTACTTGATGCATCTACATTGTAGTATATTAAATTCTCATTTCATAATTATTATCTCCTGCTCATTCATTTCATTAGCATAGGAGACTGTTTAAAGGATGCTTAAGATTTTCTCATAACCCTTCGCATCCTTGCAACGAAAGCTTTTGAAATCCAATTAAGTCGGTACCCTAAATTGGTGATCAAAAGAGGTTCGTTGTTGGACTAGGATTGGTATGAGTTAGGGTAGAAATTGACTATACCCGTTACCAAATGGAATGGACAGAAATGGAAAGAATTTTCAAAACATTTCATTATTGTGCTCTTATGTGTTCTTACCCGCGATAGGGAGATCGCGAGTATGACTTGCATGGCTTGAAATGTCGAATTGATTGCCTCTATAGACTCCCCATTGGCACTCCATAAGAAAGCAACCATCAAACCTTCAATACAAAGCAAAACAGTCTTAGGAATTGGAAGCGCGGTCATAGCAAAAACTGGGATACTACAAAGAACGGATTTGATCAGAGTGAGTTTAGCGCCAAAAGACAATAAACGAGTCCTCCATCCATTGATACGACGAGAAATCCGATACTCTAGATCCTCAAAATACGAACGTTTCGCCCTTCGTTTGTAAAGAGGAAGACCCAAGTATTTCATAGGCCAAAACCGTTTTGAAAATCCTAGCCACTAAGAGATTAAAACAGCTTTCCGAGAGGAACATTTATGAGAAATATAAAAGCTGCTTTTAGGAATATTAATCATCTGCCCCGAGCTCTTTCCATATAAATTGAGAACATGCCGCAGCCCCTTAATTGATCTCTTGCTAGCATTACAAAAGATGAGCATATCATCTGCATACAAAAGATGGGAAACTTGTAACCCAAAACTGCCATGATCATAATTCAGAATATCACCATTCCCAACTGCCTTGTTGATGTTAAAGGATATCACTTCCTGAGCTAAGATGAAAAGCAACGGAGATAAGGGGTCTCCCTGTCGAACCCCCCAAGAAGATTTAAAGAAACCAAATGAGTCCCCATTAACACGTAAAGAGTACCAAATATTACCAACTAGATGAGTTACAAGGTTCCGAACTGATTCATTAAAACCATGAGCACGTTGAAGGACAAAGCACGTTGAAGGAAATTCCACTCCAATCGGTCGTATGCTTTGGACATATCTATCTTAACAATCATATTCCCCCCACGCACCTTTTTATCAATTAGTTGGACTAATTCGTGAGCCAGCAAAATATTTTCCTGAATACTACGCCCTTAAATAAAACCCGATTGTTCTTGAGAAATTAAAGAAGGGAGCAAGGATGGGAGCCGGGTAGCCAAAATACGAGACATAATTTTGCACGAAAAATTGCATAAACTAATGGGACGTAAATCTTCAAAACCTCGTGGGTTATCTACCTTCGGGATAAGAATCAAGGTGGTAGCAGTCATCCCTCGATGCAAAGAACTACCAGTGAAAAAATCCCGAACAGCCGCTATCACATCAACTTTAATAATGTTCCAACACCCTTGATAAAACCAGCTCGTGAAGCCATCAGACCCAGGAGCACTATTCGGATTCATAGCTTTAACCGCATTCCAAACTTCTATCTCCGAAGGCTGAGAAACAAGGAAGTCATTGTCTGCATCCGTGACCATATTAGGGAAGCCCACAAATAAGTCCTCATTCACAATAGTATTATCAGAAGAAAAAAGCTTGGAGAAATATTCCAATGCATGCAAGCCAACCTGAGCCGGATCATCACTAAGCGAGCCATCTGCCATATGAAAACGAATCCGATTACTGTAACACCCCAAAAATTATGGAATTTTATTATTATATTTTTGGGATCTAATTGTTTTGTAATTGACTCTACGGAGTCAAATTAAGCAAAATAAATTATATGGAGTAGTTTAACTAACTCCTATGAGGTTGGTAATTTATTTAGGGGATGATTATACCCTTATATAAATTTAGATATAATATTAAGAAATTATTATTTGAGGTCTTGGGACAAATAAATAATTAACAGTTGTGACCCAGAGTGTTTTAGTATTTTAATTGACCCTATAGGGTTAATTTGCATGACAGTTAAAATATTTCTTGAGAGAATAATATATTAGTCCATACGTGTTAGAAATATTTATGTGGTATTGTATTTGATTTTTCGGAGTCAAATTGGAGTTGATTTAAAATTAAATCAACTGGGTAGTACAGACTGATTTCGATACGCAGCTGAGTTGTTTTGATCAAGGAACCCTTGAAAGATTTTGTTTGGTTTGAGATTTTTAAGGCTTTTACTTTAGACATTTACAGAGTGTCAGGAGAAAGAATCACGTCGTTTCGTCGAACGGTGTTCAAACTGGAACCGTTTGAAAATTACTGTAGCATTCGCGACTACTGTAGCAGTTGGGGCAGCCATTGTATTTTCTGTTTTGGGCATTAAAATCCTATTCTACCCTCAATTAAACCCCTCCCCTTTGGCCTAGCAAGGGTATAAGAGTCCTTCCACCCCTAATATAAGTGAAAGACTTCTTTCCTTCTCCCTCATTTTTGGTTCAGCCATGAAGACGCGCAGAGAGAGGGAGACGACGAGAGAGAGAGAGAGAAGCATTCATGGTGATTGGCCGATTCCCGGAGCTACGGGCATCCGATCGTCGAGCCGAGACCTTCATCGCGAAGCTCTTGATGAGGAGAACGTTTCCCCTCGGTTTGTACCCATTGAATCTCGAGTTTAATGGCTGAAATAGGTACGTGACTAAACCCCCTACTTTCTCTTTCTAGCTCAAATTGATGATAGGATGTTAGAGGTTTGTTCCTCTTGGTTTGTGGTTGATTTCTATGTCTAAATGGTGTATTTAGTTGGGGTTTTGAGTTGTAAACATGCGGGGTTGGATTTGTTGGGTTTGTGGTGATTATTGAAGTAATTAGTAATAAAAATTACTTGTTAAATGGGTTTAGGAACCCAAATGAATATAATCTCGAAATTATACTTTGCCCTAGAATTTGGTAATTGCTAATTTGACTCAATGGAGTTAATTAAAATTTTAAATTTGTTGTTTTGAGCCCTAGGATAAGTTCCTACGACTTTTGGGTTCGTCGGGTCTCAATTGGGAGATTTTGAGATTTGGTCGTGTGAGACCGGAATTGGTGAATTTGTGTATTGATTGGGTTTAGGACTCAAATTGAAATCCTTGGGTGATACTAGCATGAGAATATTGTTAGTTAACAAAATTAAGTTGTTTGAGAATTTAGGATACAAAGAAAAAGGAAACAGATTTTGAAATGATGCAGTCCCTGTTTTGGGCATTTTTCCGAAAAATACTGTAGCAATTCCGTCCGTGATAATTTTCTGATTCTTGGATATGTTATACCTATACATGTTAGGTAACTCCCTGTAAAGTTTCATAAATTTTCGAGTTAAGGAAGTATTTTTCATGAGTCACGAAACATGGCTGTGACAGTGAGACTGTCACAGTGAAAACAGATTTTTCTATGGGATTGGGGTGACCGTATTCTAAAGAATACAAGTCCAAATGGAGTACTTTAAAGTTCCAAATTATAGTTTCAAGAGTCTAGTTTCTGAATATATAAAATTCATGAAATTTGGGGTTGTGAGTAATTAATGGTTGATTTTACAAGTTGACTGGGCAGAATGTTTAATAGCAGCAAATCAGATTGTTATCATGAAATTGAAGTGACTATATTTGGATGAATATAGATCCGAATGAAGTGATTTAAAAGGCTAAGTTATAGTTTGAAGAGACTAGTTTCAGAATATGTAAGATTCATGAAATTTAGAGTTAAGATGAGTTATTGGTCAATTTTACAAAATGGCTGCGCAGAATGAGTTATTACTAAGTTGGAATTCCAACTATTAGAATGAGTATCTTTCGATGCATGAACATCGAGTAGAGAAGGATTGATTTGGTTTGAAGAATGGATTACCATTCAGGGATATTATAGAGTGTATCCTCAATTTCGACGTATAGACCCTTTAGATACTCTTAGAGCATAGTGAATTTGTATCTAATAAACGATTCTATTCACGTGAATATGATGGGATGAGTTTATGAATTAACATGAACTTTAATGAGTTGAGACTATAAAATGATTTATCATTCTAGAAATATTGTAAGGCGTACACCATTGTTGATTAAGTACCCTAGACTAACAAAGTAGTCTTGGTGAATATATGATGGGTTAATGGTTAAGTAATAACTTAACTTGGTTGTATACTAGTATATGAAATTCTATGATTGATTTAGATTATGACTAAATACATAATTCCTACCTTTGTTGAGATTTGTATCTTGTGTGCGTTTGAGAATATGACTCATGAAGCATATATTGCCTTTGATTACTTGGTCATTCTATTGGTGTTGATTTCCTGACTTGTATTTAAATTGTACTCCATTAACAAGTGGAACTGCGAACTTGAAAATCAATTTAGGCTACCAACTCGTACTTGACTTAGTGACTTGTGAACTAGGGTTCCTAAATGGAAGGAGAACCTAGCAATGCCTTAAATGAAAACGTAGAACGAGACCCTACGACTCCTAGAATCAATTGACTAGATTACTAGCTTTTGGACCTTGACTTGGATAGAGTGGACAACTTGTCACTTGGGATTTTAAGACTCAAATGAGTTCCTGTTGTGGTTTTGTGATTATTGTAACAATGTGCATAATCGTATGAATTTAGTAGATCATTATATCTACTTGAGAATTTGCAAGTAAACATCTACTTGTGCATTGCATATAAGTCCAGCTGGCATTACTTGAGTTTTACGTACGTTGATGGTGGGACGATGCATTGTCTTCACGAATTATGGGATTCGTGGTTGCAATGTATCGCCGCACCGATTCGGTTCACACACCCCTCCACTGCTAGCTACAGTGGGGAAGTAGCCCCATTTGTCGTAACCAAAAGAGCGCATTGGCTAGGGCTATTTTCCCGAGTAGAGAGCTCGGACCCGAGAAGAGAGCTCGGTACTTTGATACCCGATCACGGGTATCACTGGCACGATATGATTAATATTTGTGATTTCAGGAGCAACACATCGACATTGATTCGGTATTCTCTCTTAAACCTTTATGTGGCTTACTATGAGCACTTATGTGATAACAAAGTGTTACCTGAGACATGAAATCTAAATGACCATGTTTGTATTGATTGTGAATTAATGCGAGACTTGATATGTATATTTGTAGATATACATACTTATACTTGAGAATTCAATGATTGACATAAAGGGTATATATATAGATATACATTCCTTTATAGATGTTGATTCTTTGTGAAATGTTTTCTGACTTATTTGGTTTGTTTATGATCAGGGAATTTCACCCTAGTCGTTTGGACGGTTTAGTACATGAGCAAAGAGGTTATCTTGAGAAGTGTCGAGTATACGACACGTCTTCGTGGGTTTTAGTCGTAACAATGCGATGACATGTTTTATTATAAAAATGTTTCATTTATGATATGTTGTTTGTAGTAGCGTACTGAGTCTTTATGACTCACTCCGTACTTTACTTTCTAGTGTGCAGTTGTTCGCTTGCCGCGTTGAGGCCGAGTAGATCCCGTCTGTAGCAGAGCCACGTATCGATAGTTGGGTTGAGGTCGTGATATCCGTGCAGTTATCTCCTCCCGAGCTTTTATTAGCGGAGCCTAGTCCGCTTATTTCAATATTAATATTTGTGTCCTTTTATTTTGTTGAGGACGATATTTATTTTGTAAAGTTATATAAACTTTGCAGTCGGGTAGATTTTTCTAGTATTGTTGTATTATTCCAATAGCTGACATTTGTAGTCGGGCACGAGAACTCCATAGTAGAGTAATCATCGGTTGTACCGGGTAGTAGCTTCGGGGATTTCATTGTTCTAGTTATCCTAGTTGTTGTTGTTGTTACCCCGGTATGCTTTAGCCGTGGGTCATTGCTATATCAGGTTGATTTTTGATGGAACGCCGGCCTGGAGTGCCGATGGTTAGTTCTGCGTCTGCAATGTTGCGGCACGTGAGTTTCGTTTTCATACCTCGTGAGGCAACGCCTCTCTTGGTTTCAGTTGTTTCAGTCTCGAGCTCTTAAGCTCGAGGGCTTGTTCTTTAACGCTTCCGCATCTTGGAAATTTTGAAATACGTATTTTAGTACGGCTTCTTGTTCGTGTCTAGAGCTTGTTAGCTCGAATGTTCCACTCGCACTTTATTTTAGCAAGTGTTTGTCCTCTCTTGTGTAGTTCCAGCCGACCTCGGGATTACGTCTTTGGAATCCGGGTCGGTCGCGACAATTACAATGAGCCCTATTGCCTTATATCTGGCTTGGAAATAAGCGGTGTTCTCTCCCCATCACGAAAGCCATTGTTGTCTAGATTTCACGGCAGCCATCTCCTCATTCCAATTCAAAAGTTGAACTAAGGAAGCTCTAGCATCAGTAAGTTGTTGTTCGACTGTCGCGTGACCATGTTGCTGTGATTCAACCTCTAGCCGAAGAATTTCATCTTGAATTGCATCAATATTCCAATGAACATTCCCAAAGACATTCCAGTTCCAGCCATTTAAAGACACCCTAAGATTTTGTAATTTCCTAAATAGATTATCCATAGCCGAACCATGCACCGGGATGTTCCACTGGGATTCTACAAAAGGAAGGAAATCTGCATGATCTAACCACATTCTTTGAAAACAGAAATTCCCTTTTGTTTTAAAATCTTTAGACATAGAAACCAACAAAGGAGAATGATCAGAATTAACCGTTGCAAGATGTTTAACTCTGATTGCTGGAAAGGAAAGTTTAAAAGCCTCATTAATAAGAACCCGATCTAATCGCTTCCAAATTCTGTGAGTTCCTTCCTGATTGTTACACCAAGTAAAACGACTCCCTTCATACCCAGCGTCTTCAAGGCCAGCCTGAAGCAGACAGTTATTAAAATCATCCATCTCGCCAAACTCACAAGACGTCCCACCAAGCTTCTCCGATGACTGAGAAATCACGTTAAAATCTCCCCCAACCATCCAAGGAACGGCACAACTATTGGAAAAAGAAATAATATCCTCCCATAGATCTTTGCGTTCCAATCGAGTGCATTTAGCATAAACAAAGGTAGAAAAAGCCTTAAATTCATTACCCATTGTGAGAGAAACAGTAATGAACTGATTAGAATGCGCAAGTAAATCCACATCCACACCATTATTCCATAGCAGCCATATATGGGTATTAATAGGATTCATATGCAAACTTTTGGCAAAACCAATACGCCGACAAAATTTAGCTAATCTGTCCCCAATAGATTTAGGCTCCAGAATGACACATAAAAAAGGTTTATGTTGCCTAACAAGTGATTTAAGATAATTCCGAGTTGCTTTATTGCAAACTCCTCGAGCATTCCAAATGACGATCGACATAAATCAACTAGCAAGAGGGAGTATGTTGGGCTTTGGAGGCAGCCCTAGTAGTACGAACATTCTCTTTAAGAAACTTATCCTTTTTGATCTTTTTATGGAGATCCCGGCAATACTTTGAGAAAGAGGCTCGAATAGACACCTGCCCAAAATTTGTATCAGTAAAAGGAGTATCCGGCTCTAAAATTGTGTCATCATAATCCCCTCCTGTTAAGTGAGCCTTCCCAGAAGGCCTAGGTTGTTTATGCAAAACCTCATTCCAAAAAGGGCCCAAACTAATTGAATTACCATATGCCTTCTTGTTAGTTGTTGTTTCATGCAAACCTGAGCCAAAGTGAACCTTCTCCAAAGTGTTTAAATCATCCCCATCATCAGAAAGATCTGCCAGAGCATTAAATGAATTATGCATGTGTAAATCCTCCATATCATGAGGAGAAGAAGGACTATGATCCTTTCCTTTTTTCACCCGACTGGAATTTTCAGAACCTACCAAGTCAATATGTTCCACCTCCCTAGGACAGCCATGAGCATCCTTCGCTATTGACAACGAAGGGACATCATTAATTGTCGTAGCTTGCACTGGAATCCACATTTTGGAGGGGGACCAGACTACTTAGGAATACTAGTGATAACGGCTTCTTTGCCTTGGCCATTAGGAACTTTCCCATTAAGCTCGACCATGGGATCAGCCTGTTGACCATCCTTAAAATTATGTGTTGTAGTTCCCATATTCCCAGTTTGTTGTGGCACAAAGCTTTGGGTGCCTCCCGCGAAACCCCACGTCGCCCCTTTTGGCAAAACTCCTTTGTATGCCCCAAAAGACCACAACCAACACAAAAATTAATATTGCCCTCGAACTCTAGAGGCTGCCAAAAGCCTGAATCTTTACTCGTGCCAATCCACATTCTTGTAGGGAGAGGTTTAGAGACATCAACCTCCACGCAAATTCTAGCAAACATTGGCCGAGAAAGAGCAAGAGTTTTCTCATCTGCACGAAGAAAATTACCAAGAGAATTGCCAAGACATTGAAGAAAAGACGGGTTGAAAAAGGTTAAAGGAAATTGATGAAGCTGGACCCAAACCGCAACCCTAGTACTATCCTTTCGAAAAGCAAAGTCTGGAGACCACCAAAAGGAACGATACATGCATGATTGAATCATGTGTGATTCCTTGGATAGAGCCAAAACTAGGTCTTCTGCCGAGGCAAGACGAACCATAACATGGCGTGGATCAAGGAGACCAACTACAAAGGGACCATGAAGTTTCCAAGAACGGGCAATGTCTTCTTGTATCGCAAAAACTGAAGGGCAACCAGCCGAAAATTTGAGAACTAGGGTATTTGCAAATTGCTTAACAGAATCATCTAATTCCATTGGAGAGAACAAGCAACCTGGTTCTCCATCAAAAGAAGACGACTGTCGGGGGGCAAGGGGAACCGCCTGTAGCACGGGTTCAGAAGAGCCCACAAACGATTTAGGCTGCCCAGCTAAATTAGCGTAAGACCTGGGCATAGAAGAAGAAACAGGCTGTTGAGGCATGCCCGAGGAAGGGCCAGACGGTGGAGGAGTAGCGCCAGACGGTGGAGGGATAGCCTCTGAAACGTGATCCGGCGGCATAGTCGCAGAACCCTAATTAGGGCGACAAAACTAAAGAGAAAATCTTAGAGAGTTGCTAAAGTATTAGACTAATAACAAGGAGAATCGCTAAGTCTCAACATGAAATTAGGACAATACTTCCTCTATTGGAGTAGTCCCCTCAATATTAGGAAAATAGTCATCAGGAAAAAAAGTTCTCAAATTCCCAACACTAGGCAACACAAGAACACACTGTTTAGTACTACGATAACTATAAATACCTATATTTTTTTTTTAAGGAAACAAGGACGGAACCCTGCAAATTTTATTAATAATAAGGAAAAACTACAAACAGGAGGGGGACAACCAAGCAAACCCAAAAGAAGGGAAGAATGGAGCCTGACCTCTAAAACCAAAACATACAAAAAACCAAACTCTCAATTACGATAACTATATAAGCCCCTCTCATCATTAGAAATCGCCAACCGAACCGAACGTGGCAAAGCAGACCACTCGTGGAAGAAACAGCACCTCTGATGATTATGCGCCTCCGCAGCCAACCTATCTGCTACATGATTCTGCTCTCTATAAACATGGGATAAAGCAAAGGATCCCAACTTATCTCTACAGACTCTCAGAGCATACGTATAAGGCCAAGGAGACCTTTGCTTACCTTTCAAAATAGCGACTGCCACCTGAGAATCAGATTCAACCTCAACCGAGTCCAACCCCAAGTTACGACAAAGACTCAACCCATCCTGGAGTGCCAAAATCTCAGCTTTCATATTAGTTCCAACACCATAAAAATTAGAGAAAGACCCCACTAATCTGCCTTGCATGTCCCTAATAATACCACCCCCTGTACAATTATTTGCTATGCTCGAACCATCCGTATTAAGTTTAAAATTATACTCAGCCGGAGGATACCATCTAAGCCATTGACCACTCTTTTGCTTACACCGAACTATCTGAAGCCCAAGCTTCTGAATACCAATACCGCCCATCAAATGAACCCGAGACTTGGGAGTATAGAGAAGCAACATATCAAACAAATGGCTACGGACGCAATTAAAAATAATATCGCTATTCATAGGAATATTCTCAAAAAATGTCGCGCATCTGGCTTTCCAAATTTCCCAGCAAGTGAACATGAAAATACCAAGGAAACAAGCACCTGCCTGATTGCGTAAAGAAATACCCCTAGTCCATACCTCAAATAGGTGCAAAATACTCACATAATAGAAACTATGGAATACAACAAGATACCACATGAGGCTTAGCCACTTCGCTCTCGAAACGTGTAACAACGATTAATGGCTCTAATGAACACCATGACGATCACTCTCCGGACCGACAATCTGAACATATCTGATAACCAACGACGGATCAAGTAACAATAGCTTTACAAGGCAGCAGCCCAATCTTCGTATAACTGCAACTTAGAATTGACATAGGAGGAATATTATACTCCTAGACACAAATTTGTACTAATGGCAATCTAGACCAAATGAACTTAGTACTCCAAGTCCTGTTCCTTCGTGTAATATCTGCCAATAAGTCACGAAACACAATGCTCGACAGTAAATACTCGACGATAAACCCAACCTAACCTAGGCCATGGAGCATATCCATGCTTATAGCTAACTTAAGCTCTGATACCAACTATGACGACCCGACCAAGATTTTAACACGAAATCGAGAGGTCAGGCCAGGCTGCTGGAACTAACATAAATGGCAAACAAGCACTTGCTAACATTGGTACAAGTCAAACAATCAACTTTTAAACATAAAGGTGAAGCCGTAGTAAAAATATGGGTCAACAAAAATCGAATATGCAGAAGCATTAACAGAGTGAAACCCCAAGGTATAGACTTTGAAACTGAAACATAAGGAACCAAGAGAGACGTTTTCTCATGAGGCTAAACACGAAAACCACATGCTGCAAAATTGCAGATGCAGAACAAACCCTAGGCACTCCTGACCGTTGTTTCAATAATGGACTAACCTAATTTATAACAATAACCCAACGACTAAATCATACCGGGGTAACAACAATAACAACAACAACAACAATAATAAAAAATATCCCGAGGCTACGGCTCACCTGGGAGACAAATGATATAAGCACTTAAAACCACGAACAACGACATAATATAACATGTGGACCCAAGAAAGAACCAATACAAAAACCCAAGTATTTTACCAGAACGTAAAGTGTAAATAACTTTACAAGATATCGATCTCACAAGAATAGCAAGGTGCATAAAATCAATGATGATACTAAAAAGAAATAGTACTCCACAAGCAAGTACTCGAGGAAGTCAGCTGCTATTAGTACGAACCACACTATCTAATCTCGATCTATCGATTGGCTGCTCTTTGCTATAGTCACAATCTACTCGGCCTCAATGCGGCTAACAGATAACTGCAACTAGAAAACAAAGTACGGGATGAATCATAATGACCCAGTACGCTACTACAAACAACAATATAGATTAATATGAAACATTGTTATAAATAAGCATTTCATTGCGTTACTATGACGATAACCCGTGCAGACGTGTCATATGCTTTAGATACTCCACAAGATAACCTTTCTTTCTTTCTTACTAAACTGTCCAAATGAACCGGGGTGAAATTCCCTGCTCATAAACAAACCAGACCAATTAGAATGAACTCTCATAAAAATTATCATATACTAGTATGCATATCCTTAGGCACACACATCAAGTACCTCATGTATATATATATATATATATATATATATATATATCAACTCTCTCATGGAATTATCATATTTAAGTATCTATATCTGCATATATACATATCAAGTTCCTCAATGATACATAATCTATACAAACCTGGTCAATTAGATCTCATGTTCAATTAACAATTTGTTGTCACATAAGTGATCATAGTAAGCCACATAAGGAATAGAGAAGATATCGAATCAATGTCTTTGTGTTGCTCCTGAAATCACAATCGTTAAATTGTTACGTGACTACGATGCACGTGATTGATACATCGACGTACTGAGGACACCCTTCAGGCGAATTAGCATAATCCATGCACTCTATTGGTTACAGCAATGTGCTAACTTCCCCACTGAGGCCAACAGTGGAGGGTTTGTCAACTGTCTCCGGTACGACGATAAATCGCGACCACGAATCCCATAATTCATGAAGATGATGCATCGTCCCACCATCAGAGTATAAACTCAAATAATGAGAGCTAGACTTATATGCAAGGCAAAAGTAGATGTTTACTTAACAAATCTCAAGTAGGTATAATGCTCTACTAAATTCATACAATTATACACATTGTTAACAAAATCACAAAACTACATTAGGGCTCAATTGAGTCTCTATAATACAAGTGCCAGACATGTACACTTAAATCAACAAAATCTCCAAATGCTAGTAATCTAGTCAAATGGATTCTGAACAACGTAGGATCTCACCATGATTCTCATTAGGTCCAATTGTTCCTTAAACTCGACTCCGTTGAGTCTTTTCTACAATGCCTTCCAAATAGGGTATAAATTTCATATGCATTTCCAACCCATTCTATGTTCTTGCTTGAGGCATAGCTAGGTTCCAGTTCCATTACGGAACCCTAGTTCATGAATAACTTGTTCTAGTATAAGATAAAAGCCTAAGTTGAATAATGTCAAATTAAGCCTAGTTCAATTTCAGTTCATAATTCCACCTAGTAGTAGAATCCAAATTCAACATAAATCGATAACCGCATAATAAATCATGCATCAAGGCAAGAACACTCAATATGCTTATAAGTCATATTAATAACAAATAGAATATCAATTCCTTCAAATTATAACAGTCATGTATTTCGTCAAATAACAAGTAGACATGGAGATTCATATCCTTACATGAATCCCAAGTTAAGTCATTAACTTTACAAATCACAATTCACATAACTCTCAAGGCTACCTACTTAATCTAGGGTTACCAAACAACAAAGGTATGATCTTAAAGGGTTCTCTTTAGAATGGTAATTCATTCTAAGTCGACTCATTCTTCGAACTCTCATAGTTCTATGATTTGGCTTATTAAGTTAATTAAGCTCCCAAGATATAATCGGAATTGAATACTATAAAGTCTAGGTGTCACTTGGACAGACACACCATTTAGAACCACATGGGTCCAAATAACTAAGACCAAACCTTAATCAAACACCGTAGGATTCCCCTACGCTAACACAAGTTATAAGTAAATACTTAATTGACTCTAGTGAGTCTCGTTTTAACATTTCATCCTCGGGTCGATCTCGACCTAAGTCCCAATCTCACTTTCCATGCAACCAAGACATCGTCCATTGACTAGCCATCACAATTCAACCCAATCAAGCCTACGTTAAACGTGGCCTCAACCCAAAACCCAAGACTAATTAATTAATCTCTAAACCGTAGGTATCCGTGAGGTACACTCCAACCATTACTATAGAATGGTTAACCAACCACTTCTCCCCAAAGACTTAATACAATACTCAAAGGTCGCATCCCGACCATCTAAAGAGTCAATGCACTAACGTGAATGAACCAAGACTCCCATTGATTCAACATTCCCTAGTGTACATCCGGACTTATAATATCTGGTGACAAACTATACGTTCGCTCCAAAGTCATGCAAGGACATCTTTAGGAGTCATAAATCAAACAAATATCATAAAAATACCAATTCAGTCTCACCTGACAAAATCTCGAAATCTCGTAATTGAGATTCGATGAACATGAATAGTCATAGGAATTAATCCTAGGCTCGAAATAACAACTTTTATAATTAATTGGGTCAAATAACAAACTCCCAAATCCTAGGTCAAAGCATAAATTCAGGATTCACAATTCATTCGGGTTTCTAAACCCAACAACAATTAATCTTAACCCATAACAATTCCAATATACCCAATAAACCCATTTGGGTTCAAACCCTCACTAACACATTAATATCCAACAAAAACATATCATTTCGACATGTATAACTGTAGATACCCCAATTTCGTACCCCTGTTGATAACATTCTATAATATATCAAAACTTATCAAAAAGGATTAATGGATGTTAATTTACAAGGGATCAAAGTGCAAAAGGACGGAATAAATAACAAACGATAAACAACACGAGGCAAAGTGGCCAAAATTAGAAGCAAAACAAATTGGGAGCAGCCCAATACACATTTGGGTGCTGCGCCCAAATGTGTAAAAAGCAGCGCCCCAATTTGTTTAATACACTGCTGCATTTGTTCTTTGTTACAAATCCTTAAGCGTATGGTGCAACACTTTAATGCACGGAGAATAAAATGTGGCTTCCTTTGCTGTTAAGGCTTGTCCCTTTTCACCTATAAATAGCAGGCTTCAGCCAGAGTTTTCACAATTGAAAAATTGTAATGAATAGCAGAGAAATTGTGAGAACAGAAAGGCGGAGAAATTTACAGTTACGTTGTGATTTTTCCAATCAAACCCCAGAGCTTCGTTAGGCTGCCGAAACCGCCCCTAAACACTTATAATCTATGGCCAAAGTGAAACCAAATTATCGAATTAGGCTTCCACCCTATTTCAGCGGTTCGAAAACCCAAAAACAAGAAGTTTCTATGCCCGATTCCAGACGGCAAATCAAGAAAAAGCAAGCAGTTGCTTTGCCCGGTTCCTGACTCGACATCAACATAAATCAATCAAAAGCAAGCAATTGTGTCGTCCTGATCCCGAGGCAAAAAACAACTAAAATAAGCAGTCATCGCTGCCGAATTCTTACAACAAAAAGCAACAACAACAAGAACATAAAAAGACCCCCTCTCCCTGAAGGACAGAGAGAGCACACATAAAATCTTGCCAAAAGAGAAGTTGATCTGGGATAAAACTCTCACGCTTCAAGAGGTAGGTACCATAAAGTTATTATTATTTTATTTTATAAAAATAGTGGTATTAAAGTAATAAATATATCACGAAATAGGTCATTATAATAGTAAATTTTCCGGTATAAATAGCACGTACTAAAATATGTCGTTATTCTAGCATAAATTTAATAGACATTATCAGTAACTCTAAAATATGACTATTATAATAGTATATTTATATAAATGTGACTATATGTATATATATATAGTATATTTAGCCAAAAATCTATTTTGAGACCGAAAGGGTGGGTTGGGTGTCTAACCCCTTCCCAACTCGTAACTTAGCCTCCGAACCCTTATAAATCTGGTATATTTAGTTTTTTTTTTTTTGTTTATCTTTAAAATAAAGATAACGACTATGTTATATATATTTTGAGTCCACAATTGAGGCCGAGCGTAATCCACGCGCTTCGAAGTTTTGAAACTACCTCGCCTTTTCACGTGGTTTGGATCCGATCGGAACGGGGTACTCACAATGGCGACTCTGCTGGGGACGTTGTTTTTATTTTATTAATGAAATAAAAATGGAGGACTAGACTCATTTTGTTTTTTTATATATGTATATATAAAGTTTACTTTTGAATTTTTGGCTAAATATGTTCGTTTTATTTTTTTAACAGTTAAAATATTACATATATATATATATATATATATATGTGTGTGTGTGTGTGTGTGTGTGTGTGTGTGTGTGTGTGTGTGTGTGTGTGTGTGTGCATGTGTTTGCGTATAACCTTGAAATCTTGCATCAATTTTATTTTTGGTACCAGTGCAACCCGAAAAGATTAAAAAAAAGGAAAAAGAAAGAGGGAGCAATTTAAACTTTATTTTATTTGTAATATTATATCTTGGTGGATATGTAAATATTTTTTATTCTGTCATTTTTATTTTGGAGATTATGACCAAATGTAATTAATAGGAACATATAGTTTCCCCATTTTTCTTTATACTTATTGATCTGAATGGTTGTCACGCTCGCTCGTGCCGTTCTTTCAGGGATTCAAACTAATTAATCGAGAAAATCAACAAATAAACAAAAAGACGGGCCAACGCACACACGCGCACTTATGTAGAGATATTCGGACTGTTACCCTTCAACCCGATAAACACGTTCGGGTATCCATGATCTCGAAATAGAGGCTACGGAGAATTTAGGCCGAAATTATCACATCATGCTCCCCTTAATGAGGGGCTAACTGGGTGAAACCATCCTAGCCCTACATTAGCCTACGTTAAAAGCATATATATTTTTAGGACAATTCATGGACTGATCAGTTTTTATACCTCGAAATTAGTGAGCAATCCATGTTGCAAAAATATATGTAAAATGAATAAAGATATATACACAGGGGCTGACCAATAATTTTTATGGTATTTGTCCTAGACCCTTTGAATGGTGGATCCCAGAAAGAGTATAGACCCTTCGCCTGAGATCTGTACAATCTTGGGAAGTCGAAAGTCAGGTGGAATATGAAGGTTCTATACTCTGGAGAAAGAATCTATTATTCCAGGAAAAGTCTCAGACTGTCAAAATAAAGCATGTGTTTGTCCGATCAATTTTAGGAAAAACAAACAAAGTAAATTATAAAAGCACACTATACTTAAATAAAAAATCATGGAACTTTCCCTTCTTATACTTTCAACCATGTTTCTCATAAACCTGGCCAGGATTTAGAAAGGAAGAGATAGCACTGGTAGTTTGATACATGATACAAGCACAGAGATCAGGTCAGAGAGTATAAGAATAAGTTAAAAACATATTTGGGTAGAATGGCTGCCGAAAATGAACAAACTACTATGGGTACCAATAATGAAAAACTACTCTTGGAGCAGAAATAGAACCTCCTGGATATGCCCCCACCCTCCAGGATTGGTTAAAAAGAGAATTGGATGCCCATAGAGGAAGAGTCGCAAGCCAAATAGTTGGGGATCTTTTGGAAGGTTTAGCACCAATCTTTACCCTATTCTCTCATCGAATCAAAAGCCCGCAATCTCCCACTGATAACTCCCTTCTTCCACGAATAAACTTTTCCGTTCCAACAGAAAGTACCTTCCCTCAAATTTTCAAAACTCAACCAAACATCAACCCTCAACCAAATACCAACATTGTTTCCCAAAGCAATATCATTCCAAACATTCATAACTCCATTTCACCAGGCATCTCATTCTCAAACACCAACCTAGAACTTACTCACATAAGCACCTGTTACCATAACCAAAAAGACTACTTCCCTTATGATCCTTCAAACACATATACCCAGCAGATGACCCATGGGACACTAACTGGAATGATCTGTATGCACGAAGTTCACCAAAAGGAAGGACTCCCCTCAAATAAAAACACATACAATGAGTTTCTTGCGCAATACTACCCAGGTCAAGGAGAAGAAGTACAGTCATGCTATTCAACGAACAAGTCCCAGTCAAGCATCTAACCCTATCTGAAAGGAAGGAGGGAACAAGAAAAGAGGCATTATGATGTTTTGCCTACTTCAAGGTCTATAATTTTTCCAACTCTATGGGCTACCATGGTCAGCTTAAACTGCTGAAGAATAATAAACCTCCAAACCCATTACCTAGCACATGGAATCACTCCCAGTATTGTGAATATCATCGTTGCAGTGGTCATCTCACCAACAAATGCTATCTGCTCAAGAATGTCATCCAAGACCTTGTCGACAACAAAGTCATCACAGTATCAGATACAAGAGAACAACCCCTTATCCCAGACCAAGCAAAGAAAGTTTGACAATATCAAAGATATGTACTTCCATTTAGCTTTAAGAAACTTGAATAAAAAAGCCATGTCTTTTCCCATATGAATGAAAGAGTTGGATTGCAACATGCTCTATTTGGATGATATTTTGCGAGATAGTCAAACTATAAGTAGCACTAAGAAAACCAGTTGGATTGGTGGGGATGTCAGTGATCTTACCAGATCTGGTCGAGCATATCAACCAAACCAGGAAAATAGTGACCACTTTGGAAAAAGATAAAGAAGTTGACACTGGGGCTAAAAGTATGGAAGACACCCTACTATATATCTCAGATGAAGAAAACCCAAGCCAATATATCCATCTAGGGCTTGTTATGTGCTTCCAAAAGTCATCGCGACACACTGGCCAAATCTTTAAGTCAGGCAGTCATCCCCATTGAAACATCTCCAGGTGAGCTAACCCAAAGGATAGGAAATAAACAATTTAGGAATGTAATTATGTTCACTAATTTGGATCTACAAAAGGAAGGAATCAACCACATTGACGCTCTTCACAACACTGTAGGGGTCATGGAAAAAAGGGTTCCTCGGGTCCTGATAGACAACGGCTCGTCTCTGAATGTATGTTCTACAATCACGTTGGCAAAACTGGGGACAAATATCTTAGAATTAACTCCTTCATCACAAACAGTAAGGGCATATGAAAACACAAGTCGATGTGTCCTAGGGGTGGTAACTTTGATGATGACAATTGGTCCACTCACTATGTCAGTTGAATTCCAAGTCCTAGATATTCCTGCCACTTTCAGTTTTTTGCTAGGACGTCCATGGATCCATGGGGTGAAAGGGGTAGCTTCATCGCTACATCGTGTCAAGTTCATCTATGATGACCATATAGTGATCATACTTGCTGATAAGATCATTGAAAACAAAGAAAGTGGGGATATCCCAATCCTTGAGAGAGATCATGATGACACGGGTATCTCCCTAAGTGGCTTTGAAGTCATTCCTCAAGCCAGAGTCAACGCAATTGAATGTGGGCGAGAGACTGACATTACTGGAAATAAAACCACGGTCTTCGGAGATATGGTCCTATTAAACATGCTCTGAAAAATGAATTATATGCCTGGTCTGGGTCGTGGCAAAAATCAATAGGGGCTTATCAATTTAATCCAGGAAGAAATCAAAGAATGCACTCCTCCATTTGGTTTAGGATACAAACCAACACCGGCCAAGTTAGCAGCTATCATGAGAGAAAAACATGAAAAGAGTAAGGTAGAACGTGAAAAGCGGCCTTACAACGATCCTCCCCTACAGCCATATAGAAAGACCCTGAATGGGTATTTTGTAAAGAAATGAGAAACAGATGCCTATCTCATGTTCCCAGAGCCCTGGATAGATCAAAATGGGAAAAGACGCTCTGGTAGGGAGATATTTGAAGATGTCAGTCCCGCCACTAGTGAAATGGAAAAAGTTATCCTAAAGCCCCACAGCACCGCATACAAAACTGAGACAGTTGAAAATACCTTGACCATAGATCAAGATGACTATGCCTTGGCTTTATCAGGAGATGACTTTATGGGGGATAGTCTCTTGGCTATGATTGACGGAGGAACTAGCTATGAAGAGCTCCCAGAAGAATTTGAAGCTATTGCTGATAATCCACTGCAAAATTGGTATACAACGGCTGAACCGCTCCTGACAACGGCAAACTTGGTGGACCATTTCGAATACACCCTTCCCCCTATTCCCCTTTTCCCCTCGGACTGGTCACCTACCAGCCCGCTTCATAAAATTAAGGACCTCAATAATGTAGCCAACCATGTAACCCCTGAAATTAATAATGAAAGTCTCAATGTCTTCGCGTATTCCTTGGTTGCACCCACGTTAAAAGACGAATTAACTAACATAAATAATGAGTCATTTAACAAAATGGACCAAAAAAATAAAGAATACCTAATCAAGCTCACAAAGTTGGTCAAGCAACTTGAAAAACACCAATGAGCAGTATTAGAAGATGACTTGTCCATTATCAATCTGGGGCTGAACAGTTAGATCAAAGGGGTCAGAATCGATAGTTAATTGCAGGGGTTAGAAAGAGCAGCATTGATCAGTCTACTCAATGAGTTTTCAAATGTGTTCGTATGGTCTTACGAATACATGCCTGGGTTGGATCTAGCAATTGTAGAGCACCAGATTCCTACATACTCAGATGCTAAGCCAGTTAAGCAGAAACTCCACATAATTAAGCAAGAATGGTCACTGAAAGTGAAATAAGAAATCATGAAACAGGTACACGTCATGTTCGTCCGGGTAGTTAAGTACCCAATTTGGCTGTCAAACATAGTGACTGTACCGAAACCTAATGGAAAGGTTCGGATTTGCGTAGACTTCTGCAACCTCAACAAAGCATCACCCAAAGACGACTTCCCTCTACTCAACATTAATATTGTGGTAGATGTTGTGGCTCCTCACAAATTAAGATCCTTTGTAGACAGCATGCTGGGCTATAACCAAATCAAAATGGCAGCAGAGGACCAAGAAAAAACTTCATTCATCACCCCCTGGGGAACAAAATTGCTACACTATTATGCCATTCAGATTAAAAAATGTTGGGCCTAAGTACCAAAGAGTTGCCACTACTCTCTTGCACAACATGATAAATAAAAAGGTCGAAGTCTATGTTGATGATATGATTGTTCATTCTGACGATGCAAATGGCGCCCATGTTAAGGACCTTCGAAAATTCTTCGAAAGGTTAAGGAAACACCAAATGAAACTCAACCCAACAAAATGCACATTCGGAGTTACCAAAGGCAAAGTCCTAAGGCTTATGGTAACCAAGCAGGGCACTGAAATAAAGCCCGCTAAAGGGAAAGCTATCATAGACATGCCACAGCCAAAGACTCCAACAAAGGTTAAGGGTTTCCTGGGCCGATTGCAATATAGCAGTCCCTTCATAAGGCAATTGATATCCATGTGTGAGCCACTATTCAAGCTCCTGAAAAAAGACATTGACCGGGTTTGGGATGAAGAATGGCAACTTGCCTTTGAAAAAGTCAAAAACTAACTTGTTAGCCTGCTAGTGCTAGCTCCTCCTCATATTCATAAATGTCTCCTATTATACCTAACTGTCACCGACACTGCAGTAGGAGCTATGCTCCCACAAGAAAAAGAAGATTCTTAAACTTAAAATGTCATTTATTTCATAAGTAGGAAGCTACAAGGCAATGAGCTCAACTACCCAGCCTTAGAGAAAAGTTGCACTGGTCTAGTCTGGGCAACACAAAGGCTCAAGGCCTATCTGCAAACTTGATCCATCAAAGTAATTTCTGGAATGGACCCAATAAAATATATTTTCGGAAAGCCATCACTCTCCAACCGACTAACTAAATGGTCCTTTTACTCAATGAATTTGACATCACATATGTCACATGCAAATCTATCAAAGAAAGTGTGATCGCAAACCATCTAGCTTATTTACCTTTAGAGTCAGAAGATGCTTTAGAACCTAGTTTCCCAGATGAGGGTGTCCTAGAAATTACAGATCATGATACCAAATGGAAAATGTTATTTGATGGGGCTGCCAATAAACGAGGTTTCGACATAGGAGTCTTGCTAATTGATCCAACAGATTCTTATACTACTTGTCATAAGACTGAAGTTTTTATGTTCAAACAATACAGTCGAATACGAAACTTACATCGTTGGTCTAGAAGAGGCTCTCCAAAGAGGAGCAAAAGAATTAGAAGACTTTGGTGATTCGACTTTGCTTATAAATCAGATCGAAGGGAAATGGAAAACACAAGATCCTCGACTACAGTTATATCATGCTCGATTGACAGCTTTAGCAAAAGAGTTTAATGATATATCGTTCCATTATTTTTCGTGAGATAGAAATCAATTTCTCGATGCTCTAGCAAAATTAGCTTCGTTGGTCAAAGTCCCAGCAGAGATCAACGTTCAACCATTTGTGGTAGGAAAATAACTCCTGCCTACAGCTTCACAATTAATGCTCTTGAAAAAGACAATGATCCCTGGTACTTAGATATTGGGAACCTACTTCAAAAAGGAGTCTCTCCAAAAAATTTAGACAAAAAAGGAAAAGTCTCTCTACGAAGATGGGCATCGCAATCTGTGATCAGCGAAAGTAGTCTATACAAAAAGCACTACTAAGGACTGAATTTGTTATGCATAGATCATGCCAAAGCAGAACGAGTCATGGACCCACTACATGGTGGTACTTTTGGGCCACACATGAATGGGCATATGCTTTCAAAGAAAGTAATTCAACAAGGGTACTATTAGAGTACGCTAGAAAGTGATTATATTCGGAGGGTACGTCACTGTGACAAATTCCAGTACTTCGGCAATCTACAGCACGTTCCCCCGCATATACTGTACAACTCCACAACTCCCTGGCCCTTCTCAACATGGGGAATGGACGTCATAGGCCATGTTCACCCAAAAGCATCAAATGGCCACGAGTATGTTCTAGTAGTGTCGACTACTTTACAAAATGGGTAGAAGTTGCTTCCTACAAAGTGTTGAATGACAAGAAAGTATCTCAATTTATCAAGACAAATATCATATATCCATACGGAGTGCCTTTTGAAATGATCTCCAATAATGCCACACACTTCGAGGGAGAAGTAAACCGATTGCTCGACGAATTCAAAGTGCAAAGACATAAGTCCTCCCCATACAGACCACATGCCAATGGTGCTGTTGAAGCAACCAACAAAACATTAGAAAACATTATCAGAAAAATAGTTGAAACAGGAAGAGATTGGCCAGAAAAATTACCGTTAGCACTATGGGCTTTCCCACGTCAATTCACACACCTACTTGGGCTACACTGTATTCTCTAGCCTCTAGCATCGAGGCAATATTACCCATTGAAATTGAAGTTCCATCATTAAGAGTCATGGTGGAAGCAGATATAGCCGAAGTTGACTAGATCAAATAGCGCTACAATGAGTTAGCCCTATTAGATGAACGAAGACTACTAGCCTTAGAGCACACTCGAGCATACCAAAAGCGAATAGCTCGAGCCTTCAACAAAAAGTCAAAGGCCGAAGTATCCAAGTCTTGTACTCCGTGAAAAACCCCATAGTTACGTAGACAGTAGGGGAAAATGGAAGTTTCAATGGTTGGAACCTTATGTCGTAAAATAGATACAATCAGGAGGCACAATTTTCCTTACTAATCAAGATGAGGAATATGCGACGACCCGACCCGAATTTCAACATGAAATCCCAAGGTCATGTTGCTAAAACTAACATAAGAAAAGGACAAGCACTTGTTAAATAGTAGTATGAGTCGAACCGTTGAGCTAACAAGCTCTAAACATGAACATACGGCCGTACTAAAATACGAGATTTCGAAAATCGAATTAGTACAAGCAATAAGGAAATGAAGTCCCGTGCTATGAAGCTCGAAACCAAAGACAATGAAACCAAGAGAGTCATTATCTTTCAAAGGGGGAAAAACAAAACTCGTGTGCCCTAACATTGCAGACGCTGAACAAACCATCGACACTTCAGGCTGGCGTTTCAACAAAGAACCAACTTGATATAAAAATTACCCATGGCTAAAGCATACCTGGATTAACCAACAACTATAACAATTTAGAATAAAGAAAAGTCCCAAAGCTACTGCGTGCCCGGGAGACAACTGAAATAAATACTTAAACCACGAACAAGGCACAACACAACACGTTGGCCCAAGAAAGAACCAATACAAATACCCATGTATCTACTTGACCGTAAAGTCTATATAACTATACAAAATCGATCTCACCAGCATAGCAAAGTACATAAAAAGTGTGACGATGCTAAAAAGAAATAGGACTCCACAAGCCACTACTCGGGGAAGTCTACTACAACTAGCACGAACCACACAATTTAATCTCGATCTATTGAGTAGCTGCGCTCTGCTACAGTTATGATCTACTTGACCTCAATGCGGCTACCAATTTACTGCAACTAGAAAACAAATTATGGAATGAGTCATAATGACCCAGTATGCTACTACAAGAGATATGTAACATATAATTATGTAACATATAAATAATCATGGTGTCATTTGACAAATGACAGAAAAACCTATGAATAGGCGTTGTATTGTTTAGATACTCCACAAGATAACAATTTCTTCTTACTTACTAAACCATCCAAATGAACCACGGTGTAATTCCCTATCCAAACACAAATCAAATGAATTAGAGCGTAGTTCCCATAAAAACATCATATGCAAGTATATATAATTATATATATACTAATCAAATTGTTCATAGAATCATTAAGTATAAGTATGCATATTGATGTATATACACATCAAGCCTTTCATAAAATAATCAAGTAGAAGTATGTATATCTAAATATAACCATATCATATTGTTCATAGAATCATAATGTACAAGTATGTATACTTACAGATATACACCTCAAGTATTTCAATAATACACAATCAAGATAAACACGGTCAATTAGATCTCATGTTCAACTAACACTTTGTTACAACATAAGTGTCCATAGGAAGCCACATACGGGATATAGAAGATATAAAATCACTGTCATCGTATTGCTCTTGTAATCACAACTGTTAATCATATCATACCAGTGATACCCGTGATCAGGTATCAAAGTACCGAGCTCTCTTCTCGGGTCCGAGCTCTCTACTCGGGAAAACAGCACTAACCAAAGCGCTCTTTTGGTTATGACAAAGGGGGCTACTTCCCCACTGTAGCTAGCAGTGGAGGGGTGTGTGAACCGAATTCGAGTACGGCGATACATAGCAATTACGAATACCATAATTCGTGAAGACGATGCACCGTCCCACATTCAACTTAAAACTCAACAAATGCCAGCTGGACTTATATGCAATGCACAAGAAGATGTTTACTTACAAATTCTCAAGTAGATGATTGATCTACTGAACTCATACGATTATGCACATTGTTACAATAAACACAAAACCACAATAGGAGCTCATTTGGGTCTCTAAATCATAAGTTTTAAGTTGTTCACTCTATTCGATTCAAGTCCCAAAAGCTAATAATCTAGTCAAATGTAATATAATTATCATAGGATCTCACCACAATCCTTGTAAGGTTCAACTCTTCCTTAACTCGATTCCATTGAGTCCTTACTACAGTTTCATCTAAATAGCGTATAAATGTTATATGCACTTCTTACACGTTTCTATATTCTCGTTAAGGCATAGCTAGGTTCTTGTTCCATTTAGGAACCCTAGTTCGATGAGTTCATAATTCCACCTATTAGTGAAATTTAAGTTCAATACAAGTAGACAAATCAAACCTCAATGAGATTTTAAACTATTCAAGAGAAATCAAGATTTAAACATGAATATACAATATGCTTTATCAAGTCATATTATCAAATAAACATAGAGGATTCAATATTTAACTAATATCATAAGTATGCTTTTAGTCATAATCTCAAGTAAGCATCGAAATTCACATTCTAGTATGAAACCATTCTAAGTTATCAATTTAACAATCAACTGATCACATATTGTCCAAGGCTACCTTGTTTGCCAAGGATCATTAAACCATTTAGGTTATAAATAATAAACTCTTCCTAGAATGATAATTCATCCTGACTTCTAAAATCCATAGTAGTCCATGAATTAAACAAACAACAACCTTAACAAGTTCAATTATTACGAATCACTCTGCGCAGCAATCTTGCTAATTGCATTAAAATTTTATGTCAACTCCAAATGTACTGAATATTACTTATTCCGAAAGTAGGTTCTTTAAACTATAACTTAGCCTTTTAAATCACATCATTCAGACTTGTATTCATCAATCTATGATAATATCAAGATCAAGCTAATAATTTGTTTTTCTGTTATGATTAGTCTACCTAGTCAACTTATAAATTCGACCATTAATTTCACACAACTCCAAATTTCATGAATTTTATATATTCAGAAACTAGACTCTTAGAAATATAATTAAGGGCTCGCTAGATTGAAAGCCCGAAAGGGTGGTCTAGGCAAAAGGTAGAGCACAACAAAAGAAAATTCAGGAGGAGAAGAGAGAACAGTCTCAAGCATACGATCTACAGCAGACAAGTCTACAACCTTCAACAAAAACAAGTCTTCAACAAGAAATATCTTCCCTTAGGGGAAGAACTACGTCGACCTGAGCCTCTGAAATGAGGAATGTAGGCAGCCTTCGATTCCGGTCGAACATGTACGAAAGTATGTGAAACATTTGTTATTATATTAGAGAAGGGTGTTACATCTCATGCTTGACTGACAAAGAGAAAAACCACTATAGAGCTATTATAATATTTTAAAGTCAGAATATAAAATATAAAGGTCCATTTGTGCAACCACGAAATACATGTCCTAGACATTTACATAATCATTTAAACAAACATTATACAACCACCTAAACACCAAAACCTCATCCACCTTTTCACGTTTTTGAAACGGTCCCTTTAACATCTGCGACGTCCTAGCCGAGACCATATACTCCTGCGAGGCGCAAAGGATGTCCCGACATCACTTGGATGAGAACCCTCTGAACTTTCCTCGTCCTCATCATCAGCTTCCCCATTATTATGAATAGCAGAGTTACTTGGGCCAGCACCATCACCGCGCTAGGCATTACTCCGTCTGCCAGCATTACTCAGGCCCGCTGCATTGTTCCGTCGGGCATTACTCGACGTCCTGCGTTACTTAGTTTGGGCGGGGCATTGCTTGGCCTTCCCTCATCAGGAGCACACGCCATATGGGCTCCAAGACCGTACACCCGTTGAAATTCCTACTGTAAGGCCTGAGGGACCACAAAACCAGAACTTTCAAGGTCCTCGCCAATCTCCATAAGCCGGTGTCAATGCCACTTGTGACCCACCTTGACAAGATTCCCTTGAGCACACGCCTAATGATTCGGGAATGCTCCTCGGTTGCCAAAAGAATCCATGTCAGATAAGCATGGGACATGAACATGTTTTCAGAGAAGGTGTTGGCTGTGGTCCGTAGAGGATGATATATTTCCCACATATCCCGGATGAGAGAACCCACATTCCCCTTAAGAATTACCATATCCATCAGGGGACGGTTCTCATCAGGAATAACCTGCTCTCTACCAAATTGACAGAGGAACCGATACGGCCGATAAAATATGGTCTGACAAAGATCAGCCAGAATGACTTGAGCATAGGCCACAGTGAACAAGCAAAAGTCTCAGATCCGCCAATGGCTTATGACCCATACAATATCAAGGGAGCCGATATGCAAGAAGTGCTCAATCCAGTGTCGCTCCATCATAAGTTTGTTGCGGTACTAGCCGCGGGACCCATAACCCGCAGGTGCGTACATTCCCCCCACAAGTTCGGGAGACAAGACTTGATTAAAATGTTCCTCCAACCACATATGTATCAAAATGGGCTGCCATAGGGAAAAGTCTCATCGCCTATAACATAGGCATCAAGGCCAAGTAAAGTCACAGCCAAAATGAGAAGGATAAGGTTTGCCCGGCATTGTTGGGCCTGCAGCACCAAATCAATCACCCGGGCATTAATGGTTATGGGTTGGCTCACCAAGAAATATCTCCCCAATATGCAAAAGAAAAGGGCAGCCACCCGGCGTCGAGAATACGCCAGCTTATCCCTATAGTCAGAATAAAGGGATGGAAGAACAGTCAAATCAAAGCTGACCCCATGGTAAAATCCCAAAGCCCCATCCCGAATTGAAACAAAAAGTTCTCTAATTGCCATAAAGGGAAGTCGCCGCATAGACGAAACAGCGATTGGTACGGTAGTTGGCATGCCCACCATAGCGCAATATTCTTCAAAATTTGGGCGCATCTCGTTTAGAGAATAGTTATATAAATGGCTGGGAACAGACCAAAACTTGGATGCAGCCCTCAGCATCTCAAGTTTATATGGAGGCCTCGCCATTAAAGAACACATCGAAAGTCGTATACATGATCGAACCACTCTCTTTCCTCCTCTCGAAAAGAAAGTATCCAATAATTGAGGGAGGTCTCATGTAGTTAGATATCTAAGAAAGTATTAATCGGCTCAACCATTTTGACAGGACATAATTTATTTATGGTTGTTGAAAGGAGAGAAATTGGGGAAAAGGCCAAAAGAAAGACAATTCCAAAACAAGATAAGTCTGCAGGTATGGCTGGTTAAGAAGACAGAAAAAACTTAGATTGGATCTATTTAGAGAGAAGAGAGGTGAACGCAAGATTGCGAGTGAAGATTGACGCTACTTTGGCTTTTCTTTTATAATCAAAAATCAAGGAAACAGCCAACATTGAAATAGGGCATCAATAGAGCAAATAGCAGAATCAAAAAAAGAACATTGGGCGCCCCCACCCAAAACAGCCCTAGGCGGCTCCCAAAGTTGTTCAAAAACTGCATGGTATCCTGGTTTTGCCCCGGCTGCTCCTAATCTATGCAAATTTCTGCCTCTGTCTGGCCACGGGACGCTTAGAATCTATGGACATAGGCGTAGCATTCACGGGCCTTTGGCATGAAAACACGGAACAAAGGTAGAAACAGGAGGAGGCGGCTACAAGTCATTTCCCCACAGAGCAACGGCAGCCCGATAAAATCCCGAAAGTGTATTCCTAAAATCAAAAATCATCGTTCTAAAGTACAGTGTGTCTTTATACACAATAAATGCTACATTTTCTTTTCTTTATGCATCGTTAAAAAATAATAAATAACAAATTAAGTATTTATGCGTCGTAGAATAAGTTACATTGCATTAATAAATGAATATTACATGTAAATTACGAAATAAAAATAATAAGAATAAGAATGGAAAAAGGAAGACTACTGGGCTCGTGTTGATCTGCTCTTATCAAGGCCTCTACCCATGACCCGAGGACCTGTTTCGCCAACCCTATACACTCGCCCCCTCACCCTGGTACGATCAATCTGCCAGCTTCGTCGGCATCTTCATTTTGGCGCCTGGCCTGCTAATAGTGTCATTTCCCCGGCAAGAAAGTTCATCCATCACACGTTGATATAACTTAGTAAGGCTGAAGAAGCCTTTCCAACACTTTCCGATAGGATGGGACATCCACCTGAAAAGGAAAAAGATAGAAAGATATTACTTCAAAGAAAAATAAATAATGGCAAGTTTGAGGAAAGCAGAAATAAAAAGAAAGTATATACCGCGCGGGCTCTCTCAGGAATATGATAAGGGTCCGGGATATCAACATCAGGCAGAGCCTCCGCAACAGATCTCCCCCGACGAGAGTATCAGATAGTAGAAAAATCCCCAGCAGGCACGTAGTAATGCATCAGGGACAAATGAGAAGGCCCGGGCCTATCTACAGCATCGGATACACGTCTAGCGGCCGCCGGGAAAGGAGGAAGCACCATCCTTAAGAACTCAGCATAAGGCATGACAGGAAAGGCCTCAGGGGGAACAATAAACCTGACCAGGCATTGATACAGATTAGGCATAAGATCCGGAGGATCACCCATGGTGGTGGCGATGGTGGTTTCACTGGGCCCATAGGGATAAGATAATGTTGCATGTTTACCCGCTCGCCCATATATAAGGAATCATGAATGATTGACACTATCAAGATGCGGCGACTGCTTCTCTCCAAAGAAATCAAGTATGAGTCAGTTAAACCCCTCCAAGGAGAAAGACTCACCCAGACTATACGAGATCTAGCAATCTTCTCTCATACAATCTCTAAAGGAAGCCTGGGAATATCCCGATCATCCTCTACCCAGTTTGCATTTAAATACTCCGTGAGGAAGAGAGGTGCATGAAACCTTCTCCGAATTGGAAAAGGGGCAAAAACAAAAACTGAATAGGCCTAGACCTACAAAGAAGAGAGACATACAGAAGCATAAATGATTTAATCAGGAAAGTTACCTCCCAAGCCAGAGAGAAGCCATTAAGGTTGGGGGATTCATTGCGGCTCGAATGGCCCATCGAATAGTAGAATTCGGCCAGGCCCGCCTGTCCCCAATCAAACTCAGAAACGTTGAAGAAATCACGGAGACAACCTAGGATAGACACTCACAAGGTGGTGGACGAGTTTGCAAAAATAGTCGTCCCCAAAAAGAAAAAGAAAAATGCCCAGGCCACACAAGTCACAGCCTCGTAGTTATCGTCATCAACAAGGCCTGTATTTTGTCCAAGCTAGGCCTTTACGCTAAGGATCCGGACTTCATCTGTGCTCTTGTATTCTGGCACAAATCCCAATAGATCTTCAACCACCTCATGTTGATGACGGAGGTTGAAATCCGGCGTCAGATTCCAACCGATTCCGTCATTTTAAAATTAGGCGTCATTTTTCTAGTATACATCATTTATGCATAAAAATAAAATGAAACAACAATAAACCACCAAAAATCGAAAAAATCGAAAAAACAAGATAAATATATATACTCGAAATTAACACAAAATCCAATAATCCAAGAAATTCAAGAAATTGAACCAAGTGGGTATAACAAAATTTGAGACTTATTGCCAGGTCGGGGAGATTTGCAATATGAGTGTGTTGATCCCGATGGATATTGCCCAAATCGTTGTTAGAGAACCAATATCGAACAACATTTCGAGACAATGGAGGAATTTCTCGTCGTCTTTGGCCTGATTCTAAATCTACAAGAGGGTTTCCCTTTCTAGATCTTGAAGAAGAAGCCATTTGATAAGCCACACAATTTATTTAAGTAGAAAATTTGAAGAAATGAAAGAAGAAGTCTTTGTGGAAAAATTGAAGAAATGATGAAGAAATTAAGGAAGAAGTCTTTGGCAGCAACAATAGAGGAATAGAAGTGGGTTTATTGCCTTCCCTGTATGTGATGAGTTAATAAGGGAGGGAAGTTTCCTTTTTCCCCCCTCTAAAAGTCAAGTTCAGGAACGAAATCCCCAAGTTTTCCCAAATTGCAAGTTAGCCCCTGGAGTCTTAACAGAGACTTAACGGAAGTGACTATCTCCAACAAACACATCTAGCGAATCAATGATATCTTCAGCAAAATGCCACACTACAAGCAAAAATAGAGTATATGCATTTTACTTTATCTGTCACATGCATTTTATGCCATGTTATTTCATTTGTGTTACGAGTCCTTCCCACAAGGGGTGCGAACCCCGGGTCATTGGGAATGGTCGATATATTATCATGTGTCCCACCATCGTGTTTTGCGAGTGTTTGCCCTGGAATACAATGCTTTTTATCATGTGTCACATCATCGTGTTTTGCGATGGTTCGCCCTGGAATACGATGCTTTTTATCATGTGTCCCACCATCGTGTTTTCTGAGGATTCGCCCTTAAATACGATACTTTTTTATCATGTGCCCTACCATCGTGTTTTGTGAGGGTTTGCCCTGGAATACGATGCATTTTATCATGTGTCCCACCATCGTATTTTGCGAGGGTTCGCCCTGGAATACAGTGCTTATTATCATGTGTCCCACCATCATGTTTTGCGAGGGTTCGCCCTAGAATACGATGTTTTTTATCATGTGCCCCACCATCGTGTTTTGCGAGGGTTCGCCCTAGAATACGGTGCATTTTATCATGTGTCCCACCATCACGTTTTGCGAGGGTTCGCCCTGGAATACGATGTTTATTATCATGGGTCCCATCATTGTGTTTTTGCAAGAGTTCACCCAGGAAGCATGATGTCCCCCAAAGGTTTTGATAAGCATGTCCCAATAGCCGAACTACGTTTGGTCTGATTCCTGAAAAGGACAGGTAAGCAGCCTATTCGTTAGGCACGACCATCAGAACACTTTTATTTGCATCATAAGCTTTATTCACTAACAGTCCATCGCAACGTAAGAGCATGAGATTATAAGTGTTGCATCATAAACTATTGTTTTAAATTTTTCCCGGTTATAATTTCCTCGAAATTAGAGAGTCTATTCTTATCAACGATGTTCGTTTACTGGTGATAACATTCGTACCACTGTTGAGGGGCTCTATGTTGATAACATTCTATAAACTATCAAAGCCTGTCAAAAAAGACTAACGGATGTTAAGTTACAGGGGATCAAAGTGCAAAAGAACGGAAGAAATAACAAACGATAAACAGTAGGGGGCAAAGTGGCCAAAATAAGAAGGAAAACAAATTGGGAGCAGCACAATACACATTTGGGCGCTGCACCAAAATCTGTAAAAGGTAGCGTCCCAATTTGTTTAATGTACTACTGCATTTGTTCTTTTGTACAAATCCTTAAGCACATGGTGCAACACTTTAATGCACGGAGATAAAAATCTGGCTTCCTTCGCAATTAAGGCTTGTCCCTTTTCGCCTATAAATAGCAGGCTTCGGCCAGAGTTTTCACAACAGAAAAATTGTGAGGAACGACGAAGAAATCGTGAGAACAGAAAGGCTGAGAAATTTACAAATATGTTGTGATTTTTCCAATCAAACCCCAGAGCTCCGTTAGGCTGCCGAAACCACCCCTAAACACTTCTAATCTTCGGCCAAAGTGAAACCTAGCTAGAGTTGTCAAAACGGGTTGGTGGGTTGGGTCAACCCACGGGTCAAGAAAACCCACCATATAACGATGTGGGACGGGTCGAACCATCTAGATGACGGGTCAATAAAACACCAACCCAACCCAACCCAACATGGGTTGTGGGTCAGATGGGTCAACCCACCAATTTTTCTTACCTAAAGACTACTTCTTTTATTTTCAATTTTCCATTGTTTTTCCACTTCCCTGTATTATACAACCACTCAAAATCAAGTAACCAACTCAACTATTGTCGGCTAACATAAAATAAACAAACTAAAACAATTGAATCTTTATTTCAGACTTCTACCAAACATTTTATGGGCATTCCTCTTACATGACTAAAAAACCTTGGATGTCAAGACATGACTTCATGTAGGTTAACATAGATCAGTATAATCCAAAGTGACTGCTACATAATAATTTAATAAACCTTAGATTTGTTATATATAAAAAAGTAAAACAAAAAACAAAAAACAAAAAATAATAATAATAAAAGAAAATGAGAGATTACAGGAAGACTATTTTGCAAAAATGAAAACATACTACACGTATTCTCTAAAACAAAAAAAAAAGAAGGTATTCTCTAAACGGGTCAACCCGTTAAAAACCTGCCCCAACCCACTTCAACCCGTGACCCATACGGGTCCAACCCATATTACCCGTATTTTTATGGGTTGTCAATTTCCCAACCCAACTCACTATTTTAAGCAACGGTTTAGGTTGACCCAACGGGTCCCGACCAATTTTGACGACTCTAAACCTAGCGACTCAATTAGGCTTCCGCCCTATTTCACCAGTTTGAAAACCCATAAACAAGTAGTTGCTTTGCCCGATTCCAGATGACAGATCAAGAAAAAGCAAGCAGTTGCTCTGCCTGATTCCAGACTCGACATAAGCATAAATCAAGCAAAAGCAAGCAGTTGTACCGCCCGGATCCCAAGGCGAAAAGTAGCTAAAAGAAGCAGTCACGTTGCTCGAATTCCGACAACAAAAAGTTTTGAAACCACCCTGCCTTTTCACGTGGCATGGATTCGGTTCGGAACGGGGCACTCACAATAACAATGATAAATTACGGGGAACAAGTCTCTATCAACCTAACATCCAAATTTACTTAGAGAGAGAAACTAGGGCTTTAGTAACGTACCTCAATCGAGCCACAAACAACTAGGAAGAGGGAAACAAACCGTTGGGAATTTATCTACTCGACATGGGCTTCGAGATGGCGGTCCCGGCTCGTCAAACGGATAGCCAGAACTCCGGGAATCGTCGGATTCCTCCATTGGAGCTCTCTCCCTCTCTCTCTTTCTAACTCACGGTGGATGCAAAAATGAGGAGAGAGGAGGGAGTATTCAGATCTTAAGAGGGTTGGAGGGACCATTCTGCCCCCTCAAGGTTGTGGACAAGGGCAAGGGAGGGTTTAGTTGGGGGTGGAATAGGAATTTCACACTAAAAATCAAAACAACTCAAAGCTGATATCGGGACCAAGCAGGCGCTTAAGGGAAAGGCTAGGCGACCACCTAGTCTGTTTTTCAAGAAAGCAAAGTGGTGCATTTTGCGAGGTCGCTTGGTCATTTGGCTAGGCGAGCACTTGGTCATCTAGGAAAAGAAAAAGGCTTAAAACTTGGTCTAAATGGTACCCAACTCAACCCCAAACATACTAGGGTGATAACCTACACAAATTACAATAAAAACTCACCTGAAACACTACCGATCAACCCCTGAAACAACCCAGAATGAGACCGGAACAAAGCACAATAACTAACAATCGAAGTAACAAATGAAACAACGATTCGATGAGCAAGAACATAATATTCTAAGCATGTCAAGGGACTCAAGAATAGGATTGGGCACTTCTTCAAAGTCTAACAATGGTTAGGAGTATCTAAACTCCAAAAGACAAGTTGTCAACACAACTTGAATTCAAATGAACAAACGAAGACGAAAGCTATGAAACGATCGTCCTAAATACAATATCATCTCTAGAACACTTCCAACATGTACTAGATCGTGTCTAGACAAGTGAATGGATATCAAGAGAAGACCTATGGTATAACCAAGGTCACGAGAAAGAACTTATGAAAGAAAACTCTCTACCGTGTCAAGTAACGACAAACGACAAGTTTCAACTTGTAACTTTAACATGTTAAATTTTATAGATCATACAATACTAAGGTATTGGATTCTAAATAGCCTACCTACACAAATCAAGGTTCTCACCTCAAGCCAAACAAGCGATGCTACGGTCATTCGGCACGTAAAGCGGGAAAGTAAAATACACAAAGGTTCAGGGTCTTACAACTTCTGCTTTATCTAAAGCTTTGCATAAATTCCACTTTGTTAGTCTTTCATTGTAATGAGCTTAAACCATTTTACTAGTGGAATATTTTTAGTCATGAGGCTCGATCAAATAAGTTGATTTACTTATTTGATCAAAAGTATCTCTCGTGTTCAAGTTTCTCTTTACTTCCTTTTACTGTTTTATTTTATTTATTTCTGCTGCTTATTTTTTTTCTTCAATGAAATTCTTCATTGAACAGTTCATTGATAGTTTGTATTTACAATGTTTTTTTAAAAAAACTTTCTATTATGTTTTCCTTTGTTTAGTTTTTTTTTTTGTTTTTACTTATAGTCTATTAGGTAATCTATATAATTCTAGCTACAATCAATCTTTCAGATTTATAGGCTAGAATCAGTGCTTAAGTAGTGATCGAGGAAAATGACCCAAAGTGTCTTTCTCGCTAGGCGGGCATGGCCCATTGGTGTACCTAGACTTAGGATTTTTCCCTTTTGAATTGTTTGTCATTTCGGGTAAAGTCTAACTTTTCTTTCCTCGATGTAACACCGGGGAACTTCGTGTGCCTCTTACCCGCATGTTAGACTTTCATAGGAGACTTTGAGTGTTGGGTTAGGTTAAGATATAACCCATACCCTTATGTTGATCGATTTGGATCCGTTAACTTGTTAGAGTTTCAAGTTGTAACTTGGGGTTATTGGAAACCTGACTAGATTGAGAGTTAACTTTTTTGGACTTGTTCATGACCTTGGATGAACCCTAGGTCTTTGTTTGATCATCGTTCACTTATATAGAGACAATCTACTTCATGAGATAAGTATCATTCAGTTGGACATGTGTTGGTGATGATCCTATATATCATCAGCAGTTTAACAACAAGGGTAGACAAGGAGTTGGTTACGCTGCTATTCATTATAAATACCCTAAGACTCAAACTATTAAGACCAGCAATGCGTCTAAAGAAAAGCAATCATCTGCTGGTGAAAAGTCTACTAAGGGTTCTGCAGACTTACAAGATCCTTCTACCAGCACCTCTGCTAAAGCAAAGGTTTCTAGGAACATGAAAAGTCTACCCAAGTTTATCAGATTCATTAAAAACACTACAGATGGTGTTGCTGTTGCTTCCGAGACATTTGACACTAAGCTTAAAGGCAAAATGTATGAGGTGTCTAAGTCTACTAATAACAGATCTGCCAAGACAAGAACTGCTAAATACCGACCTAAGAAAACTCATACAGAACCTTCTAAACCTGCTGTGAACAAGTCTACTGAGTCTAAGGTTGCTGCTAAAAGAAAGAATGCTCAAAATTCTACCAAAAACCAGCTCTCTCAACATGACATTTATAATTACCATCGCTGTACTTTTTCCAAATGTTTAGGCCATTTGGTCCATGAATGTCTGATGAAATCCATCATGAAGCCTACTGGGTCCTCTATCCCAAAATTGAGGCAAGTATGGGTTCCCAAGAACTGCTATCCCTTTGGACCCAAAAAGAAAAATAAAGGGGACCATGATTTTCTCATCACTTATGTGAGAACCCATACCTCATTTCATGTTTGACATCATTATAACATGTTTACAATATATCTTGGCATGTTAGAGACTTCATTTCATGCATATCTTACTTGCATTGTGTTGGTTGAGATCAAAATAGAATAATGGTCTTCCATGCGTTGCATGCCTTGTGTTGATGTTTCGAGTGTTCATCGTATCGTGTTAGCACCTTTATAAGTCTCATGAGAGTCTTAGTACTTTGCATCTAGGGTTTATAATGTCCATCTTAGTTGTTGTGTGCTTGGTTGAAAGTTTAGAAGCTTCATTGCTTCGTTTGTGTTTTGAGGTTGTACATCATTGCTTGTATTGCCTTCATTTCGTCTCGAAAGAAGTTCGGTTGAGTTATAGGCCTTGTATACAACCCATAACCATGATTTAACAAGCCTAATACATGTTCATTCTAATCCTAGATTAAGTTGGGATTGATTCGTGTTTGATTCGTTGGCCATTCGTTGCGTGATTCGAGCCATGTTTTAACTTGTTTCGGGTGTGTTTCCGACTTGTTTTGAGTTGGGTTATAACTTGGGATTGTTACCTTTGAGTTTGGGATCATTTAGGAAAAGTTTAGATGAAGTTTAAGTGTTGAACCTTGCGGCCGCATGGCTCTTGGATCAGTGGCTTGCGTTGAGATGCTGAGAGCACATAAAATGTACAGAAGTTGTGTGCAGACCGCTTGCGGTCGCATGGGGTAGAAGTGATGCGACCGCATTGTCTAGTTTTCAGCCCTTGGTGATTTTTGAGTGGATTTGGCTTATGACCCTTGAGCCCTTGCCCCTTGGCCGACCTTGGAGACTCAAAGCCACCTTTGTTGACTTACTTTCAACCCTTGTGAACCCTTGGATCTTCCTTATCAATGGTCTTCATGCCTTAGCCAATAGAAAGCCTCTTAACTCACTTCACTTGGATTAGGGACTTCTTGGGAAGTATATAAACACAAAATGCAGCCTTTCAGCCATTTTTGATCAATAACAAACCAGAGAATCAGAGACTCAAGCTCAAATTTCGTCCATGGAAGAAACCCTAAGTTGAAGGACCATTTCCCGAAGTTCCGGTGGTCATATCGGCGAACCGAGACCTCCAAATCGAAGCCCTCGATCTTCTCTACAACAATCCTTGCTCTAATCAACCTTTCCTCCATTAATCTTAGGACTAAGGTGAGTGACAATTCCCTGAGATTTCCATGTTTAATAAAATAACATGACCCCTTCATTATAGTTGTTTTAATGTTGATTGTGAACATCTTTTGTGAAGACAAAACCTTCAATTCAACATATAAAATATGAGTGTGATTTTATGAAATCTCTATGAAGTTATGATTTTGACATCTTGTAAAACATGAATGTTGTTTATAATGAGCTTGGGAATAACTCTTATGAAAGAATTTGGTTCAATTCAAGGTTTAACAAAATCACCAAATCTAGGGTTTGAAACTCGGGATTGTGTTTAAGGCTAGTTTAAGAACATGAACAGCTTAGTTATCGAGTTCTAAATGAACGGAGAACTTAGAAAAGGGTAATGTGATACATATAGTATCAATGCTCTTCTTGGTTGAATTTTAGTAAAACTCACCGGAGTTGAAATTAGGGAGTTATGAACAATACCGACTCCACAATCAATCCCTACGACGAATGTGGTTCGTTAGACTAATGAATTAGCTTACGATACTTTGAGATGGATTGATGTTTATGCCTTGATGTTTGTGTGCTTTTAAGTCTCGATTGAGTTCTTATGCGGTTTATGTGATCGTGTGAAGTAAATGCATGATTGAGAGCATGTTGTAGAATAATGTATCTATTTGACATGTTGAATTCGCTCTTGTCAAATTCTTATTTGATTCCTTAAATGAGTAAACAACTACTTGTTGAATAAGTTCGCTCTTGTCGAACTTGTTCCTTATTTGATATTACATGACGAGTAAACATCTACTTGGCATTGCATGAGTCCAGCTGGCATATTTGATTGAGTCATTGGTGTGACAATGCATCGCCGTCATGAGTTATGGGACTCGTGATAGTGATGGGTTGTTATAACGGGTTTTTCTCACACACGCCTCCTTTGGCCACGGGGGAAGTAGCCCTTGTAACCAAGAGAGCACATTGGCAAGTCTAAGTACCAAGGAGAGAGCTTGGTACCCGAGTAGAGAACTCGGTACTTTGATACACTCATCACGGGTATCATTGGCACGAATATTAACGATGTGTATTGCAGGAGCTACGTAGCGGCACCGGTTCCATAACATATCCTCCTTATATGTGATTTACTTTATAGCACTTATGTGAAACAATGTGCTACCATGGATATGTGATTTAAGTGTTTATTAAATGAATGCTTTGAGTGACTTGATATTAAAGATGATATCTTGCTATGTATGTTGCATAATGCCATGACATGCATAATTGTTAACTCACAAAGTCTTTATGACTTACCCCCTCCCTTTTACTGCTTTAGATCCGAGCCGTTCAGGTACTGCTCGTTGAGGTGTAGCAGGATTCTTGCTTGTCCGTGATCGCACGCGACGAGGTTGTGGTTTATAGATGTCCTTATTTTGTTCTCTTTTGTAAGGACGTTGGGTTTAGCAAGTCATTTAGACTTTGCTTGGGAACTTTGTTTATTTGGATTTATGTCTATACTTGTAGTTCATGTATCCTATTTTTGAGTGTCGGCGCATGTACGCCGAGCCTTGTATAGATGTTGTATGGTTCACATGTTTTAACTTCCGCTGGGCATTACTTTAGCTCTTATTTATTTATGTTGTTCTCCGGCATGTTGTAGCCGTCGAGGTATATTTGCATGAACTGTGTAGTGTTGGGTTCCAGTAGTAAAGTCGCCGATGAATTGATATACTTGTCTTTAATTGTTATATCAGGTTTAAAAAGTTTTAAAAATTTCTGGCTTTTTGGTGCCGAGTCGCGCTTCATCTGAAATGTTGCGTCACGCCGTTTTCTATATTTGAGTCTTTGCATGTATTGTTGTCCTATTTGGACGACTTGACTTGTGATTCCACCTCAGGGTCCGGGTCGGGTCGTCACAATTGGTATCAGAGTTGTATAGGTTATCTATCGGCCATGATAGGTTCCATGGCCTAGGTGGGTTGGTTCTATGTGTGATTTCTAACGTCGAGTGATTTCTTATAGGTTTATCATGGTGGGTCCTAGACAAGGAGCTAGTAGCAGTGGTGCTGGTGTTGGCCGAGGTAGAGGCAGGCCTGGGAGGGTTCCTGTTGAACCAGAGGCTAGAGTTCCGAATGAACCAAAGGTTGAGATACCCCCACCACAGAATCAGGTGGATGAGAATGCTCGTATGGCGGGCTTGTTCCGTAGGATGATGACTGTTATGGCTAAGTTGACACAGGAAGGTCAGGCGGGAGGTGTACCACCCCCACCACCACCACCACCAGAACCGGAGGCGAGAGTTTCGCCACCTCGTAATGATGTAGCACCAGAACCTAGGGCCAGAAACAATGCTACTTTGGAGAGGTTCTTGAAGATGAAACCTCCATCTTTTGAGGGAGAGTCAGATGCTGGTAAGGCAGAGTTATGGCTAGAAGACTTGGAGAAAAATCTTTGCAGCTCTGGACTGTACCGAGGAAGAGAAAGTTGTGTTAGCTGTGTATAAGCTAAGAGGGGCCGCGAATCATTGGTGGAGAGTATTGCTAGCTAGCTGGAATCTTAATCAGGTTCCAAGGATTTGGTCAAATTTCGAGAGGGAGTTCAAGGCCACCTATGTACCTATGGTGGTAAGGAGGAAAAGGGAGAAGGAATTTCAGGATCTAGAACAAGGTTTTATGACAGTGGCTCAGTATTCAGATAAGTTTACCGAGTTGTCTCGCTATTGTGCACATCTAGTACCGGATGAGTCCCAGAGGTTACTCAAGTTCGTGAAGGGTCTGAAGACCGAGTTTAGAGGCGCTCTTATCATTGCAGACCGATTATCGGCGCGCGTAGATCGTGCCTACGAGATAGAGAGATATAGAAGAAGCACAGCGAAGCCTTTGTGTAGTCTTCACAGATCAATCATCGCAGGGGCCTCGCAAAGATTCGGGAGAGGCCGCAAATCGTCAGGGGCAACCGCCGCAACGGTGGCCATGGCAAGCAGCTGCGGGGGAGACACTGCCCGAGAGTCGAGATAGTCGCGCTCCATCTTCTCGAGGCGAGGGACAGAGGAGCTTCGTAGTATGTTCTTTTTGTCGGCCGCACGGGGCACGCAATTGCGGTTGACTAAGACGCGCTAAGTGTCACGGGTGTGGTGAGACAGACATTTGAGGAGAGATTGTCCTAAGTCTGTCCGTGCTAGTCGGCCAGTGGGCTCTATTTCACAATGGGGGAACAAGAGGGATAGTGATGGGCGTCCTAAGGCGCAGGCACGTGTATTTGCGCTTGATTAGCGTGGCGTTCCAGAGTCTACTTCAGTGATTGGAGGTACACTCTCGCGGTCATAGAGCTCGAAGTTCTTATAGATCCGGGTCTACTCATTCATATGTCGTGATCTCATTTTATTGATCATTTATGTGTATTGCCCGCCTTAGCTTGCCTTACGTGCTTGAGGTGTCTACACCGCTGGGTGATTGTATGCTTGCATCCGAGGTTTATAGGGGTTGCGATGTACTTGTTTGTGATCGGGTTTTGCATGCGGATTTGGTAGTATTGCCTATCCGGATTTTGATGTGATATTGGGTATGGATTGGCTATGTGTTTACCATGCTTTAGTAGATTGCCGCCGCAAGAGGGTTACTTTTTGCCATGCCCGAATTCGAATTTGTGTTTATCGGTGATCATGCTATGAGTGGTATACATGTTATTTCGCTGGGGCTAGAAAACTTCTATCTCGTGGGTGTACGGGTATATTGCTTGTGTGCTTGATACTAGCATGTCTAATGTTAGTATAGAAGATGTACCGGTAGTTAATGAATTTCCGGATGTCTTTTCGATCGATTATGCATTACCTCCGACCGAGAGTTAGAGTTTTGCATTGAGTTATTGCCCCAGATACTTCACCTATCTCTAGAGCACCTTATAGGATGGCTCCAAATTGAGTTGAGAGAGTTGAAGGAGCAAGTTGCAGAACCGCCGGATAGTAGAGTTTATTAAACCGAGCGTGTCTCCCTGGGTGCACCGGTTTTGTTTGTGAAGAAGAAGGATGGTAGTTTGCGGTGGTTATGCATTGACTATCGCCGCTGAACCAAAGTTACTATAAAGAATAAGTACCCATTACCTCACATTGATGATCTCTTTGATCGCCTTCGTGGGTCTGTTGTGTATTCCAAGTTAGACTTGAGGAGTGGTTACCACCAGCTTGAGGGTTCTAGCGAGGATGTCCCGAAGACGCCTTTCGCACGCTATGGCCATTATGAGTTTGTTGTGATGCCGCTTGGTTGACAAACGCGCGCCGCCATTTTCATGGACTTGATGAATAGGTGTTTCATGAGTACCTTGATTGCTTTTGTAGTGGTGTTCATTGATGATATCCTCGTACTCGAAGTCACGAGAGGAGCATGAGCATCATTTGAGAGGTTCTACTGTTCGTAAGAAACAGCCTTTTTTGCTAAATTTAGCAAGTGTGCATTCCGGCTAGAACAAGTTGCTTTTCTTGGGCATGTTGTGTCTAGTGATGGTATCAAAGTGGATCCATCGAAGGTCGAGGCCGTTACCAAGTGGAAGTCCGTAGTTTCGGGCTTGGCGTTATTACTCACGAGGGATAGCACTCCTATGACCAATCTTATCGTACCTGCTTGTTTGGAGAAGTCCGTGTAGTTGAAGAGGAGGTTGACTTGGCTTTTCCTGGTGGTGGAGAACTTGGTTTATTGGTTATTACTTATGCAATCCGGAAGGTTATTGCCTATGCTTCTAGGAAGTTGTCACCGTATGAGCAGAATTATCCGACTCATGATCTTGAGTTGGCAGCTTATTATCTTTAGGCTTCATAAGTGGAAACACTATCGTATGGAGCTAAGTTTGAGGTGTATACGGATCATAAGAGTCTCAAATACCTTTTCTCGCAAAGGAGTTGAATATGAGATGAGGCGATGGATGGAGAAGCTTAAGGATCACGATTGTACTATCTTATACCATCCGGGAAAGAATGTTGTCATGGATGCGCTGAGTAGGAGATCCTACATGTCTTGTTTGATGACGAGGGAATGGAAGATGCTCGAGGATGTCCGTGAATGGAGTCCTGCTGTGAATGAGCATAGTGTTCTCTTTGCTAGTGTTAGTGCTACACCGCAGTTATTGGGTTGATCAAGGAAGCTCTGCCATCGATCCGTGCTTGATGAAGATTATCGATGGATTGGGTGAGATATACACCCAGTTCGCGATAAACAAGGATGGGATCTTGACATTCCGAGTAGGATTTGCGTTCCTTCCGATGAAGTGAAACGATGGTTCTTGATGAGGCTCATAAGGCCAAGCATACGATACATCCTAGTACTAAGATGTACCGTGACTTGAAGAGGCAATTTTGGTGGAATGGTACGAAGCAGGAGATACCGAGTATGTCGAGATGCTTGACGCTGCGCCAGTTAAAGCCGAAAGCACCGTGAGACTGGAAGCTTTGCTTCATCCACCATGAGATTCCCTGGGAAGGAGTGCCACCATGGATTTTGTGCAGCTTTGCTTATCGTTGATAGGTCGACTAAGTTTCTCATTTTATTCCTATTGCGATTTCACAGCTGAGTCTTGGCAAGATTGTATATTCAGAGATTGTGAGATTACATGGTGTACCTAAGTAGCATTATGTCGATAGAGACCCCATTTACTCTAGGTTTTCAGCATTCTTTTGCAGAGGCTTTGGGGTACGGCCGAATTTCAGTACTGCGTTTCATCCACAAATTGATGGTCGGCCGAGATTGATACACATTTTGGAGGATATGTTACTGCTGCAGCATGGATTTCATGGGTAGTTGGGATTCAAGACCGCCGTTGGTCGAGTTCGCGATAATAACAGCTATCCGAAAGCATCGAGATGGCGCCGACGAGGCTTTGTATGGGCAAGTGTCGATCACCGATTTGTCGGGATGAGGTTGGTGAGGCTAAGTTATAGGGTTCGGAGATGGTACTAGAGTCAGGAGAGTGTGGGCGATTAGGAGACGTATGCTTACGGCTCGAGTGACAAAAAGCTACGCAACAACCGGAGACGTGATCTTGAGTTTCAGGTTGGTGACTTTGTGTTCTGAAGGTATCGCCCGGTGCGGTACAAAGCGTTTGGAAGAAAGGCTTTCTCCTAGGTTTATTGGTCCGTTCGAGATCTTAGAGCGGATTGGTTTTTTGCTTATGACTTGCGTTACCACCGCCTATATATCGGTGTCCATGATGTGTTTCATGTTTCGATGCTTCGTAAGTACTTGAAGGACAAGTCACATGTCCTTACTTATGAGAGATTACCTTTGAGCCCGATCTTTCTTATGTTCAAACCGGTGAGGATTCTTGATACCAAGGAGCAGGTCTTGAGGACCAAACGGATTCCTTTAGTGAAGGTCTTGTGGAAGAATCATGATATTGAGGAAGCCACATGGGAGACTAAGCTTGTGATGAGGGAGAAATACCCTTACTTGTTCGAGATTTACGGTATGAATTTAGGGACTAAATTCCTTTAAGTGGGGAGGATGTGAGAACCCAAACCCCATTTCATGTTTGACATCATTATAACATGTTTACAATATATCTTGGCATGTTAGAGACTTCATTTCATGCATATCTTACTTGCATTGTGTTGGTTGAGATCATAATAGAATAATGGTCTTCCATGCGTTGCATGCCTTGTGTTGATGTT
>CM028384.1:11514899-11633068 GCA_013146195.2 Codonopsis lanceolata | reverse complement strand
TACAAAATTTGTTCGATTCTTTAATAAGAAGATGTATTCCTAAAAAAGACCAACAAGGTATCATGGAATTTTGCCATGGATATTCTTGTGGAGGTCATTTCAGTGGTAACAAAATCGCTTCTGAAAATTTTGCAATCGTCCGTATTGCCTACTGCTTTTAGAGATTGTGAACTCGCTTTTATAGAACATGTGACAAATGCCAAAGAACGTGGTATAGGAAAGAGAAACGAGATTCTTACATGTTAATTTAGTAGTTGAAATTTTTGACTTGGGGGTATTGATTTTATGGGTCCCTTCCCCGTGTCAATAATTGCGAATATATTTTAGTAGCAGGTTGATTATGTTTCTAAATGGATAGAAGCAAGTAGCAACCAAGACTAATGATGGAAAACAAGAGTCAAGTTTGTAGAAGATTTATTTGCTAGATATGGAGTCCCTAAGGCCATAATAAGTGACCAGTGGAACTCATTTTACCAATAAGTTAAATAATGTTCTTAGAAAAGCACTGGTGTAACTCACAAGTTAGCTACACCTTATCATCCACAAACATCCGACAGTAGAAGTAAGCATAAAAAATAAAAAGCAAGAGTGTTAGAAAAGACCGTTAGGCCTAATCAGAAGATTGGGAATCTAAACTCAAGGATGCTTTATGGGCATACCGAATCGCTTTTAAGACACCTATAGGAATGAGTCCATATAGAATGGTATATGGCAAAGCTTGTCATTTACCAGTTGAGATTGAGCATAAAGCCTATCATTAAAGAATTAAATTTAGATTTAACATTGGCCTGAGAAGAAAGATTGTTTCGCTAAATGAGTTAGAAGAGCATAGGCTAAATTGTATGAGAATGCTAAGACGTATAAAGAAAAGACCAAAAAGTATCATGACATGGGATTAGCCAACAAAATGCTTCATCCGTGTATGAAAGTATTACTTTTTAACTCTAGGTTAAGGTTATTCCCAGAGTTAAAATCTAAATGGTCGGTCCCTTTAGAATATAGTACAAATTTATCCTCATGGGGTCGTTGATATACAAAACCCCAAAAATAATGAAGTCTTTAGTTAATGGACACCGACTCAAGCCATTTTGAGCCAATGTCGCTTGAACGAACAATTGAGTTAATCCGCTTGGTCGACAATGAACCTCCACGAGATTAGGCTTGCAGCTTGGTCGAGCCAAAGACGCAAACAAAGGCGCTAAGTGGGAGGCAACCCACTATGTTGAATGTTATTTAGCTTTTATAGTTAGTTTAAATATGCTTTTCTCCGTTAAATTTAATTTTTGGACATTTAATCTTAAATTAAATATGTACAAATTCAAGTTTGGGGGAGAAAAACATCTTAGTGTTGTATTATATATGTTACTAATAATTTTTAGTCTAGAATTTTTGTTTAGTTTTTATATTCAGGAAATATCCAAGACATAACGGAAGTTAACGGAAGGGCTAAAGACGCAAACTGCTGAAAAGTATTGAAAGGAAAACAAGAAAGAAGACTCTGTCTACCTTGCGGACGCAAGGTGTGAAGGGCCTTGCGACCGCAAGGTCCCCAGTAAATGCGAATTTCATGCGTCGTACTGTCAGTCATGGGGAATCAGCAGGAATTTCAATCGCTTTGACTGTCCACCTTGCGGACGCAAGGTGTGGCAGACCTTACGACCGCAAGGTCCCTGTATTTAAAGGCTGCCGGGTTTTCTTCTGAAAATCACACAGAAATCTTCCTCCTTCCCAGCAAACAGCAGCAGCAGCTCTGCCCAACCTCTCCAAATTCCGGCAATCAGCTCAAGCTTCGGCACATATTCCAAGATCTCTCTCTCTCTCCCTCAATACTCTTCATCTTCCATCCCTCCCATCCGCCATTACACTCCACCAAATTGAAGACTTTGAAGAAGAAAGAGAAGAACTCCATTGCCGACGCTGATCAAGCTCCACTCCGGCTGCACTCACTCCATTCAGGCTGCAATCAAGTAACACTAACACCCTTTTTAATTTCATACGTAAAATATTTGCATGCTAGGGTACTAGATAGTTGTTAACGTAGATAAAATTTTTGCATGCTTAGAAGAAATTTTTAATTTTAAAATTTTAAAACACATTTTTAATTATTTAAACTTTTTAGTTTTTAAATTTTATAAATATCAAACAAAATGTTTCCTGAAAACGTTCATCCTCCTACCCGTCAGAGGAAGAGCATAATTTTGACATCTATCGCTTTGTGTCCTACGAGGCATCAGAAAGGTACACGGCTAAGCTCTCCAAGTCCTTGGTGCCCGAAAGGGGATTTAAGGCTGAAGACTTTGGTCTCCGTCCCAATCTGATAGCTCGTAGGTGGGGGCTTTTGTTAGATTCTCCGCCAAGGGATGCCGTAGTCCCTATTGTCCGAGAATTCTATGCTAATGGTGACATTAGCATAGATGATGGGTAAGTGCAAGCGTTAATGTTTAGGGGCATCGTAGTTAATTTTTTCGCCCCAAAGCATTAACACTTATTTCGCACCTCCAACTTATGTTGGTGCCGATGACTATAGCACACACCTCAACCCCCCGTGATCCCCGTGGTTATCGCTTCTCCCCGTGTGGAGTGGTCCTATAACCGTAACCCACCTTATGGACCACGCACCATGAGAGAGTCCTTCTCCAAGACACGACCAAGCCCGTATAAATTTGTTTGCGGACGCCTCATGCCCTCAAGCCACCAAAACACGGTGAATTGGGAGAGGGTCGCCTTGACCTACACCATTATGATCGGGTCCATTGATGTTGGCCGCTTGATCAACGCCAAATCAAGACCCTTATTAGAGGTAGGACGAATGCGGGTTCGCTCCCGCATTTGATTACCGACTTGTGGGAGGGCGGCGTGAGAATGCCCAAACACGCGAGGTCGAAGGCGGGTCCCGCCATTACGAGGGCCATTTTGTTTGAACATCACTAGCCGAGAGTGAGGGTTCCTCAAGAGAGGAACCCGAAGAGGAGGAGGAGGACCCACTGCGGAGATCTCTAACAGTTTGGAAACCGCCCTCCTAAGTGATATGATGAGTCGCCAGCTGGCACAAATGCGTCTTGACCTCGATCAATTTTTGGTCACCGGGGACGCACTGTCCCACTGTATGGACTCTCCCGGCACGATCCCCGAGCCGTCCTCGTTCGTTATTTCCGCCCGACTCACCATGAGTCGAGGCCCAAGTTCCCCCTCTTTCGTTAGGTGGACCCGCTATGTCCTTTTGATATTTGTCCTACCCCATCAATCCTCTCATATGTTCCTCTATTTTGAGGACAAAATAGAAATTAAGTTGGGGGGATTTAAAACTTTTTGTCTTAGCGTGTCCTAGCCTAACGAGGAATGGAGTTGGGCTATGTCGTTGGTGAAGAAAAATTTCTTTCTCGATGACCATTTAACTCTTCACCCTATTTTTCCTGCTTTTATTTTTTTCCGATTTTCTGAGTTGTTGGCATGACCTATCATTATAATAGGAAGGACCTTTAGGGTCCTAACAATTGTGTCATCGTCATCATCTCCAAATTTCTTAAAAATATATATATAAATTTTTTTTAATTCAAAATATTCATCCTCGAGTTTAGGTGTGGTAAAGCTAGTTGTAGTCAATGAGGAGATTAGTGCAATGAACCGCATAATTAGTCTGTAGATCCCCCTGGAATTTACTCAATTTTGCAAAACTTTTACTTTTCTCCAAATTCTTCATGCACCCACACTACCATAATTATGGATTGATTAGAATAGTTTTATAAAGTTTATAACACCTATTTCACTTCAACAAGATATGCACAAGAATATGATGCATAGCCATTCGAACATAATTGTTGCATTAAATTGTAACTTAGGGTCAATTGCATGATAGTTAGATCCCTTGGATTTTTTCTCATTTATATATCTCAAGCACACTTTCGAACCGTGTCTCCGCATGTTAGTCTCAATTGTCCCTACCATCCTGTCTTAGCAAATGCTTATGTGAAATCCAGTGATGCTAAACACTCAACCCCAATTCCCATAGTTGATATGATATTTTGTTGTCTTACTTGCTTTAAATACTATGTGAGCATTTGGCATTAAGAAATGACTTAGGCCATCTTTGGATCGTTAGAGCCTAAATATTCCCCGACCTATACTAAATATATCCCTAGTGTCCCCTTGAGCCTAATGAAAAGAATGGAGTGTGCTAAGCACACTATTTAAACCCCCATTCGCCATCGCTTCTATTACCCACATTAACTTAACCCTAAAAGCCTATACACTTTTAGCCTACCCTTTGAGAGAGTAGGATGTGGGTGGGAAATTGATTCTAGGAGGACCACTTCTTTCGCTAGGCTATTTTTCTGAAGGCTTCTTCTTTCCGTCGTAAAAAAAAAAAAAAAAAAAATATCATGTGTCGATTTAAAAATGAAACTAAGAAGAAGAGTGTAAACAAAGATTCAAATGGAAGCATAGCTTTCAAGAGAAAAATATGTTAGAAAATTCTACCGATTGAATGATGTGATATTTTTTAGAAGAAAACTTAAAAGTTACGGAAAGCACCCCTCCACTTGTGGTCTTTGGCAGTGTCCTAGCCTAAATAGGGAAAACTTCCTTTGCTTGGAAGTATGAGGGATAAAGGGTAGTCTTACTCTCTCACTTTGAATTCTAATTCTTTCCTTCATATCCCCCAACACCTTGGCCTTACATTACAAGCTAATAAAGACCTAATGATCTTCTTGCCAATGCTTATGTTGTTTTAACTGTCAAGTGAGTAACATGAAATTGATCACACACTTCATATTCACTATTATTCACCCTAAAAGCTCACGTGTTAGCATAATCTTAGCTATTACAAGTCATTGGGATAGAGAGCATTGTATGTCATACATAGAAGTGCATGGGATGGATGTATAAGTCTTTTGAATCCTTGAGACCTTTCTGTTTGTAGCTGACCGGGTTTGGATGGTAGATCTCAAAATTCTTAATGCATTATTTTCTCCTAAACTTTGATTTTCATATGAATGTGGTGTTTGGCTTAATAAAACTGTTTTAGTTAAGATATTCTTTAAGACTGGTGATCACACACACACGGAGAAATTAGAAGTAGTAGCGCTCTTAAGAAAAGACTAGTTGGTTTTATATGACTAAGCTCGCATATATGTGGTGAGCACCAAACTGAGATTACATGCATGCCATACATCTATAACTTGAGATGAAGCCAAAAAGATTTTATGTTTTATTTTGAGGGTAATTTTTATTTTTAATTGCTTTTGTATTTATTTGTTTTTGTATTTATCTGCATAGTCGAGTCACTCGAAAGAGTCTCCTTGAGTTTGTGGGTTTATAGAGGAGTGTAAATAGGTGTCACCCTCACAAAGATTTTAATTTTTGTTGTTTATATGCTTTTGTATTTATAAGTTTATTTGTTTACTCGTGGACGAGCAAAGTTCAAGTTTGGGGGTATTTGATCGATGTATTTTATACGTCGATTTTATATACTTCTATGACTTAAATTATGCTATTTCACGAGGCTTTTGTTACTAATATATGTTTTCGTGAGTTTTGTAAGTTTCGGTTAATTGTGAAAATACGCGAAACTCCGTGGTTTTAAGTGCAAATTTCAAGAAGGGCCAAAAAGGAAAATTAGAAACAATGAAGTTGTACATCTGACACCTGCAGGTGCCTCATCTTTGCCCGCAAGGTAGGCAAGATCCGTAGAAAAAGGCGCTCAAGTCAAGATTTCCCAAGGCCTAATGAGAGACTCATGACGCAGGTACCCAAAGACTCGCGACCGCAAGGTGTATGCGACCTATTCGATTTTCACACTATTCAATCCGATTACAACTCCCGAGTATATATAGAGCCGAGGCCGAGCCAAAATATAGAGAGGACGGCCGAAGCTCTCTTTTCATAGTTTTTAGGTAGTTTTAGATTGTATAACATAGTTAGATCCTGTAATTTCAAGTATTGAAGATCAAATCATGTATCCGATCATCTCCATGTGCTGTTCATTGTCTATGATGAACTAAATCATCCATAATCTAGGAGGTGGGAGGTAACTTGTATCGAATTTATGTTTTGATTCTTATATATATGTCTATTCAATGCTTGTTGATTGTGTTGTTTATCAACCCCTATATTATTTTGCTTTGAACAAATGAATGTAATCGCAAATAATAAAGGCTTAGAGGTGCGGATAACCGCATGACCAAGTGCATATGTCGTATAATCGGCTCACCAACACAATAAATTGGACCTATCGATGCACGAGTGATAAGTTAGGACCGTGTTCTTACATGATCTAGGTGACAGATAGATCATAAATCTAGGTGACAACTAGATTAACGTTCTGTGCTTAGGATATAGAATGGATGAATTTTATGGGATGGAGGCTGAACCAATTGTTCAACAGACTATATCTATTTTTAGTGAACGAACCCAAGACATTGAATGACACTATTATGAATTGAACATAAAGGAGATATAAGTGAAACCCAGAATCCTAGATTTCCACCCACCATAAGATCTTCATATCTATTATTACTGTCTAATTAGTTAAACATCTATAACTAGTAGTTTAGAGTAGAATTAAACATAAAAACCCCCCTTAGGTTAATAATCTGCTATCAATAATTGCACTGTTCGTGATCACTTGTCTCTGTGGGTTCGACCCTTGCTCCCAATACTATTCTATAATAGTCTTGTTCACTTGCAAGGAAAAAGATTAAATAAAACATCGATCACTCCTCAGGAACTCAGCCTTCCACGGAGAACAAGACATTTCCCTATCAATCCGGGGCTGTGTTTCCCTTAAAGGAAATTTTCCAAACATCATACAAATGCACTGTTAAAAAGGAAAATACCTTCCTTTCCTTTACCTTTGTCGTGTTCATGCAGCAAATTGCTGCTGATGTTGCTTTGCTGTCGCTTGCTGCTTTACGCTGTTCGTTGTTGCACTTTGCTGGGGATTTTTCTTTTTGTCACTGTTCCAGCCTTCGTTGGAAAATCTTTTCCCGTGTCCCGCTTTGTTTTCGGCTTTAGCTGGAAAAATTTTCCTGATCTTTGCTGCATTTTCTTTATCTTGCTCGTTCTAACCTTGGTCGACTTCCTTTTTTCTTCTTCGCGGCATCTCTTGATATCAGCTGAAATCATCTTTTCTTTGCTTCTGTCTTCTTTTCGCTCCATTTTCTAGCTTCAGCCGAAAATTTCTTCTTCTGCCGCCGCATTTGTTTTTGTTGCATATACCTATAAATTTTCTTTCTTGTCTTGTACATGCATTTTCCCCTCTCCCGATTTTTTTGTTTTTTTTTATTCTGCATGCCTGCCACTTTTCTTTATTTGCATGCTTATTACCTCTTTTTTTTTCTTTTTTCTACCTGGATATACTTCTGATCTGCTAGATTTTGGCACTGTTTGGCCCTTTTGAAGCATTCCTGACTTTATTAATGATGCTTATGCATGTCCTATTTATGCCTAAATGATGCGATTAAGTAATGATGCATGAAATTTATGTAATTTATTCTTACGATGTATGATTGAACTAGTGGTCGCTATTTGACCCTATTATGCATGATTTATACTATAAATGCAAATGAGGCTAAATGATGCATATTTATGCTGCAGGGACATAATAAATGCCATAAGAATATTTATTTTCATGGTTGGTGGCATTTCATTTTCCTTTTAAGCACACCCCTAATGCAGCTTATTGGATGATAAATGCACATGTTGGATGCATATACTTACTTTATTTAATGCAAATGTGATGCCTAAAAATTATAGGATGCCTATTAATATGATGCATGGATATTTTCCTATTCTATCATGCATGCAATAATGCAGAATGTAGTATATATCTTTAAGGTGCAAAATACATTTATAATGCTTAGATTGCAAAAACGTTTATTTATATGCAAAACAATACATAATTTTTTTTGTTTTGTTTTTTGTTTTTTGTTTTTTGTTTTTTTTGAAAACCTGTACAAATATTTACAATGCAATATAATTTATATGATGCAAAATAAATAAAGACATGCAGACTCAAGACGCACGCACAAAGCAAAGCTATACCGACCTAACGGGTAATGGCACGCTGTATATCCAAAATGGATTTTAAAGGAATATACCTTCGGGTTCGAGCGGGCTTCCCTTTTTCTCTCTTTTATTATTATTATTATTATTATTTATGTGGGGAGAGGAAAAGGCAGTCACCTCCTTTTGGCCATATAATTGTTGCAGGGCTATACTCGGTATAAGGCTATTCTCACAATTCCTGCGTTTTCTTCGCAATCAGACAGGGCGGCAGTGAATGATCGGAATCCAAGTCGTCTGGTTGTTTCAGGACAATGGCAACGCAGATGATGAATAGGACGAGGACACTTCTGGTGTTTCTTATCCTGATGAGACTGAGCCTTTTCTGTGCCCTGCAGAAGAAGTATATGGGACCGGTCGGGCGGATGCCGCAGACACTGATGGACTGCTCCGGGGCTTAAGCTGCAATTGAAGGATAGTTTTGGGGGAAACAAAAGGGTAGATGCAATAATAGATATGTACATGCAATTAATGTATAACCTAAATTTCTTTAGCAATTATTCCTTAGTTGCACTTTAGGACCTGTAATATTATATTTTAGTGTTTTATTGCGAGCTTATGTCGTGGTTTTTCTTTTTCTTCTGTCAGTCGAGCCCCCTTGCATGCCGAAGACTGGAGGTAAGATGCTGAGGTTTCAAAGAGTGCCTTCCCTCTCCTTATTCTCCTGATATATATATTTTATTTGGCTCTAACTTTTGCCTAGGCTGCCCGTTCGGGTTTTCAACCTAGCGAGCCTTTATTATTATTTTTCTTTTTTTTTATTTGCTCTAGTTTTTGCCTAGGTCGCCCTTTTGGGTTTTCAGCCTAGCGAGCCCTTATTTCTCCTTTTTATTATTTTTTCTGATTTTTTTATATATGCCCTAACTTTTGCCTAGGCCGCCCTTTCGGGTTTTCAGCCTAGCGGGCTGGAGAGGGAAACACTTGCCGGATAGAGTGTCTCAAGCATAATACCTTTTAAGCTCATTGAGATTGGAGGGCTGAACAAGGTCTTCTTTCCTGGCTTGTGGGGAGTACGGCATCTCCTGACCGGATCCTTTTGACAATATACGGCACATCGTGGAAGAGAGGGGTAGCAGCCTTTGATAAGTAGCCCCCAGCATTGTTTAGCCCAGACGGCATGACATGATAGCAGTAGGTCCCCCAAGGGGTGGTGAATGGGGTCTTTTCTTGGTCTCCTGCTGCCTTTGATTTGACTATAACCCAGCATGTAGTTGATAAAAAAAAACTGTTGGGCTTGGGAATGATCACTATATTGGACAGCCAGATCGGGTATTTTTTCTTTCTTCTGCTCTAATTTTTCTTCTTCTTTTTTTTTACCCGAATGAAGTTGACGTGTGGCTGTTTCATGTTTTCTTTTTTTTTTTCAACTTGTAGTGACCATTCTGGCTTGATGCGGTGGAGCTTTTGTCTGATTGGCTGAGCATCCGGACATATGAGGGTCCGGTGTTCGACTATGGCTGGGTCCACTCTTGACATATCTTCATAGGACCAGGTAAGTATGTCCACGAACTCTGTGGCGACCCGACCCGGATTCCGGAACGGAATCCCAACGTCACGTCGCAAGGACAAGGCAAGAAGAGAACAAGCACTTATAAATTAATAGTGCGAGTCGGACAGTCGAGCTATCAAAAGCTCTACTCACAAATATAAGGCCGTACAAAAAAATACGGTTTTACAAAATTCGCTATCAAAATATAAGGAAAAGTAGTCTACCGACAAATATAAGCTATGAAGCTCGAAACCAAGGCCAAAGATACCAAGAGAGACATAAATCTCACGAAGGAAAGAAAAGAAACTCGCGTGCCGCAACATTGCGCATTAATCGGACAAACCATCGGCACTCCAGCCGGCGTTTGAAGGGACCAACCCGATATAACACTTACCCACGGCTAAAGCATGCCGGGTTAACCAACAATAATAATAACTAGGATAGAGAAAAGCCCAAAGCTATCAGGATACAAGCGAATATAAAAACCAAGGCTATGAGCAACGACACAACACGTCGGCCCAGAGGAGAACCAAATCAAAACCCAAGTATTCTACCCGACTGTAAAGTCTAAATAACCTTACAATACAACGAGCTCACAAGAATATTAAATATGATATACAAGTCAAGGATGCTAGATGAGATAGGAGTCCACAAGCTATTACTCGGAAATAGACTATTACAATCACGAACACACGTACTAAGCTCGACAATATGACATAAATTGAATATTGCCATACTACTAAACAATATGACATAAATTGAATATTGCCATAAGAGGAAATGATATCGTGTTACGACGAAGACCCAGTAAGTCGGGTTGTACTGTAAGAAGATCGGTCCTTTACCAGACTACCAAGATGAATCAGGGTGATTCCCCTGTTCACAAACAGTCAAACAAGTCAGGAAGCAAGGCACAAGAATAATCATGATTATGGATGTATATCCTATTGTAGAACATCCCAAGTCTCTCATAGAATAATAAAATAGAAGTATGCATATTAATAAATATACATATACCAAGTCTCTCATAGGATTATCAAGTGTGGTATGTAAATTCGTTTATGTACCAAACAATTCATTCATGGAAGTGTATCATGTAAGGATATGCATATCTACAAATATATACATACGAAGACAATCAGGGTAAATCGAGTAGGAGTATGTATATCTACATAGATATACATATGCAGGCAATCCTGGTTAATCAAGTAGGAGTATGTATATCTACGTATATACGTATCATACAATTCACAGGCCTATCACGAAAGTCAAGCGATCAAGAACAAGTATATATAGGCATTTAGTTTACATATTCATGATAGCACTTTGTTTTCACAAATGCTAGAAGAAATCCACATATAAGAGGATAGGATATAAATCTGGTGCCGCCATGTAGCTCCCCGCAAGATAAACAGAACGTGTCGTATGTACGAGATGGTACATCGACCCAGGATAGTATTATTCCAAGCGCCCTAATGGTTACACAAGGTACTCTTCTCCATAGTGATCAAGAATGGAGGGGTTTGCACGTTTCTGGTTCGGCAACCCATCACTATCACGAATCTCATGATTCGTAACGGTAGACGAATTGTCAACCAGGGAAGACAAGACAAGACAAGACAAGACAAGACAAGACAAGGCAGACGTGACAAGACGAGGACAAGACAGACAAGACAGACAGACAAGACAGACAAGACAGAGGGACAAGACAGAGGACAAGGCAGTATGCTGGACTTATTGGGAAAACAAGTAATATTTACTTATTTAAGAAATCAAGCAAGGACGAGCACAGTAATAGCGGTCTCATTCAAGTCAGGTGGGCATGTTATTCTTTTACAGCTAGTAATCAAGCATGAGCATGAATTAAATTAAGAATCTCGAAACTAGTATTCTAGTTAAACGGATTTCAAGCGTTGTAGGGGTTTATCGTGGAGTCGGTATTGTTAAATGACTCACTAGCATCGACTCCGTCGAGTCATTTCTATAATTCCAGTCAAATAGAGTTTGAACACTATATGTGTTCCAAGACTCCTTTCTAGGTTCTTGTTTAAGGCAGGGTTAAGTTCTCGTTCCATTTAGGAACCTTAGTTCAAATTCACTAAGTCTTGTATAAAAGGCGGAAACCTAAGTTGATTATCGTTAAACCAAGCTTAGTTCAATTTCAAGTTCGAAATTCCATTTGTTAATAGAATCATAAATCAAAGCACGTTGATACTCAATAGGAAGATAATTACGAAGATAAGACACACAATATGCTTAAAGGTCATAATCTCAAGTAGACATAGAAGTTCATGCATCATTCACAAACAAACCTTATCAAGCTCAGTTCCATAGAATCATAAGATATATAACGTTATAAAATCCCCTCGAGGTTCCCTTAAGAACCTAAAGATCAAGCATGCACTTCTTGAAGAACAGAAGACTTAAGACTACTCAAGATTCATCAATTAACCAGGTGATGGTACTTCATAAGTCCATCACCACACACATGACTTGGATGACTATTCAGTCATCTTTACAACAGCTCAAGATTCTCATCATAGAGGGTACTAAGGCATACACGGTTCAAATATCCTTCCTAAGGAAGAATTGCCACGAAGCAATCCCGGATTTTCCAAGGATGTTAACAAGGTTCCCAAGTAAAGTCACATATTACATTCCTACGCATCTTGGGACTTCATTAAAAGTCCACTAGTATTATTGGTCCTAGTTCATAATTGAACCCATTCGAAACATCTTTCAATCGAGTTACGCATTCTCGACTCACACATAAACCACCCAAGGATTAGCGATAATCTCGCACTTAATCATCATTCAAGAGACTCAATTAGAGTCCTAAGCCAAGAATAAATCTTATTAAAAATTTGGTATCCCCCGAGCAATTCTCAAAATTTCGTAATTGAGATTCAATGAACACAAGAAGATATAGGAATTTATCCTAAGGTTCAAATAACAAATTTTATCATTAATTGACTTCGTTTGGATTAAATTACAAAGTCTCAATTTCTAGTTCGAGGCATAAATTCGGGATTCACAAATTATCCGGGTTTCTAACCCAACAAAAATCAATCCTAAATCATAATAATTCCAATATACTCAATAAACCCATTTGTTTTCAAACCCTAACCAAAATCTATTGATATCCATGGAAACATATCATTTTGACATGTATAACAACAATAAATCACAAGGAACAAGTCTCTAACAATCTATCATCAAGATGCTTGTAGAGAGAGAAACTAGGGCTTAAGTAACGTACCTCAATCAAGCCACAAACGTCTAGGAAGTGGAAAACAAACCGAGGGGAAAGACTCTACTCGGCGAGGGCTTCGCGATGGCGGTCACGGCTCGACAAACCGATGGCCGGAACTCCGGGAATCGATGAATCTCCCTTGGAAGCCCCTTCTCCCTCTCTCTCTAAAACTCACGGTTGATGCAAGAAAATGAGGGAGGAAGAGGAAGAGAGTGGATCATAAAGGGTTAGGGGGGACAATCCTACCCCTCCTAATTGTGGACAAGGCAAAGGGGAGGGTTTAAAATGGGGGTAGTATAGGTTTTTCACGCCAAAAATCAAAACAGGGAAAGAAATCCCGTAATTGCACAACCAGCAGGTGAGGCGGGCGCCTCACCCAAGCCCATGCGGCCGCCTCAACTGCAGAGGCTTCTCCCAAGTTCAGACCACTTTGCAATTACTCCCAGCATCTGAGGCGGGCGCCTCGCAAGGTGCCATGCGGCCGCCTCGGCTCCAGAACTTCTAAAACTTGGTCTAAACTTGTCCTAAATGATCCCAAACTTATGGGCAATCATTCCAAGGTCTAACCTTACTCAAAACGAGTCGGAAACGCACCCGAACAACACCCGGAACAGGATAGAACAAGGCTCAACTCACGCGACGAATGATCAATGAATCAAACTACCAACAAACACTAATCAAACAAAGATGACTTGGGCATGAAAAAGACTTGTTTAGACATGGCTAAGATCTGAATATAAAGCCAAGAATTCAACGAACACTTCGTACGACGAAATAGAGGCAATACGAGCAACGAGGGGAATCGCTAAGGCCAAAATCAACACGGTCGAACTGGCGATTCAACAAACAAGCATAAAACTTGTGTACCAAGGCCTTATGAGACTCAAATGACTCTCAAGACAAGTGGAGGAATGATTAGGAGTAAAATCGAGGTCTCACGAAAGAACTACGCGAGGAAACACTAAACCGAGTCAAGTAACGAACAGCGTCGGTATGCGACTTGTAACTTTAACTAGTTAAGGTCTATGGAACATATGGAACTAATATATTGGCTCCTATATAGCCTTCCTGTATTAATCAAGGTTCTTACCTCAAGTCAAGTAAGCGAGGTTACGGTTGAACGACACGCAAAGCAATAAGGTCAATTACACGAAGGTTCGGGGTCTTACAAACTCTTTGAGGAGATCCATGGGTGTTACCTTTTCAGAGCTTTGCAGGGAGTTGCCGATTTTGATTTCTTTTGATTTCATTGTCCAGCCACAGATTGATAGTGGATCAGTCTTCAGTTGCTGTTGATGATGTTGTTCATGTTGCTCTACTGACTTTACAAGCTCAAGCAAATAATTTTTATCTTTTGGGTCCTATTAAATGACTCATTATTATTGTTATTTAATGTGTCTTTTAATGCAGGTGCAACTAAGGAATAAGCAAAGACGTTTAGATTATTATTAAAAGCACACCGTACAGGGCTAATTACATTATTGAGGACCTGGGGTTTGAGATCCTCAATTTTAGGGAGCAGATTGGTAGATGACCAATCCGTAAGGCTAGGGAAAGGAATAGGGGTAATATATCCGAAGTAGTCCACCAGGTCTGTGGGCGTCAAAAGTCGGCCGGTCGTAGTATACTAGTTCTGCAGAGGTTTATTAGAAGTAGACCCAAACTCAGCATGGAGCTTCTCGTGATCAGTACCTCTGCCTATCATGCCCAGGAAGCTGTCATCAACCTCAATAATGTTGATTTGAGGTAGAGGGTTATTGATTATATTTGGTCTGGGAGTGGGCTTTTCAATAACCTTATCATCTATAAGATCCTGAATAGCATTTTTTAGCAGATAACATTTATCGGTGAGGTGACCACTGCAGCGATGATATTCACAAGATCGGGCATGATTCCGTGTCTGGGCGGGGGGGTGCAGTGGCTTATAATTTTCCATAGGCTTTAACACTCCTTGTGCCATTAGCCCTTGCAGGATCACAGACTGGGAAGCTTGCAGCTCATCATAATGGCGGTTCGATTTAAAATTTCTGCTCGGGCCATTATTCCCTCCGACTATGTTGATGCACTGCCCGCTCCATAAGACCATGGAACAGTGCCATAATTTTGGGTAGGAAAAGTGGCTGATGCATTTCCTACCACATTGACAGTTGGTGCGGGTGTGGCTGTGGCTGTCTTCCCTTTAGAGTAACGGAAAGAGCTAGGAGGCGTATTGACTTGTAATTGCCCCGTCCGTATATCATCATCAATACGAGCGTCTATCTCTACTATTTCTTTAAAATTGGTGTAGGGAAGGTACCGCATATGTTCCATGTAAATGGGCTGGAGGTTTTTGATGAACATTCGGCATGACTCGGTTGGATCGGGTCTGTCAAAAGTCTGGGCCAACTTTCTTTTCCACCTGACTGCGAACTCATCACAGGTTTGTTTTTCTCTCTGGGTGCACGACTCAAGGTCCCTTCTATTTTCAGGACTGGTGTTGTCTTTGTACCTTTCCAGGGAACACTTGACTATCTCGGTCCCACGTATTCATGGTCCGCTATCGACAACATTAGCCATTGTTTGGCAGCCCCTATTAGGATGAGGTGAAAATTAGAAGCCATAGCCTCAAAGCTTGCTCCCCTTGACTGCATGCCAGTGGAATAAGATTTTAAGTGGGATATAGGGCATCCAGTCCCATCAAATTTTTCTATGTCAGACATTTTGAATTTGAAAGGCAATACTACCGCAGGTTGTAACGTCAGTGCCCGCGTAGAAAATTCCCCTTTATTGAGAAGTTTGAGTACCATAGCTTTTATATTTTCCACGTCGGCCTCTATTTTGGTGGCTGGGGGAGTTGGCTTTTGGTATATACTGGCTGGATTAGGGAAGGTTGGGTTATTTTCTGGCTGTGGTGTCTGGTAGGGGTTTTGGGCTGGATATGGATATTGGGTTGGTGGATTTTGGGTAGGATACGGATTTTGGGTTTGTGGAACTTGGGTAGGATAAGGGTTTTGGGTTGGTGGATTTTGGGTAGGTGGATTTTGGATGGTTTCGGTTGGGCGGCCAGGATCATTATAAGGTAAATAAGTGGTAACTTGGCCTGACGGGTTATAATTTTGTGGGTTTGTATATGGGCTGTTCTGGAGTGGGTTGGTTATGGGAACTGGGAGGTCATTTGGGCTTTGGGGAACTTTGGTGCTTGGGGAAGGATATGGTGGATAGGACGGGTAAGGGCTGATATTTGGGTAGTAGGGACTTGGTGGAGGATTGGGATTTGGGGTAGTGGCCATATTTGGTGGGTTAGTGTTTGGGTGAGGAGTTGGGTTTGGAGGCACGTGGGATGTTGATGTTTCCTGGGGGACTGTAGGGGAAGAGTTCACCTCACCACTGGGTTTTGGACCTTGTATAAGACTTGCTATTTGGCTTAGCAAGCGTTCATTTCGTGCATCCGTTACGATCTAGCCACCGCATCGCCGAGTCGAACGCATCCCGAAGCCCCGACTGCACCCATATCGGACGCTCATCTTTGCCATACCGCTTGGATCTGCTTCTTTACATGCTTGATTACGCCCTTGTCCGATCGATCGATACCTTTGTCGATTTACATTGCTACCTTCCCGTATCAACCGGCCAGTATTATCTCTGCCTTTCCAAATTTGGGCCAGGTTTCTGAGGAAAATGGGTTATGGAGGTATCAGAAGGCTGGCTGAAGGCTTTCTGGGTTTGGAGTACAGCGTGCCTTTATTAGCATTTTTTATTATTTTTTTTATTTTTGTTCCCTACAGTTGACCGGATAAGCACCTGCTTTATTTTGACGGTCTCAGGACTTTCCCTGGAATAGTGGATTCTTTCTCCAGAGTATATGACCAATGTATTCCACCTGCCTTTCGACTCCCTAGGACTGGACTGGTCCCAGGCGAAGGGCCTATACTCTTTCCAGGATCCACCATATATGGCCTGTCTTGCTGTTTGTGTGGATTTTCTCGGCCTTTTAGTTTGAACGCAAGCAAGCAAGCACACCACATTTACAGAAATATAAAGAAAAGCGGGGAAACTATCTATCCCTATTAATTACAATTTTTGGTCCTATATCCCCGAAATAAAATGGCAGAATGAATGCAGATATGTATAAATGTACAGAATAAAATGAATAAAGAAAATAAACTGAAAGAAATAATAATAGAGAGCTGGAAATAAAATAAAGCCCCGGCTCTTTTGTTGTGCTGCCCGGAATATTATTGCAACATATATATAATATATATTTTTTGATTTTTCCTTTTTCGATTTTTTTTTATTTTTGATTTTTTTGATTTTTTATATAATATTTTTAAATACACCTGTAACAGTTATCGGAACGAAACTGCTGTAAGATGGAGGATCATATCCACAAATATAGACACGGATGTATAGGAATGCAATATTCAAATGCATAAATTAATATAACAAGCATACTTTAACCAGAAACAAATAAAAACAAAAAAAGTTTTATTTTACGAGTCTAGCCCTCCATTTTATTTAAAATAAAACAACTCCCCAGTAGAGTCGCCACTATGAGGTTCCCGGGGTGCGACACGCGCCTCGCGTGCCCTTGTATAGGGGTGCACGTACGTGCGGATGCGGGACACCACTGCTCTTGTTCCACACTCCCTTGTTTAGGGGAAGACGAAATCAAAAGTGCGAGAGGAGTGCTGTCTATGTTAGCACGTTTGAATGTGCCTCGGTTGCCTTGAGTGGATTTTGCATCCGATATGGGAACTTATGGTTTCCCGCATCAAGTTATCCCTTTTTTAGGGGATACCAGGATATGGGAATGCATTACCCTTTCATTCCCATTTTCCCTTTTTTAGGGGAAAACGGAAAAGTGCAAAAAAGGATATTGCGACGCCCCCACTATGGATTTTATTAAAAATAGCCTTATGGCACATTCAGATCGCTATGGGAGCTTTGAGTTTCCCGCATCAAGTTATCCCTTGTTTAGGGGATACCAGTATATGGGAATACATCACTCTTCCATTCCCATTTCTCCCTTTTTTAGGAGAGAACGAGAAAGTGCAAAGAAGGAATGTTGCGAGGCCCCACTGGATCTGAAAGTTTTTAGAGTCGCCATCTTTATTTTAAGGCAAATAAAGCAAAACCAAAGAAAAGAAAAATAAACCAGAGAAAAAGAAAACGGGTTTGAAGGCTAAGTTACGAGTTGGGAAGGTGCTAGGCACCCAACTCGCCCTTTCGGTCTCAAAAATGGTTTTTGGCTGAAGTATGTTTTTTGTTATATTTATTTAGCAAATAAATAAAGCATTAAAAGACAGGAAATTAAAACAAATACATCCGTGGCTACATTATTTACGGATTTGCAGCCATTTCCTTACAATAATTACATACATATTTAAGAATATTTGACCATTATAACGACTCTTTTACATAATATTTCCTATTCTAATCCGGGCAGCACAACGGCTTATATTGGCTACATTGCGCCGAATAACAACTTTAAAAATAAAAGACAAGAAAAATAAATAAATACAATAAATAATGCCCTTAAAGGTTTTACCTTTTAGAGGGACGGTGTGCTCGCTCTGTCCTTCAAGGATAGGGAGTCTTTTGTTGTTTGTTGTGTGGTTGTTGTTTTGATTTGGGCAGAGTGACTGCTTATTTCTGAGAGTTTGGGCTTGTCAACTCGGGCAGAGTGACAACTTATTTGGGTAGGTTTTGGCCTTTTTGGTTAGGCGGAACCACAGCTTAGTTTTTTAATTTTTCAGCTCGTTACTCGGGCAGAGTAACGGCTTACTTTGGAATTTTTGGGCCGGGGAAGTGAGGTGGATACCTAACAACTAGGCTAGGGATCACTTATAACCTATGGGTTTTTATTTTGGCGGAGTTTGGACGGGGTTTGGAGATTTTAGGGGCTTCCACTCACCTATCTCGCACCTCTCATACTAATATTATCGGCAGAATAACAGCAGAGCTTCGTTGCGATTCTTGATCGCGGAGGAATGAGCACTTGAAATGAGAACCGAGGCCTCTTATTTATAGTCGAGGAACAGGACACGTCCTGAATTTTCTGATTTTTTCAGCCTGCATCAGTGACTTGTACCTTGTGCTTCGAAGCTTGTACTTTTTCCTTCTAAGAGGCAGCTATAGTGAATGGCTTGGTGCCACCAAGGAGACCCTTGGTGCGGCACTAGCCACACTATTCCAGTTTCGTTTTTTGCATTTTCACACCCTGCAGTTCACTGTTTCGCGCATCCTGCTTTTCCTTTCGCATTTTTGACTCCTGTAACTTGACATTTGTTAAGTTTTAACTGTTCTTGATATTTTATGTCAGTCACATACCAGGGGTACGAAATTGGGGTGTCTACAGAAACGCCGATAAAATTTCTCTGCGTCGTCCTAACGCTGAGAAAGTAGTGAGTGAAGTGAGATAGGGAGTGGTCAGCCTATAAAGCCTTGAAACCCGGCCAAAACTCCGCCAAAACCCAAAACCCACCGATTAAAGTGATCCATAACCCTTTAGTTAGGTATCCACCCTATTTCCCCGGCCAAAAAACCATAAAGTAAACCGAACCCTAATGATGAATGATTTTCAACCGACGGCTTCTTTTGGTTTAAAAGGCTGAAATCCCTTCTATTCCAAATTTTACCACTCACAAACACTCACAGAGCTCCAAGAGAAGAACGATCTTCTTATCTGCAGCCACAACAAATTCTTGCATCCAAGTCCAGTCTTCATCAACTTCAGGAAATTCAAAACCCGTAATTCATCGAAAAAACAGGTATTCCTCCCTCTTCATTTTTGCTTTTCGTTTATTTTGCACCCATTTCACCCCTAATTAAGGTTTCTGAATCCTTCAATCCTCTAAACAATTGATTTATCCCATTGTTTTTGACCTAAACCATGGAAATCGAGGAATCCTGGATTGGTGCCATGTTCACCAATCCCTTAGCCCAATTTCATCACAATTTCAATTTTACTTACATTTTTATCCCCAGATTGGCTATGGTTTTAACGTGTCCCTCGATTCCTCTTTCCTGTAGGATGTCTAGCGAGGATACAGTGTCTGAAATCGAAGGCCAAAGTTACGATCACGGAGCACCACCTGAAGCTCCACCATCCTCAAGTTCGAGCTCTGAAGAGAGCGAGCAAGAGGAAGCCACCTTAATTCCTCGCCGCCGAAGGTCCACACAATCAAGCGAGCAAGAGATAAATAGTAGCTCTCATAACCCTTCAGAGACTGTGCGAGCAGGAGATCCTCTCCATTCTAGCCATCAACTTCCTGAACCAAGCCAAAATTCCTTCACTCCCACAACTCCATACACCCCTTCGATTAAGTGGGATGATTTAAATTCTGAAGAGGAGGTTAGCACCTGGTTCTATTCTTTAGGAATTGACCCCAAACACTACCGAGTCCGTGCCTTCGACCTAGACATAGACACAAAGGGCCACAACTTCCAGGGGGACAAGATGGTATTTTATTTTGACTTCTTCCAGGTCGGACTTCGCCTCCCCCTTGACCCATTTATCGTAGAATTCCTGAACGATTCCAACACTCTTCCTTGTGACTTGACCATAACCACCGTTAGGTTCTTGGTATCCTTTATAGTAGCCTGTCGGTTGCTCGGGTTTGAGCCCGACAAGACCTTGTTTCGAAAATTCTTCCTCCTCTCTTTAGATAAAAAATCCGGGCGCATTTCAAGTCGCTCAAACCAAAACTACTTCAAACTCCTTAACGACAGCCCAAACAAGGTGGATGGATGGGACAACAAGGTTTTACTGGTCGAGTCGAGCATTGGCTGGCCTTTTGCCCCCTACCTCAGCGACTACGGACTCCTCGACCATGACAAAAATGCTTATCGAAATGGTGAACCAAGAATAGCCCGAGCTTTCAGAACGCTGCTCAAAGTAAAAGAGGGTGATGGACGAGCTTGCCAAGATTTTGTGCTTGACTCACGAGTTCTCACCTCTGACCTCGCCCTTCTTCGACTAGCTGGAATCTCCTACCTGCCCATAGAAGGAATTGAACCACGAGTTTTCCTTGAACCTGAAATTCCTCATCCATACTGGGGCCCATGTCATGGGAAGAAATTCCCTAATGAGTGCGAGGATTGTGCTCGCATTGGAACTCTCTGCAGATCCTCCTTCTCTCTTGATGGTTTATACTTCAACTGCATCTTTTTTCAATAACCTTGCAAATCTATGCTTTCTTCTCTTTAATGCTCGTTTTATCTTATGTAGACATGAAGCAATTAACCGACGTCAGCAAATTTATGCAAGCTGCCAAGAAGAGCTCGAACAAGCGAGCTAAGCACCTCTCGACCCAACCTGCCGCCAATCTTCCAACTGTCCCAGCTAACACCACTAGCCGGGGAACTAAGCGCCAACAACCGGAACCTAGCCAGCCTACCACAACGGCTATCCCAACTTCCACTACACAAAGGGTTGACCCAGCCCCTTCACCTGTCATTATCATAGAACCAAGTGAAAGCCCGAGAAGGACAAAACACCGAGCAGAAAAAGCTGTGGCCGAGGAAGACATCCCATCCTGGCAAAAGGAGAATTTCCTCATGCCCGACGATCAGCCAAAAGCTGCTGCCCTTATTAGAGAGCTTGCCAACGTGCCCGATCTCAACAATATCAATATAAACAAGCGGAGTGGATTTCAGGCCACTGCTGGCCTTGGATTGATGAAACGACTCCATCACAGCGGAGTCCAAAAGAAGTATGTTGATCAAGCGAGCTCTGTCCTGATCGGCGAAATGGGAATGTGTATGACCGAGGTAATGCTTTCTCCCTACAGCCTTATTTTCCTTGCATTCCCTCTCTCTTAAGCAACATCTTTTCTTACAGATTGCCAACAAATCGATTTTGATGTATGAGCGCCTGGTAACCAACCTCACCACCAATGCCACTCTCACCACTGAGAAGAATCAACTGGAGGAGAAGATCAACTCCATCCGAGCTGAACTCAAGAGTACCGAGGAATCCCTTACGAGCAAGGTGACCGAGCTCTCCCAACTCGAGGCCGAGAAGAAAACTCTGGAGTCCCAGCTAAACCTCTCCAAAAAGTCTGAAGAAACGGCCCTGAACAATATAACCGGGGTGCGCAAAGAGCTTCGCTCTTGTCAGAGTGACTTGGAGGCTGCCAACGCCATGGTCGCTGATCTCGAGAAGAAATTGATGGAGACCGACTCTTTGATGAGCGAAGAGCAAAGACAAAAAATCATCGAGGACTACAAGAATTCTGACAACTTCGCTAGTTGCGTGGAAAATGAAGCATATCCGTTTTTCCTGCAAGGTATGAATCATATCTTAAGACATATTTCTTGCAGCGGACTGGAGATCCGACCTGAGCAGCTCGCGGAGTGGGGTGCCAATCCACTATTCCATTCTTCTGCCTGACCAGACCATGCCCTCGTGCCATTCACTGAGGACGAGTTAGAATCCTTGGCTGAGGCTGATGCAGAGAAGGGCTTATCGCCGTGGAATCCTCCTCCTGTCGCCAATCCCAGCGTAACCGAGCTAATGACCCAGATCTGGGGGTCCCAAGCTCCCCCATCAACAGATGAGAATGCTACCGACCAAGCTGAGGACAAAGTAACCATCTTGGAAGCAACAACCGAAGGAACAAACGAACCAACTCCAACAACTAACAACAGCAACGCTGCTCCAAGTGCTTGAAACCACTGTTCTGGCCTGCGTGCCTTTCTGGCCTCCATGCCTTGATCCCAAAAACAATTTATTTTTAAAATTTGTAATATTCTGCTACTTGCTTTGTCTGCTGGTTGAATGCTTTCATTTCCTTGTTTAACTTTGACCTGTTTAGCTTTTCTTTCAAGCAAAACCAGTTCTGCTAAAAAATCACTACTACTCCTATTCGAACACCAACTTTTCATGTGCATAAAGCCCTTTATGCTCAGAAAAAAGAATAATCGAATACACAAGAAAAACCATTATCTCGAACACCAACTCTTCTCGCGGGCATAGACAATTTATGCTTGCTAGAGAGAATAATCGAGATAAAAATTCAACTCGAACATCAACCCTTTGGGCGAGCAAGAACAATCCCATGCTTGCCAAAGAGAATAATCGAGACAACTCGAACACCAACTTCCAAATATAAAACCGAAAGCATAATCGAGTTTCGCCATTATCATTTGCTATAAGAAAGGATCAAAGAATTACATATTGCAAGTCAATTACCAATACTATTTCTTCAAATGATCCGCATGCAATGGATGTTTCAGCTCGTCACCATCCTCTGTTCGCAACATATAAGTGCCTTCCTTAATGATCCTAGAAATCTGAAAGGGCCCTTCCCAATTTGGTGAAAGCTTTCCCCATTCAGCTCGATGACCTGTTGCCTCAATCTTACGGAGGACCCAATCCCCCGCAGCAAACGACCTACCACGAACCCTTTTATCGTGGTGGGCTTTTGCTCGCTGCTTATAATTAGCCATTCTCATCCTAGCTTCCAACCGTTTTTCCTCCAACAAATCCAGATCGGCTAACCGAGCTGCGTTATTGGACCCATCGTCGTAATTGAAAACCCTATGAGTAGGCAGATACATCTCCACCGGAGCTATATCATCAGACCCATAAGCCAAGGAAAAAGCTGTTTCTCCTGTTGGACCCCTGACTGTCGTTCTAACCGCCCACAAGGCTGAAGGCAGCTCGTCTACCCATCTGCCTGCCTTATCCTCCAGATTTCACTTCAAAACATGCAGAATTTGTTTATTTGCAGCCTCAGCCTGCCCATTGCCTTGAGGGTATGCCATCGATGATTGCCAATGCTTCACCGCATCGCTCACAGCGTTTAGTGAATTTTTCGAAAAATTGAGTCCCGTGATCAGACACAATTGCTTGCGGAACTCCAAACCTACACCATATATGCTCATGAACAAAATCGATGACATTCACTTCACTTATGGTCGCCAGGGGCTTTGCCTCCACCCACTTAGTGAAGTAATCAACATCAACCACTGCATACTTGAATTTCGAGCGAGCAACAGGAAATGGACCAATTAAGTCTATCCCCCACATATCAAAAGGCCATGAAGCCACAACAGGAGTTTGCTCGGTAGACGGTAAACGTGGTATATCTGCATAACGCTGACATTTATCACATCGGCGAACGTACACCTCGGCGTCTCGCCTCAGAGTTATCCAGTAGAATCCGGCTGCCAAAACTTTTTCGGCCAATGATCTTTGACCAGGGTGACCTCCACATTTGCCCTCATGTACCTCTCCCAAAATTCCTTCCGTCATTTCTGGCCGGACACATCTCAACAAAGGTCGGGTGTAGGATCTCCGATAGAGAATGTTATCCAGAATAACATAACGGCATGATCGCTTCTGGATGGTTCTAGCCTCCTTTTTGTCCTTGGGTAACACCCCTTGCTCGATGTAGGCCTTGAGATCATCAATCCAACACTTTGGAGCCGGCTCAATGTCCATGATCGCCTCCTTTTCAATAACAGGTACGTCCAGATGCTCGATCATGACTCCAGGATGCAAGGACTGAATTTCATCCTCAGCCATCTTCGACAAATAATCAGCTCGCATGTTATCTTCCCGAGCAATTCTCACCAGCTCCCAGTAATCAAAATCTTTTAAAATTTCCTTCACCATCGCACAGTAACGAACCAAGATCGGATGGTGGACCGCATAATCGCCCCTGACTTGATTCACCACCAACTGGGAGTCACAATACACAACCAGTGCTCGCACTCCTATATCCTGTGCGAGCTCAAGCCCAGCGATCAATGCCTCATACTCGGCTTGATTGTTAGAAGCTGGAAATTTGAAGCGCAATGCTTTCTCAAATTCCACATCTTGCTCGGGTGGGACTAACACCAACCCGGCACCACTTCCAAATCTGCTAGCTGAGCCATCAACATGAAGCTCCCAACAATACTCTGGACGTGGTTTTGGGTCTGGAATACCCGCCGATGTCGCTTTAGATGGTGTTTTTTCCTTGCCAAAATCCTTGAAGCTTGTTTCAGCCACGAAATCCGCTAAGGCCTGTGCCTTGATCGCTCGCCGAGGTTGATAATCAATATCAAACTCAGTCAACTCGATCGACCAAGTGAGTAGACGACCAGAAGTGTCCGGCTTGTGCAAAATCTTTCTCAAAGGCAAATCAGTATATACAACAATCGAATGCGCAGAAAAATAAGCTCGAAGTTTCCGAGCAGCAACAACAAGCGAATAGGCCAATTTTTCTGCATTAAAATATCTTCCCTCTACATCAGTGAGGGCCTTTGAGACATAATAAACAGGTTTTTGGACATTGCACTCTTCCCTAACCAGGACAGCGGCTACCGCCTGCTCGGTAGCTGCTAGATAAATAAACAATTTTTCCCCGAAGACCGGGCTGCTCAACAAAGGAGGACTTCCTAAATATTTCACCAGGTCTTCGAAAGCCTTTTGACACTCAGGCGTCCATTCAAACCCCTTATTTCCAGGAAGAACTTTGAAGAAAGGCAAGCACCTTTCTGCTGATCTAGAAATAAATCGACCAAGAGCTATCACCCTGCCATTGAGCCTTTGTACATCCTTTACACAGCGAGGAAGCTTCATGGTGATCAACGCCTTGATTTTCTCAGGATTAGCCTCGATGCCCCTCTCAGTCACCATAAAATCGAGGAACTTGCCTGCCTTTACCCCGAACACACACTTGCTCGGGTTCAACTTCATACTATTCTTCCTGAGATTGGCAAAGGTCTCGCCCAGATCCACTGTATGCTCACGCCCTTTAGTCTTGACCACCATATCATCGATATAAGCTTCAACATTCCTCCCGAGCTGCGAGCTAAATACCTTATTTACCATCCTCTGATAGGTGGCTCCTGCATTTTTCAAGCCAAAAGGCATCATCTTGTAACAGTACAACCCTCCTGCTACTCGGAAAGCTGTCAAAGCCTTGTCCTGCTCATTCATCTTTACTTGGTGATACCCGTAATAGGCGTCTATGAAACTGAGAAGCTCGAACCCCGCGATAGCATCCACCAACTTATCAATTCTTGGCAAAGGATAACAGTCTTTCGGGCAGGCTTTGTTCAGATCCGTAAAATCAACACACATTCGCCACTTGCCGTTGGACTTTTTAACCATCACCACATTAGCCAACCAAGTTGGGTAATGTATTTCCTCGATAATGTCAGCGTTCAAAAGTTTTTCAACTTCTTCCCTGATTGCTTGATCTTTTTCCACGGAGTAAACCCTAGGCCGCTGCTGTATTGGTCGAAAGGCTGGGTCTACATTAAGCCGATGCAAAGCCACAGTCTCGCTTACCCCCTGCATATCCTCTGGCCGCGAAGCAAATACATCCAAGCTGTCTTGTAATTGCTTGATCAGTTTTGCCCGTGCCTCCGCTGTCAAAGCCCTGCCAATTTTTATTTTCTGCTCGGGGTAAGCAGAATTGATGATTATTTCCTCGAGCTCATCCTGAGCCGTGAACTCTGGCTCATCTCGCATTTGGAGTGTGTCGCACTCCACCTTCTCATCTTTCTCAGCCCGATCCTCAACCTTATCAAGTTGATCTACTTCCATGGCCTCGGCCTGTTCTACTGATCCCCCCGACGTCAATGTCGGCAAAGGATTATCAACGCCTTCTTCGGCAAATTCGTCTTGTTGTGCAGCTTGCTCCCCCGACTTCAATGTCGGCAAAGAGGAACTGATCTCACTATCAATCTGGCTCGCGGCTATACCCATAGCCACTTCGTTTTCACCTTGCTCCCCCAACTTAAATGTCGGCATAGAGCTCGCATCCAGCTCTGGATCTTTATGCACCATAGCGATCACAGACGGCCCTATAGTTACCTGAGTCGTCTCCTTAGTACTGACAGTTATCTTCTGCTCGCCATCTTCCAATGTCAATTTCTGCTTCTTCCTCTGGCTATCCCGCACATATTCAATCACTGACCTGGGCTGGCTCCTCAGCACTCCAATTCGGAGTAGGCTCTTCGTCCATTATCACATTAATCATCCCCTAATCAGCGGAGCTTCTCTCCTGGGAGCATTCCCCCTATTGCCTCCATCTCGTTTGAAGCGGTCCAGTCGCCCCTCGTTAATCAATTTTTGAATGGCCTTCTTCAACGGCCAGCATTCTTCCGTGGTATGCCTATAATCATCATGATAGGCACACCGCTTCGTTTGATCCCTTTCACCAGCTGTCGCCGGGTTCATACGAGGTGGATTAGGAAGTTCATTCCTTATCTCGTACATGATGTCCTTATGTAGCGTGTTGAGCGGAGTCAAATCTGACTCGCGAAGAAATTCTTTCGGACGGTCATATCGGGACTTGCTCTTATTATAACCTCCACTTCCAACCTGGCCATTTCCCTTGGAATTTCCGACAGCTTCAGTATTCTCCTTTTTCTTCTCCTTTTTTGCCATCTCCCCGGCACACCACTTTTGTGCTCGCATGAGCATTTCTGCTTGCGTCTTCGGTTCACGCATGCTTAACTCTGATCACAAACCACCTTCTCCCTCAAGCAAACCAGTTTCAAAACACAGGGTTACCTCCTGCTCGGTCAGCCCTGGAACTTGCTCCAACACCTTAGTAAACCGCTCAAGGTAGCTCTTGTGGACTCATGCGCCCCATGTTTAACCTTTGACAAATCGGCCCTTGTCTTAGCCAACGTGCCCGCCGTTCCAAAATCTGCCAAGAACTTTGCTCGTAGATCATCCCAATTATTAATTGATCTCCGTGGCAACGCCCCCATCTAGGCTAAAGCTTTCCCTTGTAACGCGCCAACAAAAGCTCTAATCTTCAGAGCCTCATCCGAAGTCACCAGGCCGATCTGTGACTCAAATGACATCAACCAATCCCTGGCCTTGGTCTTGCCTGTATATTCCTTAATATTTGGAAATATAAGTCCCTGTGCCGGCGGAGCATTCTCAATCCAGGGGGCTAGCGGGCTGGCTGATGTACCCAAGAAATTCCCATCCAAAGCCTTGCCTTGCTCCCAAGCTTCCATGCGACGTTTCAGCTCTTCGAAATCCTGCATGTTTATGGTTGTAGGCAAACCACCCCCGAGCTGAGGCTGCACCACAGGCATAGGAGGGGCCTGTGGGGGACCCATAGCTCCAACGGCTTGAGTAATCCCCACGGCCTGCGCCACCTGAACCTGAGGAGCCCCAACGAGTTGAAGAGCTGGTGCAACTGATTGATGCAAATCCTTTTTCCCTTGGGAATGATGAGATATATGCCCATGTGATCGCCTAGGAGATGGAGTTCGACGTCGGTGCGCATAAGACGCCCTTGGTGATCGGGAGCGACGGCTGTGAGCACGAGATCGCCGCGGTGAAGGTGAACGTAACCTGCGAGCATGCGACCTTGGTGGAGAAGGCGTGCGTCGACGACGGCGAGATTGAGCCGAATCATCCCCCACCCGTGGACCCAGCCTCGAATGGACACTAGGCACAATTCTGTGACTAGCTTTGCTGCCTTCTGGTTGCTCGCGCCCTCTAGATCCCTGTGCTCGCGGCTGAGAGTGAACAAGCAAGGGATTCATCTGATTACCCCCAGTGCGAGAAACTCCTGCTACTTGACTTGGAGTTGACAAGGCCGGTAAGGGGTCCAGCTCAATCGGCAATGGTGGCTTACCCATGGCAATCAATTGTAAGTTGAGCTGGTGCATCTGAACCAAGTAAATGGCTCGTTGACGCAGAGCCTCCTCTCGAAATTCATGAGCTAAACCGACTGCTGCTTCAGCACTCAGAGCCAATGAATCGACTCCACGCCTCTGATTGAGCTGGTGGCGTGCATCATGAGGCGGAGGAACATTATTCCCAGCTACTTGATTAAGACTAAGATTCGGATGCACCTCCTCCCTACGACTGCCACTTCCGCCGTTAACTCCATTTTCCGCCATTGTTAAAGCCTCAAGAAAAACAATTACCGAATCACAATAATCTTCCACCGTAAAAACTTTGTTTCCCGGCAATGGAACCAACTGATGCGTCCAAAATAATTCAGTTGCACTGATGAAGCCCAATCTGGATACCTGGCTTTCAACGTATCCACAAATCCTCAAAGCCAAACTCTACAATAAGAACAAACAATCGTGAACTAGGCAGGGGCACTCCCTGCAAAGGCCCTCCGGCGTAAGAATCAGTACTAGATTCAGCAAATGGGTAATTAATTTGGCAGAGTTTTAGCTAGAGAATATGATTGCGCGTACCTTTCTCCTTCATTTTTCGAGGTTTTTATGCTTGCCAGAGAGCATAACTGATCATAACTGCTCTTAACTGCCTTTAACTGTCCACTAATGAGTGTGGCATAAATGGCGGGCACATTAACTCCCCCATTAATTCCCCCATTAAATGTAACGGTCTGAATGGAGAGTTTCCCGAACATAATCGTCCTCAGCTTAACTGGAATTCTTGCTCGGACTTAACTGTCCTCAGCTGATAACTTCTGGAATTAGCGAGCATAGCAGGTCATGCTCGTGTATCAATTTTGCTTGCTAGTCGAGCCCTTAGCTCGCTGGCAGCTTTACTTGGTAAATGTCAAGACGTTGCTCGGTTGCTCGGACAACACCTGCCCAGCACGTGACCCATAACTTGGGCCAATTGGGCCGGGTAGTTCAGCATCCATCATTTGCATTTATTGTCTAATAAGATGCATTATGGTTACACTAAAAAGAGAATAAAATGTCACCAATCATGAAAAGAAAATATTCCCATGACATTTACTATGTCCCTGCAGCATAAGCATGCATGAGAAATGGATTTTAGGGCATAAAATATATCTGTTTTTTCCTTTATTCATCCAAAAAATGTGCCCGAAAATGTGTTCAGAAAAAATTGCATTATATTCCGAAAAGTCCGTTTCATGAACATATAGCCCATAAAAATATGTTTTAGCCTAAAACATGCATCATATAGCCCCAATTGCATTTTTAGTATAAATCATGCATAGTAGGGTCAAATAGTGACCGCTAGTTTAATTATGCATCGCAAAAATAAATTTCATGCATCATTACTAAATTGCATCATTTTAGCCTAAATATTACATGCATAAGCATTATTAACAGAGTCAGGAATGCTCCCAAAGTGCCAAGCAGTGCTAAAATCTAGCAGATCTGAAGTATATCCAAACAGATCTAAAAAAGAAGAAACTTACAGAAGTAGGTGGAAGGTTGGACACATGGGTGTTCCGATCGCGAAGGATATTGCCCCAGTCATCCTTGGAATAGCGGTACTTGATTTTATTCCGGATCAAAGGAGGAAATTATTTCCTCCTTTCACCAGATTCTTGGTGCATAGGAGCCTTCCTCTTCCTGGATTGCGATGAAGAAGCCATCTGCTAGAGAAAACACTTAAGTTGGCGGAAGAAAAATGAGAAAAGGAGCAAAAATGGAGAAGAAATGAAAACGGGCAACAATGGCCGCGTCGGAGGAAGCAGAGAAAGAAATGAAGAAGAGAAGGAGCAGTGGCTCCCCTCCTCTCTCCCCCGTCACTAATAATGGGAGAAAAAAAGATTTTTTTTCTTTTTCTCCCTCCAAAGTTTGAATCTACGACACTTAAGTCTCCAGGTTCCAAAAGTTGCGGAATGGCCCCCAAAGCTTAACGAAGAGTTAACAAAAGTAATTTTGTTAACCAAATTTGATAGCCATCCATCCGAAAGCAAGGGAAAAATGATATCCCCAGCAGATCAGCCGCGACATAAGCAGAAAAGCCATAAAATTTAAGCGACAAAGGTAAAAGAAAAAAAAAGAATTGAAAAGAAAGAAAAAGAATAGAAAAAAGGTAAGAAAAAACAAGAATTGAAAAGAAAGAAAAAGAATAGAAAAAAGGTAAGAAAAAAAAGAATTGAAAAGAAAGAAAAAGAATAGAAAAAAGGTAAGAAAAAAAAAAGAATTGAAAAGAAAGAAAAAGAATTGAAAAAAGGTAAGAAAAAAAAGAATTGAAAAGAAAGAAAAAATTCTCGCAGGTGCCGCCCTGCTTTCCTTAAAAAAAAAAAAGAAAAGAAAGAAAAAAAAGAAAGAAAAAAAGAAAAGAGAGAGAGAGAGAAAGAGTTGAAATAAAGGAGAACAAAAAGAAAATAAACAAATAATAAGCGTGCAAATAAAGAGAAATGGCAAGCATGTAGAATAAAAAAGAAAACAAAAAAAGAAGAGAATAAAGAAAAAAAAGAGAAAAAAGAAGAAAAGAAAAAAATCGAGAGAGGGAAAATGCATGCAAGAAGAGGAAAAGAAAAATGTATAAGTGCATGCAACAAAAGAAAATACGGCTGCAAAAGAAGAAATTTTCGGCTAAAGCTAGAAAGTGCACAAAAAAGAAAAAACAACAGCGGAAAAAAAAGGAGAAGAAAATTTCAGCTGGAACCAAAAGATGCAGCAACAAGAAAAGAAATTTCTAACCAAGGTTAGAAAGAGCAACAAAAGGAAAAATGCAGCAGCATCAAGAAAGATTTTCTAGCTAAAGCCAAAAAAATAGCGGAAAAATGGGAAAGGATTTTCCAGCAAAGGCTGGAACTGCGACAAAAGAAAAATCCCCAGCGGGTGCAGTAAGAGCAGCAAAAGAGCAACATGAAATAGCAAGAGCAGCAAAGAGCAACATAAAGCAGCAGGAGCAGCAAAGCAGCAGCAACGACAATTTGTCGCAAGGGCACGACAAGGGTAAGAAAAGGAAGGTATTTTCCATTTCTGTGCATTTGTATGATGTTTGGAAGACTTTCCTAACGGGCAAGCAGCCCCGGGGCAAGGGAAAGGCTTTGTCCTCCAACGAAGGCTTCGTGCCTGAGGAGACATTGAATTCCAGACATCAATCACTGTGTTGGAAAACTTTCTTTTAAGGGGCACACAACCCCGAATCAGAGGGAAATGTCTTGTTCTCCGACGAAGGCAGCGTTCCTGAGGAGACATTTCATGCCGCACAGCAGCAGACGAACTACGATTGGTCGGATTCCTTGGCTAAGGATACGTAGGCAGTCTATTTTGGTAGACACGACCATCGCAACACTTTATAATTACCTTTGCAACACTCATTTGATAAAGCTTTGCAGCAGTTGTTCATTTAGCATTGCAGCACTTGCACCGCAGCACTCGCACCGCATCATTTGATCCCCGGTAGAGTGAACTACGTTTCGATCTGATTCCTTGTATAAGGATACGTAGGCAGCATATTTCGGTAGGCACGACCGTTCCACGAGTGATAGTTTAGGTTTTGGCATGAACTACGTTTTGGTCTGAGTTCCTTTATTAAGGGATATGTAGGCAGCCTACACTAGTAGGTCCGACCATTAGAGCATTTCATTGCATATCTGCTTAAAAACTACGATAACCTGCTATAACCGACTAAATTTGTCCAGGCTATGAAGTTTGGTTAGCATTATAAACTGTTGCATTATAACTGTTACCTATTGCATTCCTCTCCTATTTTAATTGCACGAAATTGGAAATTCTATTGTTTACCAACGATGTTTGTCTACTCAGTAAGCCTCGGGTTACCCGTAGACTCCATCGTTGAGGGGCTCTGTAGACATCCCAATTTCGTACCCCTGATATGTGACTCTGGCATATGATATCAAGAACTGTTTAAACCTAACAAATGTCAAGTTACAGGAGTTAAAAATGCAAAAGGCAAAGCAGGATGCGTGAAACAGTAAAATGCGAGGGATAAAAGTGCAAATTCTGAAAGATGAACAGTGCTGTGGCGCGGCCAAAAGGGGCCGTTGGCGCCGCGCCAAAAAGACCTTGTGTCCGCGCCCAGCTAGCTATAGGAGCCCTCCCAGTTAACGCATTGTGCAAGTTCGGAAGCCCGGTGTACAAGGATTTTGAGCGTATAGAGTGGATTTTTAATCCCCGATGAGTCCTCTCCTTCAGCTATAAATACAGGCTTCGGGACTCACTTTTAGAACCCCAAGAAAGAGACGAAGAGAAACGCCGATAAAATTTCTCTGCGTCGTCCTAACGCTGAGAAAGTAGTGAGTGAAGTGAGATAGGGAGTGGTCAGCCTATAAAGCCTTGAAACCCTGCCAAAACTCCGCCAAAACAAAAAACCCACCGGTTAAAGTGATCCATAACTCTTTAGTTAGGTATCCACCCTATTTCCCCGGCCCAAAAACCATAAAGTAAGTCGTTACTCTGCCCGAGTAAATAGGCTGAAATCACCAAAAATAAGTCGTTATTCCGCCCAACTAAATAGGCCAAAACCACCAAAAACAAGCCGTCACTCTGCCTGAAGTAAGCCAAAAACCCCCAAAATAAGCATTTACTCTGCCCAAATCGCAGCAGCAACATCATAAAAGTCTCCCTCTCTCGAGAAGGACAAAGCGAGCACCCTCCGCTCTAAAAGGTAATAGCCTTTAAGGATGTTATTTTTATAAAAGTTATTCTTTAAATCCGACCCAATGTAGAAAATATAAGCCGTTGTGCTACCCGGATTTAGTTAGAAAATATTATGTAAAAGAGCCGTTATAATGGCCAAATATTTTTAAATATATCTGTAATTATTGTAAGGAGACGGCTGCAAGTCCGTAAATAATGTAGCCGCGGATGTATTTGCTTTTATTTTCCTGTCTTTTAATGATTTGTTTATTTGCTAAATAAATATAACAAAAAACATACTTTAGCCAAAAACCGCTTTTGAGACCGAAAGGGCGAGTAGGGTGCCTAGCACCTTCCCAACTCGTAACTTAGCCTCCGAACCCGTTTTGCAATCTCTGGTTTTTCTTTTCTTTTGGTTTTGCTTTATTTTTGCCTTAAAATAAAGATGACGACTCTATAAAACATTTTGGATCCAATGGGGCGTCGCAACACTCCTTTCTTGCACTTTTCCGTTTTCCTCTAAAAATGGGAGAATGGGAATGAAAGGGTGATACATTCTTATATCCTGGTATCCCTTAAACAAGGGATAGCTTGATGCAGGAAACCCAAAGCACCCATAGTGATCCGAAATAGGCCATAAGGCTATTTTCATAAAATCCATAGTGGGGCCTCGCAACATCCTTTTTTGCACTTTTCCGTTTTCCTCTAAAAAAGGAAGAATGAGAATGAAAGGGTGATGTATTCCCATATCCTGGTATCCCCTAAACAAGGGATAACTTGATGCGGGAAACCCAAAGCTCCCATATTGGACAAAAAATCTACTAAAGTCTATCGAGGCGCATTCCAACACGCTATTCTAGACAGCACGCCTCTCGCACTTTTAATTTCGTTTTCCCCTAAACAAGGGAGGATGGAATGAAAGCAGTGGTGTCCCGCATCCGCACGTACGTGCACCCCTATCCAAGAGCGAGCGGGGCGCGGGCGCACGCCGGGCGACCCACAGACTTGACCTGGAGAAAATTGCCTTGTAAAAGACAATTGACTCCTGGAACAGCTCCAAGGATACCTTTGAAGAAATCCTTTCAAGTCAAAAGTCAAGTACAGATAAAACTGGCTTAGGATATTTTGATGAGCCCAATCCGACATACTCTTTTGTCACTGAGAAATGTGAAAACTCCAAGACTGTTTATGACATCTCTTTCTCCAAACAAACGTTCAGAAACGAGGGTAAACAAGGACTTGGTTATACAAGTGTACCTTACGTTTACCCCAAGGCTCAGAAAGGTAAAGCTAAGATAACTGCTTCTAATGAGAAGCTTGAGAAATGAACGGTAAAGAAACCAAAGTCTACCGACAAAAACTCTGCCAAGGCAAAATTTTATGGCGGTAGACCTAAGAAATCTCTACCGGTACCTATCAAGTTTGTCTATGAAATAGGAAAGGCACCTAAACCTGTTGAAAGTAAACTTAAAGGTATTCTACCTAATCCTCCTAAAAAGGTTATCAACAGACCAGCCAAGGCTAAGTCTGCTAGTAACATACCTAGGAAGGTCCAACAAAAACCTTTAAGTCAACCATCAACAAGTCAACTGAACCAAGAACTGCTGTTAAGATCAAGGATAATCACAAGCACTCTTCAGCTAAGACTGCTGATAGTCCTCCATGGAACTTTCATCTTTGTTATTCTTGCAATTGTTTAGGCCATCTGGCACCAGAATGCCTGCTAAGGTTCACACCAAAATCTAAGAGACCCAGTTCTCTTAAGATTAGGCAGGTATAGGTTCCAAAAGGTTGCTAATCCTCACGACCCATAAGAAAATAAAGGGGACCTTGTTTTCTTTAATATTTTTCAGGTCTGCTTCATGGCTATAGATTCAGAAGATAAAGACATCTGGTACCTTGATAGTGGCTGTTCTAGACACATGACAGGAAATAGAAGTCTACTCACAGATATATTTGAAGCACAAGGTCCCACAGTAATTTTCGGGGACAATGCAAGAGGAAAAACAATTGGGTATGGCTCAATCTCTAGAGGAAGTCTCTCCATCAACAAAGTTTCTCTAGTAAATGGCTTAAAGCATAATCTTCTGAGCATATCCCAATTCTGCGACAAAGGACTCATCTGCCAATTCTCGTCTAACCAATGTCTCATCAAAGATCGTGAATCAAGAGCTCAACAATACTGACCGGCAATAGACAAGGAAACATCTATGTCGCGGACTTAAATCTTCTAGGGAGATTCTCCAGCCTTTGCCTAGTTGTTGACAATGTTCGTGACAACAGTTGGCTTTGGCACAATCGTCTCAGTCACCTCAATTTCAAGTACCTCTCCAAACTCTCCAAAGATGGGCTTGTCAAAGGTCTACCTATGGTGTCTGTCGACCATGAAAGAAGTTTCAAAGCTTGCCAATTAGGAAAACTTTCCAAGTCTTCCTTCAAAAGAAAGTCTGTCATGTCAACGACTAGACCTCTTCAACTTCTGCATATGGATCTCTTTGGACCAATCACTACAGTCAGTATTTCAGGAGACAAGTACACTCTCTTAGTAGTTGATGACTACTCTAGGTTCACCTGGATCGAAACAATGACATCAAAAGATGAGACATATGATCTGGTCACTGCTCTTTTCAGAAGACTTCAAACCCAAAAGCTTGAAGATATTAGTGACATTAGATCAGACAACGACACCGAATTCAAAAACAACGATGTAGAAAGATATTGTGATGACCACGGGATAGGCCACAACTTCTCTGCTGCCGGAACTCCTCAACAAAATGGTGTAGCTGAACGAAAGAACATGACACTAATTGAAGCAGCAAGAACTATGTTGGCAGAAGCAAAACTTCCAAAGTACTTCAAGCCGTCAACTCGCATGTTTCACCCAAGATGCATCCACGGTAAACAAGTTTCATAACAAAACTCCATATGAAATATGGAGAGGAAGAGCCCCAAACATAGGATTTTTCAAAATCTTCGGCTGCAAATGTTTTATTGTTTATAATGGAAAAGAATATAGAGGAAAATTTGATTCAAAATCAGACGAAGGAATTTTTCTAGGCTATTCCAAACATTCAAAAGCATTTCGCGTATTCAACAAAACTTCTTTGAAAATTATAGAATCTGTGCATGTTCCTTTTGATGAATATGACTTGTTAGAGTCTTGAAGGGCTCCGAATGTTGCTAATGATTCTGATGATGATGAGACAGATACAAATACAACATCTACATCTACTCCACTTCAGAATTCACCATCTGCAGATCCTACCAGTCCTACTAACTTTGCACCCGCAGATTTCAACTCTGCCGATGCCAACAACAACTCTTCTGTTGACCCTGAACCCATCTCTTCTGTTTTACCCCAAACACCTTTGCAGATCACTCACCCTTCTTGTTCACCAGAAAATGAAGGTTTCCAAAATCCTATTGCCTCTGAACCAGATTTTGGTGACTCTCCTTCTCAAACAACTCCAGAACCTTTAAGGGAAGAACACACCAGAAGTGATCTTCCCCCAGCTATTATTGAAACTAGAGATCATCCCATTTCTCAAATCATTGGTGATCTCAACTCAGGAGTTCGTACAAGGAATAGAGTTTGAAATGAGACTATGTTTGCATTTGCATTCGTGTCCGAAATCGAACCAAAGAAGATTGATGAAGCTATCGAAGACCATTACTGGATTGAAGCTATGCAAGAAGAGCTAAACCAGTTTGAAAGATGCAAAGTGTGGAGCTTAGTGTAAAGACCAGCTGACCATCCAGTTATCGGCACCAAATGGGTATTCAGAAACAAGAGAGGTGAAGATGGAAACGTCACCAGAAACAAGGCTAGATTGGTTGCTCAAGGCTACCGATAGGAAGAAGGAATCGACTTTAATGAAACTTTTACTCATGTTGCTAGATTAGAGGCAATCAGGCTCTTTCTAGCCTATGCTTCGTTCATGGACTTCAAATTGTATCAGATGGATGTAAAGAGTGCATTTCTCAATGGTGATATTCAAGAAACGGTATATGTGGAACAACCTCCAGGTTTTGTCATCCAAGACAAACAGGATCATGTCTACCGACTCAAGAAAGCACTCTACGGCCTAAAACAAGCTCCCAGAGCTTGGTATGCAACTCTATCCAAGTTCTTAATTGAACAAGGATTCGTAAGAGGAAGAATAGATACTACTCTGTTCATCCTCAAGCACAAAGGTCATTCTCTTCTGGTACAAATCTATGTGGACGACATTATCTTTGGATCTACAAACCAAAGCCTGTGCAAGAGATTCGAGAAGCTGATGCAAAGCAAGTTCGAGATGAGCATGATGGGAGAGCTCACCTACTTTCTAGGATTGCAGATTCAACAGACTTCTGACGGAATCTTCATCAGCCAAACCAAATATGCAAAGGAACTCATCAAGAAATTTGGTCTTGACTCAGCAAAAGGATTTGAAACTCCAATGTCTACCGACTGCCATCTTGATAAAGATGAAAAGGGAAAGCAAGAGAACGTGACCAAGTATCGAGGAATCATAGGTTCACTTCTTTACCTTACTGCCAGTAGACCTGACATTATGTTTGCTGTTTGTGTTTGTGTTAGATTTCAGGCAGATCCAAAGGAATCACATTTGCTTGCTGCCAAACGCATCATCAGATATGTTTCAACAACCACAAATCTAGGTATCTGGTATTCTAAATGCAACAATTTCAATTTAGTTGGATACCTAGATGAAGATTATGCAGCCTGTAAAGTAAGTAGAAGAAGCACCAGTGGGACTTGTCAATTTCTAGGAAATAGACTTGTCTCATGGTCATGCAAGAAGCAAGGATCGGTTACCAACTCAACCACAGAGGCAGAATATATTGCTGCCAGCAGTTGTTGCTCTCAGCTCCTATAGATGAAGCAGCAGCTAGTGGATTACAACATCAAGACTGCAAATTGTCCAATCATGTGTGACAACACTTCAGCAATTTCAGTCTCCAAGAATTCAGTAATGCACTCAAAGACAAAACACATTGATATCCGTTATCACTTCCTCAAAGATCATGTGGAGAAAGGTAACATCATTTTGGAATATGTTCCAACTGAACATCAATTGGCTGACATTCTCACCAAACCACTGGATGCAACTAGGGTTTCTTATTTAAGGAGAAATCTTGGTATGATCGATCCTACTACTTAATTTCTATTCTTTAAAATTTTCTTTCATACCGGTAGACTTAGACTTCCACTAATCGGCAGACTTTATTTGCCATATATTGGCAGACTTGTACCAGGTTAGTATTTCAACTTAGTCTATTAAAGCGGGAAAGGTTTCTAAAAAGAAAAAGGGGCTGAAAGCCAAAAAGCGTTAGTACTTTGAAATATCTTAAGTCACAACTTTTTTGCCAAGAAGATTTTTTATATTGACTTTGAACCGCCCTTTTCGACACTTTACGAAAACCTCCTTTCTCTCTAAAAATTTCTCTCTCTACTCAAACCCTCGCTCTCTCTGTAACTGCTCCCTCCATTACAAAATTTTCATACTTCTTCTTCTCTACAGTGACAATGGTAAGAATTACACGACTATTTGGTTTGCTATTCATTAATTTTTGTTTAGTATTTCCTCTTTTGAGTCATTTTTTTCGGAATACAAAAAGACGCTTTTGCGTATCTGGTCAGTTTCCGCCATTGTTGTTTTTCAAAACCTTGAAACTACAGTTTTCTTTGAGCTCTGTGTACACATTACTCTTAGAAATCATCTGTTATATGTTTCACTGGTTCAAACTGTCCAACGCACTCAAGGGTTTCAAACTTTTTCATCAAATATTTCGATTAAGTTTCATAAAAATGAAATCCTTGAGTATCTTTTATGAAAAGTCAAAAGCCCTAATTTCTAAATGTGTTTCTGTAGGTGAAAACATCTACAAAATCAAAAAGCGATAACAGGAAAGAGTTTGACCCAGAGACGGTCATTCCTCTTGGTCTGGACATCAATTTACCAGGATACCCTCAGTTTCCTGCCCCACACGATATCATTATTTCTCTAGATCCTAAACTGTATATACCCGGCATGTGCATAGACCTCAACTCTGTCAGCACATTCACTGCCGGAGTCAAAGCGTGTGAGGACTTGAACTCTTCGGGGATTCTACCTCTCTTTTGTCTCAATGACAAGGACTATAGCATCCTCATTGTTGAGGAATTCTACCAAAGAATGGTCATCAACCCTAAGTCTCCGTTTACTATGCGTGGATGGATTAGAGGATGACTAGTCTCTGTCACTGCCAAGACAATTTCACAAACTATCGGTGTACGCTATGGTGGTGTATATGAAATAACCATTGCTGAGGCTAATCATGTCTGGGACGCAATGAGAGGAATTAATTTTCCAAAGGAACCTCAAGGCAAAATGCTGAGGAATTTATTCCCTTTGGATGTTTACTGCTCAAGCCATCTGCTCGATAAAGGTCTTCTATTCATAAGCGGGGCACACGACATGTTCACAACCCAACAACTGAATCTCACCAGTGCTGTATTCCTACATACCCAGCTCAACTACGGTGCTATTATATACAATGAGCTAAAACAGCATGTTGAAAAAGTGAAGGACAACCCAAGCCTCAAACGACCCTTTGTGAGGCTAATCAACGCCCTTCTTCGAGCCTCCACAGATATCAACTCTTCCATTAAGGAAGATGAACTTATTTCGGTGACCAAGGACAAGCAACTAACGGCCACGTTCTTCAACAAATATGCTGAATATGAGAACAAGTGACGACAGCAACGAGGACTTCCCAATGTCTCTCTTGAAAAAGTTGCCAAACCAACGCCACTGGTCGTCACACGCTTCAACATGGAATCATATGATGCTGCAAGCAAAAGCCATCGAAAAACAGCTGAAAAATTCAATGCCCAACTTGCTAAAGACATTCACCAGGTAGCAAACGATCTAGCTGATGAGTCTAAGCTGTTATTAAAGAAGAAGATAGCTGCCAAGGCCAAAAAGGCCAAGGAGGAAGCAGAAGAGGCTGAAAAAGAACAAGCCAAGTGGATACAGCAAGAGCTGAGGATCGGCAGACATGACAAGTCTACTAGCGACTCCTCTGCAGCTGCCGGTACGTCTTCATCTCCTCCACCTTCTATCCCAGACCCTCCGACCTCTACTATCCGGCCTCCTCTACAACCCAAATGAAAACCCTCTTCTAATCAACCCTCACCTTCACCAAAACCTAAACGTAGGAGACTACGTAAAGCTATACCAAGCCTGCTACCAGCAGACACTCTAGTCTCTGCCAATGACGCAGCTGAACCTTTTATTCAGTTACTAAGGCAGATAAAAAAGTTTGATGGCAACCAATCATCTACCACCATCCAACCCATTCCTACTGAGTCATCTACTCAGAGGACATCACCCCCTCCGGAGGAGTCTATCCCTCAGGAGGAGCCACCCACACAGGAGGAGCCAATCCGAACACCCTCTCCATCTCCTCCTCCTCCTTCACCCTTCAATTATTCACCGAACCCACCTACACCTACCATACCCTCTCGTACCCTAACCATCCAATCCACACCCATTAAACCCCTAGATTCTACTGCCTCCAAGTTTCTCTTTGAAATCTCCTCGATTGCAGAACTCTTTCCCCAACCTTCATCCCCACCTACCCCACTTAAACCAAAATCCCTTTTCTACCCGGCCCCCTCTTTCTGGTTCTCTACCGACCCACTACCAGAAACTTCAATGATCAGTGACAACTCCGTCACTGACATTGAACTTGACCACCCTCCAACCCCTCCTCCCTTCCAATCACCATTTCCTCCTCAACCCGTACCTTTCCTTCCCGCGACTCGACCTCTACCGGCTCTGCCAGTCCACCTCTCCAACATCCCTTCCGACCCATAGCCACTGCCGAAGCTACCACTTCTACCGGAAGTGAGCATATCCATATTGGCCTGAACCCGTCTCCAACTCTATCAGCCAACTCTGAGATTTTATCTCGTCTGGACGCTATTTACAACCGGCTGGGAGAACTGACCAGTATCTCCACCGCTGCATCCGAAATTGCAACGACTGCGTCCAAAGCGGTTGATAGAAATACTGCCCTCCTTCGCCAATTCCAGGAAGATGTGTGGACAAGATTTGGACAAATGAAATACGAGTTTACTGACGTCAAAATCAACGTCGAAGCTCAACGCAATGAATGTGCGCGACTCGTCTCATCTATTTTTCACGACTTGTTCCACGCCATCACTCTCCATCTCGCCAACAACCGCCCGCCTGTTCTCGAGCTCAACAACATTTCTCGCAATTCGGCAAATGATGCTATGGATGCTTAGCGTGATCGTGATCTGGCCATCACGGAGGAGAGACAAATGAAGTCCATCAACCAAATGTTTATGGAAGAGAACAACCGTCTACGTGAAGAACTGGACTATCGTTCTCGATCCACCAGATCTCCTACTTCTGCGGATGATGAATATGTTAGAAGAGCCGAAGAACTAGAACAGCAGCAAAAAGAAGCGGAAGCAGCAGACAAAGGCAAAGGGAAAAGACCATGGTAATTATGTATCCTTTTTTTTCTCCCTTAACCTTTGTATCTATCATAAAGTTTTGAAAACTCTGATATATTAAACTTCTTGTTTAAATACAGAAGATTAATTGTCTTTCAAAAATTTGTCTATAGTTCAATTAGTGCTATTTCAATTCATATATCTGCGTAGAATTTAAAACATTCAGTTTAAATCCACAATTGATCTGTTTACTACTAATCCTTGTGTTGCTCTTCACTTCTCTTATGTTGAAAAGCATTTAGATTAGATTTTTACACTTGAGATGTACTTCTGTTTGATAGAGGCATGACTACAATTATAAATAAAAATTCCTCTTGACATGCTATTATCTATCAAATAGTTGTTTATAGCCCTCACGTGTAAGAAATGATGACCAGATGCAAATAGGAGGAGATTGTTGTTTCTCAATTGTATTTTGATTTACATCTGTTCATACATTACATTTGTTTTATACATTAGTAGCTAATTGGGCTGCGTATCAATTAGCGTGGCAACTATGTATAGAACCTTGCTATAGGATAGTTTATTTTTAGGCTTGACAGGTTCAGTGGAAGACTTCAGCCTTCCTTCAGCGGAAGACTTCAGCATTGCTCTAGCGGCAGACCCTGTCTGCAGGTGTTCAAAGCATGACGTGTCTAGCCTACCAAAACTTAGTGGATTAATTCAAATTTGTCCTTTATCAATTCGAATTTGAATTCAAACATCCCCAAACTTCTCAGACACACTTAAACAACTTTCCGAAAAGCTGGAAGACTTTCACCCTCTGAACAGTGACAAAGCAGGTGAACAGACTGACACTTGCAGGTCTGATATTCTGATTATTCGGCTACCAACTCCTGCAAACAACTCTGCACCACTCCCTGCTCAGTATCAGTGAGGACGAATTCTACAAGATAGCTCCACGCATTTAATGCATTCAACCTAATAGAGCTGTTACTCTTCGTCTTCTACAACGGATCTCTAGAATGCTCCTGCCATAAATACTGCCATTAAAGACTGAAGAAAAATACAACACTGTCTGTCCTAAAATGCTCTGAAATTCTACAACTTTAAGTCTTCATACTCAGTGCATTCAAGAGATCATAAACTGATCAAGAAGCCCTCAACAACAATCAAGAAGATTTGCCTCAACATTTATTTTAAGCTTCTTATTGTTGTCTTCCTTAAACTATTCTTCTGCACGAATTGAATATCTTGTTTATCTAGATATTCAATTTCCAACCCCCAAACACAAGTCAAATATTTTGTACACGATCCATTAGATATATTCCTTGTAATAGAACTAGTGGAAAACATAGTGCACATTTTAAATCAAAGGTTGACTGCCTTGGTGGTGGACGTAGCACTCTTCACAGTGTGAACCATCTCAAACACTTGTGTTCTTCCTTTATTGTTGATTATTCCTTCAAACTGTTTCTTATTTCCTTTACTTATCTTTAAAACAACAGACTTGAGTATTCAGTCAAGACTACCGATAATCCTTAATCGGTAGACTTGAACTGTCTTCCTTACAAGACTTCCGCTACTTCAATCTCTTTGATAGATTGCAATTCACTGTTTATGCATCCTGCCTTTTCCTTTGCATTTTCGACCCTGTAACTTGACATTCATTAGTCCTTTTAACAGGTCTTGATATTTTATGCCATGTCACATACCAAGGGTACGAAATTAGGGTGTATACAGAGCCCCTCAACGATGAAGTTTACGGGTAAACCGAAACTTACCAAGTAAACGAACATCGTTGATAAGAAATAGACTCCTAAAATTTGTGGAAATTATAATGGGGATAAATGCTATATGCAGTATTTTACGATGCAACAGTTCAAATCTCATATACCCTAAACATTTTAGTTGGTTTTAGTTGGTTATCGTTGGTTTTTAGAGCAGATATGCAAGTGAAATGCTCTGATGGTCGTGCCTACTAAGTAGGCTGCCTACGTATCCCTTTCTCAGGAATCAAACCAAATGTAGTTTGGTTTTAGCCGACAAGCAAACAACAAGCACTGGGTGGGATGGATGGTGCGTTTCGCCTAGCATAGGCAAAACTGGTGGGATTCAGATGCGTTTTGCCCAGCATAGGCAAAACTGGTGGGATTCGAATGTGCTTCGCTTAGCATAGGCAAAACTGGTAGGATTTGGGTGTGTTTCGCCCAGCATAGGCAAAACTGGTGAGACTCAGATGCGCTTCGCCCAACATAGGCAAAACGATGCAATTTCTAAAACACCTTTCCCCCAGAATAGGGAAAGTGACGCCATTCTTAAAGTGCGCTTCCCCCATAATAGGGAAAACTGATGCAATTCTAAAATATATCTTCCCCTAGAATAGGGAAAGTGATACGATTTTTTAAAAATGAGTTTCTCCCAGAATAGGGAAAACGATGGGATTAAAAGTGCTTTCCCCAGAATAGGGAAAGTGGATGGGATTTTAAAAACGCGCTTCTCCCAGCATAGGGAAAGTGATGCAATTTTTAAAACGCGTTTCCCCTAGAATAGGGAAAACGATGGGATTTAAAAGTGCTTTCCCCCAGTAAAGGGAAAGTGATACGATTTTTTTAAAAAAATGAGTTTCCCCCTAGAATAGGGAAAGATGATGCAATTTTAAAACGCGTTTCCCCCAGAATAGGGAAAGCGATGCCATTCTTGAATGCCATTCCCTCAAAATAGGGAAATAAGTATATTTTTGAAACGGGCTTTTCCTAGCAAAGGAAAAGTGATGCTGCTTTTCAAAATGCACTTAACCCAGAATAGGAAAAGCGATGTGATTTAAAAAAAATGAATTTCCCCCAGAATAAGGAAAGTGATGCGATTTTTTTAATGTGCTTATCCCAGCGTAGGAGCAGCGATGCAGATTTTTTTTTAAATGTTCTTATCCCAGCATAGGAGTAGCGATGCAAGTTTTTTGTTAAAATATGCTTATCCCAACATAGGAGATGCGATGCAACAAATTTTTTAAAATGTGCTTATCCCAACATAGGAGAAGCGATATTATGAAGCGTTGTGGCAGAATGCTGTTGATGATCGGCTTGTGTAGCTTTTGATGATGCTGTTGAGGATCTTTGGGAAGAGGTCCTTGGCGAGATGCTGGCAGAACATTTATTGTGAGACCCCAAATCCTTAAGTACTTAACTCGGTAGAACGTTTACGTACTTCGTTCTTGCTCGCGACCCTTGAGAGATCCTAGGTTCTGATGTACTTGCTCAGATGCATTTACATTTGTAATAACCATGTTTACAAGTTTACACGTGACCACGACGTTCATAGTAGTTGTCGTCGTAAATTTGATTCCCCGATTCGCGATTTTAGTTATCGTGTTGTCGTATTACTCAGTTAGTATTATTTTGATCCTAGGTTTGGACCTGGATGACTAGGGGGACCTTGGGGATTAACTTGGTATTTGTGGCGACCCGACCCGAGTCCCAATACGAGACCCCGAGGTCGTGCCGCCTAGAAAAAGCACGTAATGAAAACAAATAGCAAATAGTGGGTAAGGCCATAACGGCGGTACGCCAAAAACTTTAACACATGCGGAAGCGTATAATAATTAAACAGTGGCGCCCGAGCTAACAAGCTCAAACTAACACAACCTTAGAGATAATGAATCTCTTGGTCCAAAAATAAAATCATGTGACGCAACAATAGGCACACATAACAATTTATAGCAATTATATATCAAGTCATCGGCGACGCTACGGCCGGAACCCAACATTAAACTAAGTCTAGAACTCTAGTCTAGCATGCTTAACGGCTAAAAACATGCCGGATAATAAACATATTAAACAAACCAATACATGGTTAAAACAACTAAAGCATGAGCATTATAATTACATAAGGCACGACTAACATATGTCGGCTCTCAAAACATTAAGTACTAATAAAAATAAGTATTAATAATCAAACATATCAAGTCTTGCTACCCCACATAAAGTTTATATAACTTTATGTTCCCGTCGTCCTTGCCAAAAGAAAAAGGTACTAAAATTAACAAGGTAGCAACCTCGTCACAAGCTTCACCAACGTATCTTGATAATCACTTCGAACCACTTGCGGCTCGGATCTAGGGAAAACAATCAAAACAAATAGGAGTAAGTCATAAAGACTTAGCAAGTTACTAACATAACTTCCTGTCATGGCATCATGCTCAACAATAATAATTCATGCAATTGGCATAATATACATTTCATAAATAATCATGTCAAGGCATTCATACTTAACAATCTTGAATATCATGTTATCAACAAGTATAACATTTCATTAATTCAATCAACCATCATTTCATATCATATCATATTCACGTAGCACATTATTCACATATAAGCACTCGTGAGTCAATTCATACAAAAGGGAGGTGATATCGTTACCCTTTTTCCGCGCATGTCGCTCCTGCAAAAACATGTGCCAAACTTATGTGTCCTCGATATCCCTTTCGTGGATATCGACGTCCCCGAGACATTTCCCCGCTCGAGTTCCGATAGTTATCAAAGTCATGTTTCCATACTACAACTAAGATCAACTACTTCCCTACCGTGGCCATCGATAGAGGGTGTGTGCAATCCGGCGTGGCGATCCATCAAAATCACGAATCTCACAATTCGTGAAGATGATGTATCGTCCCGCCCCAAAGACTCAACAAACCGACTCCAGCTGGACTCAAACTTCAAGCACACGTAATACATTATCATATGCTCAAATAAGTAGGCATGTACTCTACAATCATCTAGTCATGCTTTTACTTCACAACTAGCACATAATCACATTAGAGATAAAATCAAGGCTCTAATCATCAAGTGTTCTTCATACACTTTAAAATGCTTGGAGGCTTAACCTCCATTAATACTACCCCAAAATTCGTAGGACTTAGGCATATTACTCCTTAATGTCATACTAACCCAATGGTCAACTCCGTTGAGTCATAATCAATCTTTCAAAAATTAGGGTATAGAAGCCGTTGGCCTCAATACTCTCCTATGTCCATACTAACATGAATCAATAGGTTACTAAGGTCATTAAACCCATAAGACCCCAAATCAAACATTTAAGTAGGCAACATAGAATCACGGTCACAAGTTAGGGCTATATACTCATTCACAAGTCATCAAACATGCTTCCAACACTTAAACAAACAAGATAGAATGATTTATCATATATCTCTACCCTTGAATATCATCATAAACATACTTTACAATCTGTTTACTAAGGTTATTAAACCCATAAAACTCCACTCAAACAATTAACTAGTCAACATAGAATAGAAGTCACAAACAAGGCATATATATTCATTCTTTCTATTTCATCAAATATGAGTCTAACCATTTCATCAAATATGCTCCCAACACTTAAACAAACAAGATAGAATAATTCATCATCTATATCTACACATGAATGTCATCATAAACATACTTTACAACATGTTCATCCAACCAAAATTTCATCATCTAGCATATAGTGAAACATGGCATCTCTACAAGACTAACCATTTCATCAAACATGCTCCCAACACTTAAACAACAAGATAGGGTGATTTATCATACATTACCACACATAAATAACATCATAAACATGGTTTATAATCTGTTCATAATCTGATCATACAACCAAAAATGCAACATTTAGCATATACAAGAACATAACATCTCTACAAGCCTAACTATTTCATCAAACATGCTCCCAATAATGCAACAAGGTTATTTATCATACATTACAACATAAATAACATCATAAACATGGTTTATGTTCATAATCTGAATGATTTATCATGCATTATCACACTTAAATAGCATTTATCAAATTATGGTTTATTTTTATAACAAACTGATCATAATCTGTTCTACACAACCCAAAATATTTCATCATTTAGCATAAACTAGAACATGGCATCATCTACAAAGTCCTAAAGTAGCTCATCTCTACAAAGTTGACCTCATATAGCAAATCTGATTTCATCACATAGTTAGAACATGGCATCCCTAGGGTCAATGAGGTTTTCTAAAAGAAATAAGAAGAGATGTTGTAACTCACCTTAAACAAGCTCTAAAAGAAGTACAAAAACGTCCATGCAAGGTTGGGTATGTGTTCTCCTTGCTCTCCTCTTCACTTCTACCGTTCGGTTTTGGAAATGGCTTCTTCAATAGTTGGCCACCATTGTTGATCACTCAAGAACCTCCCAAGAACACTAAGAAAACTCTCCTTTCAGCTCTCAAAATGTTGTCCACGTTTTTGGAGAGAGATGGCAGAAAATGGAAGGCTTAGTGGGTGTATTGGCTTCCCCAAGGCTTGAAAATGTGAGTGGGAAGAGTGACCAATGCATGTAGGGGTTCTCCCTTGCCAAGTGGCTTTCAATCCACTCAAAACTCTCTCAAACCTTCAAGGAGTATTCAGCCACGTTTTAGGAGAGAGAGGCTGAAGAAAATGACTTTGGTGGATGTATTTGGTCACCTTATGGCTGAATAGTGGGGTGGGAGGGAGTGACCAATGCATGTTGATGCATGTTGATGTCTTTCCTTGCCAAGTGTCTATTAATCCCTTCAAAACTCCCAAAACTTGTCAAGAATGCAGAGGAGGATAGATAGGTCGAACTAGGGTGGTTTAGGGTGGGTTAGGTTGGGTTTGGGTAGGGTTAGGTTGGCCAAATAGAAAGTCTAACACACAATGAGTGGTCAACTATAGTAGAGCAGAATTCGGGTCATTTTACAAAATGGTCCTGTACCGAAATACACGTCCTAAAATTACACAAAAGGTATGTTTAGAAATATCTATGAGTCTAGTTTCAAACACATCAAACGGATCCGAATTCCGAGTTTCGTACACAAAGTTATGGCCAAAATACTACAGACCTATCGTGGCCTTCGAAAATACGCGAATTTCCGAAAATCAAACTCGAGCGTGTGTAAACGTTTACACGACCACTCAAAAATAATTCTAAGTTAATTCCCCAAGGTCCCCTAGTCATCTAGGGTCAAAATAATACCAACCGAAAAAGTCGTACAAAGAAGAAGAACGACAAGAAGTAAAGTAGCAATCAAACCGTCGATTCGACAAGCATTCAAACAAGATTTAAATCATGTTAAGGATATTATGAATGATATCTAATACTTACATATATGCATCCATCTAGAAGTCTAACACATCTAAACATGTTATTTAATCATCATGTAAAAAGATCTAGGACCAAATCAAGGTCAGGAACACAAAAACTCGAGTAAACTCTCAATCGCGTCGCATTTCGATTATCGTCGAGTTACGACTTGTGACTTTAGCAAGTTAACAACTAAATGACATCTCTTAAAAGTATTTTGGTCTTAATGTGATCTCTCATGCACATCTAGACTCTCTCAGAAATCAAATAAGCGATCAACAAAGGAAGAAGTGCGAGCATTGCACGCAATTCAAGCTAACCGGGAATCGGGGTCTTACATCCTCTCCCCCTTAAAAAGAATTCGTCCCGAATTCTAAACCATATAACAAACCAAAGTTAGGTCATCACCCAACAACAAATACCCAAACACAACTACGGTGTCTCTCAATCTCGAGTGAACACTCGATGCTCAAAACCATAAACCTAGACTCAATCTCCGAGTCTATTATCACAATAACCAAACCAAATACTCAAAAATCAATTACCAAAAATCTCACATTCACAAGTTCAAAAATTGCCAATAACCATATTACCAAACACTTAAGATTGAAAATAACTTGACTCAGACTCGAGTCACAAAAGTACACACAAATTCCATTACTGATTAATTAACCACGTGAATCCTTAACATATCACAAAAACAAAATCAAGACTTTATAAACATCAGTATCCCGAAACTATTTGCTTCGGCGTCACAATATGAGACTTCAATAGAACAAATTCTAAAACATAAGACATAAAAATTGTCGATAGATCAATTCACAAACTAAAGAAGAGTGTTCCACAACACGCTCCTAAAACAATAAGTCAACATTCATGATCATGCAAGCCACACTCAAATTTCCAAATCATGGACAAAGCTCACAAGAGCAAATAATAGCATCGAATAAAAATTCATTCCATTTATTTTCCTTTCCTTTTGGTAAGAGGTTTAGTCAATTTCTAACCTACTTGCTACCAATCCTAGTCCACCAACGAACCTCTTTTGATCACCAATTTAGGGTACCGGCTAAATTGGATTTCAAAAGCTTCCGTTGCAAGGATGTCAATGTCCATGAGAAAATTTCTAAGCATCCTTCCCTATTGTCTCACATAATCATGCAACAGACTAAGCAAGATACATTTACTACTAATGCACATAAACATGTTCATACTCAAATACAACTATATCCGTTAAATACATTTTATTTTATTTTATTTTTTGTAACCATATCCTTACTCATAATTTAATCTTTAAGCAAATGACAAAATTCCTATTATTAACAATACCACATGCATACACGTATATCATGCAAATGTGATATATAATCACCAAGTACCATCATACTTCTACTCATAAAATCCATATAATCCATTTAATTCATGCAACTCATAACATTACACGTATATCCATAGAGTGTATAAACTCAACGCACCACTAGCAAATACAACTAGTAAACATTATCACATTTTTATACAGCAATTAATTGCTTGCCGAAAAATCAAAATTCAATCAAAACCATAAACAAATCCCATACCGGGACATCATCCTTTATCATATCAATAAACCCGAGAAACCAACAATCAATAGATTTCAATACTCAATGCAATGTATGTATGAATGCATGTGAGCTAACGATACCACACATACTCATAGTAGCGATAATAATAACCATAATATATAAATAAGGAGTTACCTCCTATCTCGGTAGGTCTCAAAACTCCGCAATGGCCAACCGCCACACACGTACACAACCTCAAACTCTAGGTCGTCTATCACCATCTCAATAAGAGTCACTAGACCGCTTACTAGCACTACTAGAATCGTTAATCCTCCACTTAAGGCAATCTTTTCAAACTGCCTTCTAACTCATCATCATCCTTAACAGTTCTCGAGGTCCTCTCTCGAGTGCATTCCTTAATATCCAACCCTTTCTCATAAGTATAGTCCACAACCCCTCGATAATCCACAAGCTGTAATAAAATAAATTGCCTATAATATTCCATCCTTAATCCATAACTCTTTCACAATTCATGGATTCTTCCTAGTCTCATTCGGTACTAAGTACTCTGCTCCAATGAGCTAACTCTGTGATCATCACTTAAATATTAAACCATAATCTCATAATATTTGCCACCAATTATCTGGTGGATTCTCAAACATGGATACTACTAATACTACCTTATACTCATCATTATTGGCACCTCTACTAGTGCTAACACACATTCTAGATTCAAACATCTTAATCTTACAATAACTCTCGACGTTAATATTCAACGATTCACACAAAACCAACCCCCAAACTAGGCCAAGGAACCTATCCTGGCAGACAGCTAACCAATAGCTCTGATACCAACTTATCACACTTAAATAGCATTAAAATTATGATTTACAAACTGATCATAATCTGTTTACACAACCCAAAATACATCATTTAGCATAAACTAGAACATGGCATCTCTACAAAGTCCTAAGTGCTCTCATTGACCTCATATAGCAAGATTGTTTTCCCTAGGGTCAATGAGGCTAAAAGAAATAAGAAGAGATGTTGTAACTCACCTTAAACAAGCTCTAAAAGAAGTACAAAAACGTCCATGCAAGGTTGGGTATGTGTTCTCCTTGCTCTCCTCTTCACTTCTACCGTTCGGTTTTGGAAATGGCTTCTTCAATAGTTGGCCACCATTGTTGATCACTCAAGAACCTCCCAAGAACACTAAGAAAACTCTCCTTTCAGCTCTCAAAATGTTGTCCACGTTTTTGGAGAGAGATGGCAGAAAATGGAAGGCTTAGTGGGTGTATTGGCTTCCCCAAGGCTTGAAAATGTGAGTGGGAAGAGTGACCAATGCATGTAGGGGTTCTCCCTTGCCAAGTGGCTTTCAATCCACTCAAAACTCTCTCAAACCTTCAAGGAGTATTCAGCCACGTTTTAGGAGAGAGAGGCTGAAGAAAATGACTTTGGTGGATGTATTTGGTCACCTTATGGCTGAATAGTGGGGTGGGAGGGAGTGACCAATGCATGTTGATGCATGTTGATGTCTTTCCTTGCCAAGTGTCTATTAATCCCTTCAAAACTCCCAAAACTTGTCAAGAATGCAGAGGAGGATAGATAGGTCGAACTAGGGTGGTTTAGGGTGGGTTAGGTTGGGTTTGGGTAGGGTTAGGTTGGCCAAATAGAAAGTCTAACACACAATGAGTGGTCAACTATAGTAGAGCAGAATTCGGGTCATTTTGCAAAATGGTCCTGTACCGAAATACAAGTCCTAAAATTACACAAAAGGTATGTTTAGAAATATCTATGAGTCTAGTTTCAAACACATCAAACGGATCCGAATTCCGAGTTTCGTACACAAAGTTATGGCCAAAATACTACAGACCTATCGTGGCCTTCGAAAATACGCGAATTTCCGAAAATCAAACTTCGGCGTGTGTAAACGTTTACACGACCACTCAAAAATAATTCTAAGTTAATTCCCCAAGGTCCCCTAGTCATCTAGGGTCAAAATAATACCAACCGAAAAAGTCGTACAAAGAAGAAGAACGACAAGAAGTAAAGTAGCAATCAAACCGTCGATTCGACAAGCATTCAAACAAGATTTAAATCATGTTAAGGATATTATGAATGATATCTAATACTTACATATATGCATCCATCTAGAAGTCTAACACATCTAAACATGTTATTTAATCATCATGTAAAAAGATCTAGGACCAAATCAAGGTCAGGAACACAAAAACTCGAGTAAACTCTCAATCGCGTTGCATTTCGATTATCGTCGAGTTACGACTTGTGACTTTAGCAAGTTAACAACTAAATGACATCTCTTAAAAGTATTTTGGTCTTAATGTGATCTCTCATGCACATCTAGACTCTCTCAGAAATCAAATAAGCGATCAACAAAGGAAGAAGTGCGAGCATTGCACGCAATTCAAGCTAACCGGGAATCGGGGTCTTACAGTATTATTTTGGTTTGGTCGTGTTTAAGTTTGAACACGCTCGTGTTTCATTTTCGGTGTGACTTGTGTATTCGCCTCGGCCATGATAGGGCTGTAGTAATTTGGCCATAGTTTTCTGTAGACAACTTGGAATTGAGATCCGTTTGATGCGTTAGAAACTAGACTTCGAGATCTTTCTAACCATACCTCTTGCGTAATTTTGGGAATGGTATTTCAGTACATGCACATTTTTAAAGTTGACTGAATCATTTATTCTCGGTATTTCCAGAAATTTGAGTTTTGACTTGTTTATTGGATTTACTTGGAGACCCTTAATGAATTTCACTAAAACTGACCCAATACCTTAATTAGACCTTAATTATGGTGGATTAAGCATAAGTGAAAATTTTAGCACTAAGTCCTCAATTAGGGACTTAATCTCACTTAAAAATTGACCTATAAGGGCTTGACACTTGTTTTCCACTCACTCCCTAACCTTTGTGACTTGAAATATCTGATTTCTTCCACTCCTTACACCTCCTACCACTCCTCATATTCAGCCATGGTTAGAGAACTCAAGTGTGGGAGATTCTTGGTGAGATTAGTGTGTATTTCTTGATTTCCCGGAGATCCGGCCACCCGATTTTGGATTCGAGACCACCCAATCGTAGTTATCGACGAGGAGACTACTAATACTTGGTTTGTTTTATCATCCATTCTTTTGATCTAGACTGATGGTACGTTACTAATTCTCAGAATTTTGTAGACTACATTGTTTGTCATGGTAGTCTTCATTAAACTTGCTTAGATCATGCTAAGGAACAGTTTTATCAAGTTTATAAAATGTTTTGATGCTTCTATGAAATCTGGAAATTTTTCCATGGATCTTGACTTGATGATTTTTGTCTTGGGTTTAGTTTGAAATATGTTTAGGCTTTGATTTGGAATCATTGTTGTTCATGAACTTGTTGGAAAACAAACAATACAAATTCAGTCTCTGTTTTGGGCAAATTTTGGGAAGTTACTGGTACTAATCTACTAAAGGGAATTTTCTAAAAGTGTAGTATGTTATACCTATACATGTTAGGTAACTCTCTGTAAAGCTTCATAAATTTTGGAGTTAAGGAAGTATTTTTCATCAGTCACAAATTGTGGCTGTTCTAGTAAGCTGTTACCAGAAAGTTAATCTGTTAACGTGATATTGAGGTGACCATATTTCGATGAATACATGTCTTAATTGAGTATTTTAAAATTCAAAGTTGTAGTTTGGAGAGTCTAGTTTCTGGAAATGAAATATTTATGATATTTGAATTTATGAGGAATATTTGGTGAATTTTCTATGATAGACACTCAGTGTAAGTCATAGCAGAGAATCAGATTTATGTCATGAACTTGAGAGGACCATGACTTGATTAATACAAGTCCAATTGGAGTATTTTAAAATGGTAAACTCTAGATAAAAGAGTCTAGTTTCTGGAAATGTAAAATATGTATCATTTGGAATTTTTGGTGAATTTTGTACGATAGTCATGCTGAATAAGTCATAACAGAAAACCAGATTTTAAACATGACTTGAGGTGACTGTATCGTGATGAATACAAGTCCAAATAGAGTAATTTAAAGTTCTAAATTATATTTACAAGAGTCTAGTTTTGGAATATATAAAATTCATGAAATTTTGAGTTGTGAGGAATTAATGGTCGAATTTATAAGTTGACTGGGCAGAACAATGATAACAGAAAAACAGATTATTAGCTTGATCTTGATATGATCATAGATTGATGAATACAAGTCCGAATGAAGTGATTTAAAAGGCTAAGTTATAGTTTAAAGAGTCTACTTTCGGAATAAGTAAGATTCAGTACATTTGGAGTTGAGAGTAAGTTTTAATACAATTTTCTAGATTGTTGCGCAGAGTGGTCTGTAATATTTGAACTTGTTAAGGATAGTTTTGTTTAATTCATGGACTACTATGGATTTTGGACAATGAGATGAATTATCATTCTAGGATGCGTTTATTATTTATAATCTAAATGATTTAATGACCCTAGACTAACATAGTAGTCTGGGACAATATGTGATTTGGTATTTGTTAAGTTAAGAACTTAACTTGGATTTATGCTAGAAATAAACATCTATGCTTATTAGATATTATGACTTATGAAAGCATAATTGTGATACTTGTAAGGATTGATTCTCCATAGTTGATGAATATCACTTATAAAGCATATAGTGTTTCTTACCTTCATGCATGTTCTACTATTGGGTTGTTAACTTGCAATGGAATTTGGATCCACTAATAGGTGAGATTATGAACTTGAATTGAACTAGGGTTTGATTTGATATTAATCAACTTAGGCTTCTATCTTCTACTTGACTTATTGATACGTGAACTGGGGTTCCTAAATGGAACGAGAACCTAGCTATGCCTTAAACAAGAACATAGAAGGGCTAGAAATGCATATAGCATTTATACCCTATTTGGTTGGAATTGTAGTAAAGACTCAACAGAGTCAAGCTTAAGGAACAATTGAACCTTACGAGTATCATGGTGTGATCCTACGACATTTATAATCCATTCGACTAGTCACTAGCTTTTGGAGCTTTAATTGATTTAAGTGCGCATGCTTGACACTTGTGACCTAGAGACACAATTGAGCTCCTATTTGTGGTTTTGTGATTATTGTAACAATGTGCATAATCGTATGAGTTTAGTAGATCATTATATATACTTGAGTATTGGCAAGTAAACATCTACTTGTGCATTGCATGTAAGTCCAGCTGGCATTATTTGATTTCATGTGTTGATGGTGGAATGATGCATCGTCTTCACGAGTTATGGGACTCGTGATTGCTATGTATCGCCGTATCGGAGACAATTCACACACCCTCAACTGTTGGCCACACTGGGGAAGTTAGCCCATTGTCGTAACCAATATAGCGCATGGATTATGCTAAATTGGCCCGAGTATCCCTCGGTATGTCGATGTATCAATCACGTATATCTGACAGCACGAAATAGTTTAACGGTTGTGATTGCAGGAGCGACACAATGACAATGATTCGATACCTTCTCTATCCCTTATGTGGCTTACTATGGGCACTTATGTGATAACAAAGTGTTAGTTGAACATGAGATCTAATTGACCGTGTTTATCTTGATTGTGTATTATTGAAATACTTGAGGTGTATATCTGTAAGTATACATACTTGTACATTATGATTCTATGAATGATATGATATGTATATATTTAAACACACATACTTCTACTTGATGATTCTATGAAAGACTTGATGTGTATATATATAAATATGCACACTTATACTTAATGATTCTATGAACAGTTTGATTAGTATATATATAATTATATATACTTGCATATGGTGTTTTTATGGGAACTACGGTCTAATTCATTTGATTTGTGTTTGAACAGGGAATTACACCCTGGTTCATTTGGATGGTTTAGTAAGCAAGAAGAAATAGTTATCATGTGGAGTATCTAAATGATAGGACGCCTCTTCATGGGTTTTCTGTCATTTGTAAAATGACACCATGATTTCTTTTATGTTACATAATTATATGTTACATATCTCTTGTAGTACTGTACTGGGTCATTATGACTCATTCCGTACTTTATTTTCTAGTTGCAGTAAATTGGTAGCCGCATTGAGGTTGAGTAGATCGTGACTGTAGCAGAGCGCAGCTGATCGATAGATTGAGATTAGATCGTGTTGTTCGTTCTAGTTGCAGCAGACTTTCCCCGAGTAGTTGCTTGTGGAGTCCTATTTCTTTTTAGCATCGTCACTTATATTATTTACTTTGCTATCCTTGTGAGATCGATTTTGTAAAGTTATTTAGACTTTACGGTCGGGTAGAGTACTTGGGTATTTGTATTGATTCTTCCTTGGGCCGATGTGTTGTGTCGTGCCATTGTTCGTGGTTTTAGTATTTATTTCAGTTGTCTCCCGGGCACGCAGTAGCTTTGGGACTTTTCCTTATTCTAAATTGTTATAGTTGTTGGTTAACCCCGGTATGCTTTAACCGTGGTTAATTGTTATATCAGGTTGGTCCTTTGTTGAAACGCCGGCCTGGAGTGCCGATGGTTTGTTTAGCGTCTGCAATGTTGCGGCATGTGAGTTTTGTTTTTTTCCCCTTTGTGAGATAATGTATCTCTTGGGTTATTTGGTTTTGGTTTCGAGCTTCATAGCTCGGGGTTTCATTTGGTTAACGCTTCCGCATCTTCGATTTTTGTAAACCCATATTTTAGTAGGGCTTTATGTTCATGTTTAGAGCTTGTTAGCTCGACTATTCGACTCGCACTACTATTTAACAAGTGCTTGTCCTCTTCTTATGTTAGTTTCATCGGTATGACCTTGGGATTTCGTGTTGGAATCTGGGTTGAGTCGTGACATTTATACTTTTTCAAGGGCCGATGCGGTAGAAGACCTGATAAGATGCAGTAAAAGGATGCAAATAAAAGATGCAAGCATGCGAATGAAACTTTCTTTTTCTTAAAAAAATGGACTTTTTAATGTGCATGTGTGTCATCCGTTTCTTAAACATGTTAAGACAAGATAAGCCAAGATGGTGGAAATGTAATATAAGAGCTTGAGATGTGGCTTCTGGTTGGCTTTGAAGGGTTATGAGTATAGGAGTTGATGGTGATATTTGAGATGGAGGTGGGTGAAGTTTATGGTTATTTTTCAGTCTTTTGACTAGTGCACCATTCAAAAAAGGAATTCAATCATGATTAGTGAATCCTACTAATCGATGCCTCGGAGGGACCACTTTTTTTTTCTTTCTTTTTTTTTGTGCTCTAACTTTTTCCTAGGCCGCCCTTTCGGGTTTTCAACCTAGTGAGCTTTTACCTCAAAGGGAGCTGGTCTTTCAATGCATCTGAAGATAAGTTGTTTATTCTTGAGGGATCACGGGTATGTATCTTCGTTTCTTCAGGCGGAGATGGAAAGGACAACTGTTTCTGGAGATGATGAGTCTTTATGCATCCAATGAGTTTGGTGGGAGAAGCCCCAGGATGAATTTGATCAACCAAATTTTGTTTGACAGGAATGTTCCTGAAGAAATTAACTAGGGACAACCCCAGACAGACTCAATTTGGAGAGACTTTTGAGGGAGACAGAAATGAGCATTCTTAAAGAAAAATAGATGACTCTAGTGGACAAAAAAAGAGTCACGATCCAGAGTTTATCACCGAGTATCACAAGTTTCATAGACCCTACTTAACATTTATCTTTTGATAATTTTATGTGTTTTTTAGCAAGGAGTTCTGTCCTGGACCCAGATCACGTTATAATCGATTGAAACAAAGCTACATGTGGCAACTAGGTTAGGGTATAGTGTTTTAAGTGTTTGGGATGGATTGGCTCTAGGGTTGAGGATTTGATTGGCCTCTAGTTCAAAGGCATTTTGGGCTGTGGATTTGGTTATTTTCGGAAAGGCGATTGCAAAGCGATCATTCTCTGGCCTTCTAGGCTTGTGGGTTTGGATGAGAAGTTGGTTTCTGGACCTGGTTGTAGGTATTGGGAGATCGGCTTTTGGCTTTGGTTGTGGGTTATGGGGTTGTCCAAGAGTGATTGGTTATTTTTTCTTGAGAGAGAAAGAGAGATTTTGAGGAAATTTCTCAAGAGAGACTTCTTTTTTTTTTTTTTTTTTTATGCATAGGCCTCTTTTTTTTTTGAATTTTCAACCTTGCTTTTTCTTTTTTTTTTTTCCTTTTTTCTTTTTTTTTTGTTGACCTTTTGGAGCAATTTGGGAGAGTGCTTTGAAGAGATATCTGTCTTCTCTCTCTTGGGATAAAAAGGTTGTCACTTTTGGTGGATAAATATATATATATAAGGGTGGAGCAGCCACAAGTTTTGGGAAGCTAGATCTTAGAGATGGCTAGGCTTTGGTATATGGTGTATTTGTTTAGGTATTTGGAAGAATTTTGGTGTATGGTGGAAAACCCCTAGTGTACTACTAACAGCTCGGTTGCAATGGGTCAAAGATGATATTTCACCAAGACAGAAGGTTGCTTTATCTAACTAACATTTTTAATGGTATGTGGGTCCATATTTCGAAATGACTCATTATCAACCCGTGTAGTTTTATCATGTTTTTACATGAGTTGATTCGTCGTTTTTTTTTTACATATAACAGATACTTTGGCGATAGGTGGAGCTCAGAGATCAAGAAGAAGACTCGACAAGCTAATATAGGAGAAACAAGAATTTACCAGACTCGAATATAGATAAATACCTTTGGAAAGCTTGATTTGAGGACTTGGTTGGAGTTTTAAAATAATGGAGACCAAATGGATTAGTGAGCATACTTTGCAAGGATGGGCTGTAGGCATCAATATGGGAAAAAGAGACACCCCTGGATGGGTTGAAAGCCCCAGTCCTGAATTGTTGCGTATGATCCTTGAGTTGCCTGACTTTTCTGGATTTCCCAGCTTTCCAGACTTTTCTGATTTCTTGGCTTCTTGGCCTTCTCAGCTTTCTTTTCTTCCCTGGCTCCTTATCGGTCTTTTTTTTTCTTCTTTATTTATTTTATATATTCTTTTTTTTTGAAGTGGTAGATCTTGACATCTTAAAGTAGGACTTACTGATTTTTTTTTGAAATCGAGAGTGAATGATGCACTAATAAAATAGTAATGCATTTGTGAGAGGTTAAGAGGGAAGAGTTTGAAGATGGAGATTAAGAATAATGGTGAGGGGGTTTTGACTTGTCTTTACATGTTTTGGGAAACAAAAATAAAACACATAAAAAACACCTCTTTTTTATAAGAGTAAATCAAAGCATTTGACTGAACCTGAAAGCTGCCTACGTTCCTCATTTCGAGGCTCAGGTCATCGTAGTTCAACTCTGTTTGAGAAATTTTCATTTTGCTAATCTTCTTTTTTGATTTTTCAATTTGAAAGAATAAATATATTTTTTTCTTTTTGTTTAGAGAGAACGGAATTCTTTTTATTTATGAAACGATTTTTTTTTTCTGAAAGGAAAAGAGAATTAAGTATTACACGTGATTTTTTATATTAGAAAACTCACTTTTTTTGTGATCCTTGAAATAAGATGTGACGATTACGTACCTCTGGACAATCCTCTCAGAAGAGCAAAGGATAAATAATCAATTATTTTATTTTTCAGCCCCTGTAAAATTGTTAGCGGTAACAAAGGAAAACAACAATGATCCCAATATGCATAAAAACAAAACTGGATTAAAGGAAAGAAAACTTTTTTTTTTTTGATGATTTTTTATAAAGGTGGAGTAACAGGAAAAATGGATGCACCAAACGGTAAAAATGAACGACTCGACGGATAAAATGGGCCCAACATCGGACAAAATTGTTCAAAATGAGGAACATGACACGTAGGGAAAGGGTGGGCGCAGCCCAACAACAATTTGGGCGCTGCGCCCACATGAAATTGTGCATGTTCACTTATTCACTTATTCACTTGTCCACTTTAACCTTCCACCTTTTCTTCCTTTAACACTTAGAACCCTTCTTGTTTCCTTCTTGTCTTTTAGCTTCATTTAACCTTTTCATGTTTTTTTTGAAAGAAGAAAAAGACTTTCTCTTTTTTTTTTTTAAAAAAAGACTTCGAAAATAATTTCTTTTTGGAAAACACTATTTTGTTTAAAAACATATATATTTTCCTTCTAATTCTTTTTATTTACTTTTTGTTTTTTTTTGAAACAACCATTTTATTTTGTTTTTGAACTTTTGAAGAAAACTTTCTTCTTTTTTTGTTTTGGAACACATTTTTTTTGAGAAAACAAATTTTTTTGCTTTACTTTGAGAAAATGAGTTTTTTTTTTGTTTGCTCTTTTTATTTTATTTTGGAAGAGTGGGCTTTCGGGCTCGGGGCGTTACAAATGGTATCAGAGCGGATCCCGGCCGGAAATGTAGGAACATATGTTTTTAAATAATGTGTATCTCTTTGTAACCAATGCGATATACATTATCTAAAAATATTTTAAACCAATATCACTTTCCTAACTAATGTGAAATACATATTTTTTCTATTGGTATTAAGTCTTTTATAAAAAAAAGACTTTTAATACCTACATCACTCTCCAACCAATGTGTAATTCATCTCATCATTTGATAATAGCAGTAGAAGTTTTTTATCTAAAAAATATATCTAAAATCAACATCTCTTTCTATATAATGTGATATATCTATTCTCTTCTCTTTTATTAATGATAAAAGTAAAAATCTTTTTATTTAAAGACTTTTAAAATCAACATCACTTTTTAACCAATGTAAGATTTATCTCTTTTATTGGTAATAATAGTAATTTAAAACCAACATCAATTTATAACAAATGTGTGATATATATATTCTATTGCTAATAATTGTGACCTTGAAAGAATGAGTTTTGTTTTGTTTTATTTTTTTTTAGTTTTGAAAAACAATTTTTTTGAAAAACGAAATTACTATTATTATTTTACTTTATTAGATATTTTTTACACGATTTTTTTTTTGAGAAAATGAGCTTCGTTTTAAAAATAAAAAAATGATTTGTTTATTGTTTTTGTTTTACAAGATTGAAAATTATATACATAAAGAAGCCAAAGAAATATAATAGAGAGAAAAAAGAAAAAAAAACAAGCATATTGATATCAAAGGAAAGATTTTTTTTTGTTGTTTATTTTTGAAATAATGAGAATTATATACATAAAAGAAGCCAAAGAAATACAATAGAGAAAAAACATATTGATAACCCCAAAGAACGTGAGTCTAGCCCTCTTTTTTTAAAAAGAAAACAATAATCTCCCCAGCAGAGTCGCCACTGTGAGTGTCTCGATTTTTGACCGTTCCCCCGCTACCGAGAAGCGGGTGGTTTCAAAATCTTTTAAAGCACGTGGGAATAGGCCCGACCTTATTTTGTGAACTCAGAATATGTATAATAGAGTCGCCACCTCTATTTTATGGTTAAACAGAGAAAAACCAAAATTACCAGATTGTATGAGTTCGGGGGCTAAGTTACGAGTTAGGAAGGGGTTAGGCACCGAACTCGCCCTTTCGGTCTCACAATGGGTTTATCAATATGCTTGTTTTATTTTATACACTTTGGCTTAGAATAATACATTTATAGACGACAGGAAGAAATAAAGAGAAATAACTTTACACTTATTAAAGAAAAGAAAGTAAAATTACAACTGGAATAATACAACTTAAAGAATAATTACAACATTTTTATAAGCTATTTTAAGGATAAACATTTATATTAATAACAAACTTTATTTACATTGCACGTAAAATCAGGAAAGAAACTTATTAACTAATAAGAAACATAACCATTTCTATATTTAATGTATGTGCAGAAAAGAAACTAATTAAACTGTAAGAGATTATAACTACTTTACATTAAAGTAAAGACAAAAAATAAGCTAATTAAAATAAAAGAAAAAATATAACTATTATTACCTTAAAATAAAAGACAGAAAAGAAACTAATTAAACATAAATGAAATATAACTATTATTACATTTAAGGTAAGACAGAAAGGAAACTAATTTAAACGAAAATAAAATATAACTATTATTACATTAAAATATAAACGGAAATGAAACTTAAATAGATATTTATATTTAATTTATAGATTATAATAGATAACTACGGGGACAGAACTTACCTCCCGGAACGTGAGTGTCTGAACTCGGTATGCCTGGGCTTAAGCCCACTAGGCGGTCTATATGTGCTTCCCCTGTCCTTTTGATAAAGGAAGTCTTTTTTTGTTTTGTTGTTACTGGATTTCGAGCAGTGTGGCTGCTCCTTTTAGTTGTTTTTGCCTCGCAATCCGGGTGGCACAACTTCTTGTATTTACTTGCTTGCTTTGCGTGTTTGCTGAGTCCGAAATCGGGCAGAGCAACTGCTTGCTTCGGCTAGATTTGACGTCTGGATTCGGGCAGGACAACTGCTCCTTTTGGGATTTTGGAACCGGTGAAATAGGGCGAAAACCTAGTTGGGTACCTAGGGTTCACTTTGGCCAGAGAGTTTTAGTGTTTGGGGGAGATTTGGCAAAGATTCGGGGCTGGAGAGGAAATAACCTCAGCGTTCTCTCGGGAGAATTTTCATAAACTGCTGCGTGAAGTGTGTGAAATTCTGAAGCCGGGAGGCTTTATTTATAGCCGAGGATTGAGACTTCCTTTGCTGTTAAGTTTTTAACCAAGTGTATAATGGTGAGAGGAACAATCAAGGATTAATTGTTCTCACACGTGCTATAGTAAAGAACAGTTTAAAGAAACAAACTAAATGAAGATGAAACAAATTTAAGACTGGCAGATCTGCAGCTTCAGGAAGTTTGGTGAAGTGTTAGTTCTGGTCCTTTGATCTCTTGAATGCTTTGAGTTTTAAAGATGAAGCTTGAGAGTTTAATGCGCAAGAGTTGTTTCTTCAGATCTTTAAAACTTGAATGAATACCAGAGAGATCTTTTTGGATCGTTGGACTGAGGCAGAGAGGGCTGTGTCCAACGTTCTATTGCATTGAATGCAATTCGGCGCTTTGGGAGATGTAAGAGTCACAGTCATCAGAGATGCAGTGTGGGCAGAGAAGACATTCCCAAATAGAGTAAGGTTTCAGATTGCAGGCACTGCAGCTTAGAAAGTCTTCTTAGCCAAAAAGGGTAATATCATCAGACTTCAGGTTTCAGGAGATAGTCTGGACAGATGTCAGCATGTAGAGTTGACTTCTTTAAAGTGAAATTTGTTGAAGACATTATGACTGATATTTTCAAAAATATCCAGATAGGTCTATACGTGTCATAATTTTCATGATCTGGCTAATCTTGATTTTTCGCACTTTGAGCAGACTTCAAAGTCTGCTGTTCTTCCAAGGCTGCTGAAGAAGCTTGCATAACCGCGCCTAAACTAACACTAAACGGTTCTAAACAACTTTGATTCTAAGACAGTTGCCACACTAATTGGTACGCAGACCTTTTAGCCACTGTACAATAGAATCAGAAGATGACTCAACCAAATCTAGTACTATAGGGATCAACAATCTCCTCCTATTTGGTTGATGTCATCATCTCAGCTACTAGTAGACTTTGAATCATGCAATGAGATAATAACATGTCTTAAGGAATTTTTACAAAGAAGAGCAGACATGCCTCTTAGAGCAGAAGTCTTAGTAGAGAGATAGCTAGACTAAGTACTTACAAGATAAAAACATTAATATCAAGTACTAAGTAGAGCAGGGTTTAAATCTTGAGATAAGCGCACATGCAAAATATAAAGATTTAAACACGAAGTTTAAATAGAACAGATCATAATATGATAGAGCAATTTAAACTGAAAAGAAACACGAGTCATCTGTGATTAAACAAGCTGTTTAATAGCAGAGGTTTTTGCAAAACAGCAGAGTTTGTAATAGAAGACATAGAACAGAATACCAACATATTCAGAATAGATTAGGCTGGGTGCGTCGACGTTCTAAGTAGTCTCCACCCCAGATCCTGATTCTGTCATTGAGGCGTTCTCGTAGTCTGTTATGTTCTTCAATGAGAGCTTGATTCAAAAAATGCGTAGCTCTCTCCTCCCTGATGGCACCAACCCTAAGCTATTCGGCAGCAGCAGCTCTTGCATTTGCTTGCTCAACGAGGCGAACATCAGTGAAATCAGCAACTTCTCGTCTATGGATAATGGCTCGTGCCATTGCGGTCTTGAGCTCATCAAAGAGGGTACGAATGCTGATTTGCTGAGAGTGCAGCATGCCTATCAGAGCTGCCTGTTGATCTTGAACTAGAAACCGGTGAGTAGTGAAGGCCTGAGCAGTGTCGTTCACCAGCTGATCAACAATCTTGCCAATGTCGAAGACGTTGGCAAGAGTAGCATTGAGGCTATAGCTAAGCACCTTGATCTGCTGTGCCACAGAAGAGACTGTGCTGTTGAGTTGGACTAGCTGGGCATTGTTGGTGCGGAGAAGATCAAGAAGGGCAGGATCAGCAGTGTTTAAGGGAAGGGAAGAGGGATTAAGGTTGAATGAGATATGAGTATCAGCAGTATGGGGAGCAGAACTAGGAGACGAGGAAGATGAAGCAGATTGGTGAGCATCAGAGGTTGTAGGCGGAGGAGAAGAGGGTTTGGAATCAATTTCAATGTCAGTGGCGGAGCTATTGGCATAGGAAGAAGTAGAAGAGGAAGAAGAGGCTTCTAAAAGATAAGAGGGAAAAGGGTAGTCAGGTAAGAGAATGAAGTTAGGAGGGGAGTTAGAAGGGTAGAAAAGATCAGAAATGGAAGAGAGATTAAAGAGAAAAGAATGAGTGGCAAAAGAGATAGAAGGAAATAGAATCTGGTAAAGATCAGTAGAGATGGAAATGGGGTAATATACTGAGAGATAGGAGGAAAGATTTCGGGTAGGAAGGCTGTTTGGTATAGTAGAGTAGATATATGAGGGTTAAGAAGAGAGAAATGTTCTGGCATAGAGAAGGAATGAGAAGAGGTAGTGGGAGTAGGAATAATGGCTAAGGAGGATTCAGGAGGAATGAAAGAGATAGGTTCGAGAGAAGAAGGCGGAGAAGGGATAGTGTCTATGGTAGGAGAAGGTGGAGAAGAAGGTGTAGGAACCACAGACTTCTTGCGAAGTCTGCGTTTCTTCTTCTTTGGGACAGGGGAAGTGGGCTCCTCCTCAACAACAGCAAGGGTTGAAGAGGAAGTAGGAGAAGAAGGAGGGGTAGCAGCAGGCTTCTCCCCAACAGCAGCAGGGGCTGTTGAAGAAGTGAGAGAGGGGGAGGAAGAAGAGATAGGAGATGAAGGGGGAATGAATGGAATGAAGGGTTCAGAAGGTTCGGTGCATTTTGACTTACGCTTGTGAGAGCGGAGAGGAGCAGGGTCTGGTTCAGCAGCCTCAACAGGCGTAGGAGCAGGAGTTGAAGAAGCAGCAATCTTCTTTTTCTTGTGACCTTGGGAGCTGACAGGATTGGCAGCAGCAGCAGCAGAACTGGAAGAGGAGATCTTCTTCTTTTTGGCAATAGGCTCCTCCTGAATGGAAGAAGTCTTCTTCTTCTTCTTGGATGTTGTTGAAGGAGTAGGGTCGACAGCTTTGCTGGAGCAGCCTTCAGCAGCAACTTCCTTTGAGAGCTTTTTGGCTAGCTGCTTAGCCATAAACGCATCTACTGTTGTTTCTGGATTGATCTTGATGATTTTGAGTGGAGGTGGGTTCATGGCATGGACTATGAGCAGAGGAGGGAGACCTTGCTGAGCTCTCTTCTCATTCTTCAGTTTGTGATAGTTGATGATGAAAGTGCTGGTGAATTGGATTGATTTCTGAACCTTCTTTTTCTCAAAGGCCATCATGCGTGTATGAAATTGCGTGTTTGACCGAAGAAGAGTGTTGAGAAGACGAACAAATGGTCGCTTCTGCTTGAGAGAAGCTTTGACTGGATCAATAGCATCGCACAACAGCTCAAATAAAATCTGTGCCCAATTGAGTCGTATGTTGAGGATGACAGCAGAGGTGTATTCCAGCTGGTCTGAAGTCATCACATCATGAGTACCATTTTTGAAGATCAAGCTTTTGTCGAAGAGATGGCTTAGAAAGTAGACATCGTCTTCAAACAGTGTTCTTTTCATCTTTCCTTGAGCCTCCTTTGGGGTGTTCTCCCCACGCATGTAGGACCAAGCAGAGGCTTTCTCAGTATCTGTGAGAGAAGTAGGTCCATCAAATTCCACGCCGATAATCTTGGCGATTCTGGATGCAGTGATAGTGATAGAGACGGTCCTGACGACAGTTGAGATAGAGGTTCTTGAGTCGTTGATTATCGCCTTCTGGAAGAATTCTTCCACTAGAAGGTAGCTGTAATCGGCATCTTCTAACATGAACAGAGGCAGAATGCCGGACTGGTTCAGGTCGTCGACTATTTTGACCCCAGAGGCATATGCACGAACAGACGGTTCGTCAATGCACATCCCCGAATGATACATAGTGGGGGGCGCTTTGAATGTCAAGATTGAGCCGAGCCCTGCTCAGAATAGCGAGATGTAGAAGAAGTTCCAGCCTAAAGAATTTCAGGAAATGAATTAGGGCAAAATCTCAAGAACTCGACATATGAGCAAAGAGTACTATGGAGCCCTAGATATCATGTGAAATATCCTATACATGAGGAATCTCACCCAGAAAGCTGAAATCGATGGTTAATGAACAGTAATATGTAACTAATACCAGTATCAAGCAGTAAATTTTGAAGTGTAAAACGATGTAGATCAATAAGCTTTATGAATAGTCAACAATGGCGGATTTACAGGCGACATTATGTAAATTTGTGCTTACACCTTAGTGACCGAGTTAGGGTTAGATTCGTCTTACCATTTGAGTAGATTTGCAAGAAAGATGAAAATGAAGAGTGATTCTGCAGATTTAGCTCACGAACAGTGCGAATGGAAGCAAGAAGTTTTAGAGAGAAGAAGGAGTTATAGAGAGAAGAGTAAGAGACAGTTTTGTGAAATGAGTTTTTGGCGGTTGAGGGTTTATAAATGAAAGGACTTGCAGTCAGTCATAGAGACTTGTGAAAGGACATTAAGTCAGTCGCCTTTTCATTGAAAAGACTTAATGAGTGACGGTTTTAGGAGAGAGAAAAAGTACCTTTTTGAATAATATCTCAACCAAATTTGAAATCAGTCCCTTTCAATTTTCATAAATAACCCTTTAAAACTAGGAGTTTAGAAAACTTACCTTTGTCTCCTAGTGACTTTATGAATTCTTGACTTTTCTCTTAAAAGAAATAAGTCTGCTTAAATATAATAGCAAGTCTGCTTAAGAGAAATTATCAAGTCTGCTCAAAATATTATAATGAAAAATTAATTTTAATTGAAACTAAATTTTAGCAGTTGGGTCAAGCATACCAAGCTCTCCCCTGAGATAAGCAAACTTTTTTGCTTCTAGAGTTTTTGTGAAGATATCTGCTAGTTGATGTTCGGTTGAAATGTACTTCATGCTGATGTTTCTCTTTTCTACATCATCCCTTAGAAAATGATATCGAACATCGATATGCTTTGTCTTGGAATGCATCACGAGATTGTAGGTGATCGAGATTGCTGAGGTGTTATCACACATGATTGGGCAGTCTGCTACTTTGATGTCATAATCCACCAACTGTTGTTTGATCCAGCGCAGCAACTATGAGCATATGTACTCGCCTGGTGGAGTTGGAAACCGATGCTTGTTTCTTGCTAGCCCAAGAGACAAGTCTGTCTCCTAGAAATTGACAAGTTCCACTGGTGCTTTTTCTGTCGACTTGGCAACCAGCATAGTCGGCATCTGAGTAGCCAACTAAGTTGAAAGAGGATTCCTTTGGATACCAGATACCTAAGTTGGTGGTATCTGATACATACTTAATGATTCTTTTGGCTGCAAGAAGATGTGACTCACGAGGGTCTGCTTGAAATCTAGCACATACCCTAACAGCATATACTATGTCAGGTCTGCTGGCGGTGAGATATAGCAGAGATCCGATTATCCCCTATAGTGGGTGATATCAACTTTCTTTCCTTGTAAGTCTTTTGTAAGTTTACATTCAGCAGTCATTGGTGTGTCGAAGGTGTTTGCTGTTTCCAATCCAAACTTTTTGACAAGATCTTTAGCATACTTTGATTGGCTGATGAATATTCCTTTGTTCGATTGTTGAATTTGAAGGCCCAAGAAGAATGTGAGTTCTCCCATCATGATCATTTGAAATTTTCCAGTCATGAGTGTTTCGAATCGCTTGCACAGCTTCTCATTGGTAGATCCGAAGATAATATCATCAACATAAATTTGCACTAGCAGAGAGTGTCCTTTCTGCTTGAGAATGAAGAGAGTGGTGTCGATCTTTCCTCGCACGAAACCTTGTTCTACTAAGAACTTGGATAAAGTTTCATACTAGGCCCGAGGGGCTTGCTTAAGACCATAGAGAGCCTTCTTAAGCTTGTAGACATGAGTCTCTTTTCCTTTTTCCATGAAACCTGGAGGTTGAGCAACATAAACCGTTTCTTGAAGATCACCATTTAGAAATGCGCTCTTGACGTCCATTTGATATAGGACAAAGTCCTTGTATGTATCATAGGCTAAGAAGATTCTGATAGCTTCCAGTCTTGCTACTGGAGCAAACGTTTCATCGTAGTCGATTCCTTCTTCTTGGCGATATCCTTGTGCAATAAGTCTTGCTTTGTTTCTAATGATGTTACCATCCTCATCCTTCTTGTTTCTGAACACCCATTTTGTACCAATGATAGTATGATCAGCAGGTTTAGGGACTAGCTTCCATACTTGGCATCGTTCAAATTGCTGAAGTTCTTCTTGCATGGCTTCCAGCCAACTTGGATCTTGAAGAGCTTCATCGATCTTCTTTGGCTCATCTTCTGAAACGAATGCAACACAGAACATACATTCATTTTTAGAAGATCTTCTGGTCCGTACTCCAACATGAATGTCACCAATGATTTGAGAGATTGGATGGTCTTTACATGTTCTTATGACAGCAAGAATGTGATGATTTGCTGCTATTTCTTCTTGACAAGGTTCAGAAGGAGGACTAGAAGGAAGATCAGCTGTGTCTTGATGAGTATTTTGTTCAGAATTTGATTCAAGGGTAAGTTGAGGAAGAGAATTTTCAGGTTCAGAAACATAGGGTTCTGGGTTTGAGTTCTCTTGAGCAGGGTTGAAGTCTTCTGGTGACCCATTTGATAGGAAATAAAGGTCAGGGATATTTGATTGAGTTGCTGGTGATGGATTAGGTATATGAGAGGATGATGGTTGGGAGGTACCTGTCTCAACATTAACAAAATCATCAGCAACATTTGGAGCCACGTGTGGCTCTAATAAATCAAATTCATCAAATGAGACATGAACATATTCAACTATTTTTAATGATCTTTTGTTGAAAATCCTGTAAGCCTTGGAGTGTAAAGCATAGCCCAGAAATACACCTTCATCTGCTTTGTTATCAAATTTGCTTCTGTAGTCATTACCATTGTAGACTACGAAACATTTGCAGCCGAAGATTTTTAAAAATCCAATGTTTGGGGCTTTACCTCTCCAAAGTTCATAGGGTGTTTTACCGTGAAATTTGTTGATCAAAGATCGATTCTGAGTGAAGCAAGCTGTGTTGACGGCTTCTGCCCAGAAATGTTTGGGGAGCTTTGCTTCAACAAGCATAGTTTTAGCAACTTCGATAAGTGTTCTGTTTTTCCTTTCTGCTACACCATTTTGCTGTGGTGTCCTTACTGCAGAGAAGTTGTGACCAATACCATGATCATCACAGTACTTTGCTATTCCATTATTTGTGAACTCAGTACCGTTGTCTGATCTAACCTCACTGATTTCATCTAGTTTCTGCGTTTGTAGTCTTCTGAACAAAGCTGTGAGAAGATCGTATGTGTGGTCTTTAGAAGACATCATCTCTGTCCAAGTGAATCTTGTATAATCATCCACTACTACAAGCATGTATCTATGACCACCATAGCTAATAGTAGTGACTGGTCCGAAGAGATCCATGTGGAGTAGTTGTAGAGGTCTTGATGTTGAGAGTCCTGGTTTGCTCTTGAAAGACGTTTTTGAGAGCTTACCCAGTTGACAAGCTTTACAAGCACGATCATGATCAGCAGAGACCTTTGGCAATCCTTTAACTAGACCTTCTTTGGATAGCTTAGATAGATATTTGAAGTTCAAATGGCTGAGTCTTTTATGCCATAACCAGCTTTTGTCTTGAGCAGAGTTTGCCACAAGACATAGACTAGCAGCCTTGCCATAAGCATTCAAATCTATCACATAGACATTCCCTTGTCTATGTCCAGTAACTAAGGTTGAGCAGGAGACTGGATCCTTGATATCACATCTGTTTGAGGAGAATTGACAGATAAGTCCTTTATCACAGAATTGAGAAATACTCAGAAGATTATGTTTCAAGCCTTCTACTAAAGAGACTTTTCCAATGGAGAGATTTCCTCGAATGATGGATCCGTAGCCAATTGTTCTTCCTTTAGCATTGTCTCCAAAGATGACTGGAGGACCTTCTGCTTCAGAGATGTTAGAGAGAAGGCAAGATTCTCCGGTCATATGTCTTGAGCACCCACTGTCTAGATACCATACATCTTTCTTTTTCGAACTTGAAGCAGCTACGAAGCACACCTGAGATGTAAAGGTAAGAAAATCATGGTCCCCTTTAATTTTTCTTATGGGTCCAAATGGTTAGCGTATTTTTGGAACCCATACTTGCCTGATTTTTGGAATAGGGGATCCAGCAGGCTTTATGATGGATTTCAGCAGACATTCATGGACCAAGTGGCCAAAACATTTGCAAAAGGTACAATGATGGAAATTACAGAAGTCTATTTGATCATGCTGGGTATTGAAAGGTTTTTGAACATTTTTCTTAACAGCAGCTTTTGAATTAGCAGTTTTGTTAACAGCAAGCTTAGGGGTATATATGTGAGGCTTCTTGAGTCTGTACACAGCAGTCTTTGCTTTAGCAGAAGAATACTTGCTAGTAGTAGACTTCGATACCTCATACATTTTGCCTTTAAGCTTGGTATCAACATTCTGTGTAGCGGCAGCACCATCTGTAGTACTGTTGATGAATCTGATAGGTTTGAGCAGACTTTTCGTAGGTCCTGAAACAACAGCCTTTGCTTTCACAGAAGTGCTGGTGGAGGGCCGTTGAGAGTCTGCACCACCTTTAGCAGGTTTCTCTCCAGCAGATGATTGTTTTGCTTTCAAAGCTTCACTGTTTTTGATAATTTGAACCTTATGGTATTTATAAGGAGTAGCAGTATAGCCAATTCCTTCTTTACCCTTGTTAGGTTTCTGATATTGTGCAGGAACATTACTATTTACTGTAAAATGTTAATTTTCCTGTTCAGAGGTTGCACCAGAAGTGCTTTCAGAGAATCCTAGCCCAGATTTATCTGTTGAGGGCTTCTGATCTCCAAGAATTTGATCAAAGACTACCGTTGAGTTATTCCATGAGTTGATGGTCTTTTGCAACTCATCTTTCTCAGCAGATATCTCTTTGGCATGATCAATAAGGCAGGCAACCTTTTCATTGAGAAATTTGTTCTCTTCTTTTAACTTGATACTTTCTTGTTGGACTCCATGGAGAGTTTTTAACTCTGCTTCCAGTATGGATTTCTCAGTTCCCAGCTTCTCATGACTTTTAGCTAACTTAACATAGGCCTTTCTAAATTCATTGAATTCCTCTAGCATGTCTTGAGCATCCTTGAGGATTTCTTCTTTTGAAGGCTCTTCAGAAGATTGTTCAATGTTAGCTTGGAAAGGAGAGTATTTAACTTCACTATCTGAGTCATAGGTGGGAGGTGACTCTAGAGCAACGAGGCAAATGTGTGCCTGCTCGGGTGAGTCATCACTATCATCCTCATCAGAATCAGTTTCAAACCAAGTAGATACATGGTTTTCTTCTAAGTCCTCAGCCAGTAGACCTCTATGTTTAGAAAATGATTTAGATGGTCTCCTTTTATATGCTTCATATTTTGGCTTAGGACATTTAGAAGCAAAGTGACCAGGCTTCCTGCAATTGTAGCAAACTAACTCATTATTGTGTGAGTTTTCAGCAGATTTTCTGAAAGTCTGCTGGTTTGCTTCCTTCTTTTTGTTAAATTTTGAGAACTTTTGAAACTTCTTAATGAACATGGCAAATTGTTCGTCAGAGAGAATTTCATTCTCATTTGAAGAAGTAGATGGTTTATTTTCTTGGGCAGGAATTTCCTGAGAGATAGCAGAAAAAGAAGGAAGTTTAAAATGTTTGTCCTGTTCTTGAGCTTGAAGCAATTCTTGCTCATAGACAGTTAAACTCGCATACAAACTTCTGAGGTGCATGGAGTTCAAGTCTTTGGACTCTTTTATAGCAAAGGGTTTTAACATGCCACAAACTTCCTAGAGAAGCTAAAAATCTCATATTTACTTCCTTAACACTATATTCTTTTCCTAAGGAATAACAACTGTTTACTACCTCACAAAATCTGTCGTAGGCTTGTCGTAGAGTCTCCTTAGGATCTTTTCTGAAGGAATCGAATTGTTGAATGTAGTTATACTTTCTATTGTCTCTGGTGGGCAGATCTCCTTCAAGGTATTCCACCAAGGCTTCCCACATTTCCTTGGCAGTTTTGCATCTGATGATCTGTTGATATGTGCTTGTGTCGACAGAGCTGGATATGATGTGAATAGCTTTACTGTCGAGTTCAACGAGCCTCCTTTCTTCGTTTGTCCATTCGTTCATGGATTTAGGTATCTCGGGAGGTCTACTGGCTACTTCGGCAAGTAGGTTGGATTTCATTGGAATATAAGGACCTGTTAGAACACATTGCCACAAACGATTGTCAATAGAATTCATATATCTCATAACTTTATCTTTCCAGACTTCGAAGTGGCCTTCGTCCAATATTGGGACATGGCTGGTGTTCGAAGTAGGCAGCATATAGTGAGCCATAGGATCTATTCACAAGAGGTTAAGCTTGGAAAAATGAATTTTCAAATAATTAAGCTCTGATACCAATTGTTGGTCCCAAAATAGGCTCAATCTAGGCTAGAAGGGGGGGTTGAATAGCCTAGTTATGTTTTTACATAAAACTTTTCGAAAACACTTCTTAATGAACTTTTAAAGGATTAAACTAGAAGTGTTAAAGCAACGGAAACAGAAGGAGTTCTGAACTGACTATGGATCTGCTTAAGTAGTACAGATTCAGAACAGATCCTAAATCAGTATAAGCAGTACAAAAATTATAAGAACATATCAAATAGAACACATCGATTTGAAGTGGTTCGTACTGTGAATAGTACTACGTCCACTACCAAAGTGGTTAGCTTTGGATTTTAAAAGTGCACTTGTTTATCCACTAGGTTTAATAGTAAGATCTCTAATGGATCGTGTACAAAATAAGTTTTTAACCAAGTGTATAATGGTGAGAGGAACAATCAAGGATTAATTGTTCTCACACGTGCTATAGTAAAGAACAGTTTAAAGAAACAAACTAAATGAAGCTGAAACAAATTTAAGACTGACAGATCTGCAGCTTTAGGAAGTTTGGTGAAGTGTTAGCTCTTGTCCTTTGATCTCTTGAATGCTTTGAGTGTTAAAGATGAAGCTTGAGAGTTTAATGCGCAAGAGTTGTTTCTTCAGATCTTCAAAACTTGAATAAATACCAGAGAGATCTTTTTGGACCGTTGGACTGAGGCAGAGAGGGCTGTGTCCAACGTTCTATTGCATTGAATGCAATTCGGCGCTTTGGGAGATGTAAGAGTCACAGTCATCAGAGATGCAGTGTGTGCAGAGAAGACATTCCCAAATAGAGTAAGGTTTCAGATTGCAGGCGCTGCAGCTTAGAAAGTTTTCTTAGCCAAAAAGGGTAATATCATCAGACTTCAGGTTTCAGGAGACAGTCTGGACAGATGTCAGCATGTAGAGTTGACTTCTTTAAAGTGAAATCTGTTGAAGACATTATGACTGATATTTTCAAAAATATCTAGATAGGTCTATACGTGTCATAATTTTCATGATCTGGCTAATCTTGATTTTTCGCACTTTGAGCAGACTTCAAAGTCTGCTGTTCTTCCAAGGTTGCTGAAGAAGCTTGCATAACCGCGCCTAAACTAACACTAAACGGTTCTAAACAACTTTGATTCTAAGACAGTTGACACACTAATCGGTACGCAGACCTTTTAGCCACTGTACAATAGAATCAGAAGATGACTCAACCAAATCTAGAACTATAGGGATCAACAGAGAGTATGGGCGTCGCGCCCAAGGTGGCTGTGGGTAGTGCCCAGAGCCATTTTCCTCTTCTTTTTGGCACTTTGGCCCCCTGCAGTTCACTGTTTATGCATCCTTTGCATTCGTTATTCCTTTTAACAGGTCTTGATATTTTATGTCAAGTCACATACCAGGGGTATGAAATTGGGGTGTTTACAGCAAGTATATGTATAACTATACTTGGTTGAATGATGTGTTCATAACATGTGCATATAAGCATGCCATGTAGTTGCATGTAGTAACTTATTGAGTTATTACTCACCCCGTGTTTGTTTACTTTAGTGTGCATGAAGTTATTGTAACACCCAAGTGTTTTGAAATGCATTCTAACCTTAATAGCATGATAATAAATTGTTAATGTGTGTTAATTGATTGAATTACATGTATGCATTTTGAATTCCAAGTTGAATAGGGGGATGTTGATACCCTAATATGGCTTGTTGTGAATTTGCCAAGTTGGAATAAAACTCCAAAACAGCTCTGGGTGAGAAATATTTCCCACCCTGGGTGTGATCTGTTCTAGAATTGTAGTTGTCTTAATATTTCCCACCCTAGGTGCGATTGTTACTGTTTTAAATTTGCCAATATAGTTATTTCAGTTTTGCAGGTGGGAAATATTTCGCGGGTGCAAAATATTTCCAACCCTGGGTGTGAAACCTACTGGAATTCGTTGAATAGTTGAGATCAATTTGACTAATCATGATTAGTTAGGGTTAAGTATAATTAATTAGATTAATCATGATTAAAGGGTCCTAAGTATGATTAATTAGTGTAATCAAGATTACTTAGCTTAATCTTGGATTAATGTCAACCAAAGAGGTTGTGACACCTCATGCTTTGTGGGGCGACCCTTCCCACCTTTATCTTCAGCTGAATAAAGCCTAGACACACCTCTTCCACCTCCTAACTTCACCATTTTTGTACTCAAAGAGGGAGAGAGTAAAAACATAGGGTTTTTGAGTGAATTTCTTGGAATTGAAGGGCTAAAACTCATCATTTACCAATAACATCTTCATTAAAGTTGTAGAGCTCATCAAGGGGAGTGTTTTGAACCAAAAATATTCTGAAACCATTGGTGTTTAAGATCTACAAGAGGTAGGGGGATTTACTTGCTTATGTTTGTTCATTAATTCCATGTAATTGAGCTATATTGATGAATATCTTGATGAAATGTGAGAACCAAAACCCATTACTTGTATAACATCATTATAACATGCTTAATGTATGCCTTAACATGTTAGAGAGTTCATTTTGTTCATATCATGCTTGTATTAGAGTTGTTACGATCATAGTCGCTTGAATGTCTTCTATGCGTTGCATATTTTGCCGTTTGTGCTTTGAGTATTCATCTTAGCATGTTAGCACTTAACTAAGTCTTGTTGGAGTCTTAGTACCTTGCATATATGACTTATAACACTCATCTTGATCATAGTATGCTTGGTTGAAAGTTTAGAAGCTTTATTGCTTCGTTTGAGTCTTAGCGTTTGCCCTTGTTGCTAGTATTGCTTGTGTTTCGTCTTGCGTGATGTTCATTGAGTTCTATGCCATGTATTCAGGTCATATCCATGTTTAAACAAGCCTTGTTCATGTCCAAGTTGTTCTAGTTTGATTTGTGTTTGAATCGTGTTCGATTCGTTGGCCATTCGTCGCATGATTCGAGCCTTGTTTTAACTTGTTTCAGATGTTCTTCGGGTGTGTTTCCGACTTCTTTTGAGTTGGGTTACACCTTAGAATGGTTTCCCATGAGTTTGAGACCATTTAGGACAAGTTTGGACCATGTTCAAGGGCTGAACCTCGCGCTCGGATCATTTTTTTGTCATTGACTCGCGGAACAGTGCTGAGAGCATTCAAAAAATGAAGATGTGCTGGGAATAGGAACATGCGCTCGCATGGTCCACACATGAAGCGACCGCATGCTCCAGAAATCACACTTACGCAATTAACCCATTGAACCCCCATCCTAATTGACCCTAATCCATCCTATTAGTCCCTAAGAAAGGTTGCTTAAGCCTAACCTCATTCATCCTCCATTTGACAAGTGGATTCCCATTTATTCTCCTTGTGACATGTGGATTTCCACCCACATTTGCATGTCATATATAAACCTCCCACCTTTGTGATCAGCCATTAAACCCACCATATCAGTAAATTTATTTTCTCTCTTCCCAAGCTCTTGTGTGTGAATGGTGAGGGGAGATTAGTGTGTGTTTCCTCCATAACTTGAGCTCCCGAACTCCGATTGCCAATCCGAGACCACCAAAATGAAGCTATCGACGAGGAGCATGATTCTATCCAATTATATTTTCTTCACTTCATCTTTTTCCTTAGTTTAAGATACGCTATTGATTCCCCTTAGGATGTATGATAGAAATGTCATGCTATCCCCCTCTTCTTATGATTCGCATGCTCCTACCATGTCTATACCATGTTTATGATGTATTGAGTTTATGAAATTTTTGAATAATATGTTTATCTTGTTGTTTTGGTCCTAAGCCTAGAATTAAAAGTGTTCTATGCCCCATTTGGAATAACTATTGTTCTTGGACCATTGAATTTTGACAACTTTTAGAGATTTTGATCCTAGGGTTCCATAAACTATGAATTGTTCATCTTGTTGTTTTGGTCCTAAGCCTAGAGTAAAATGTGTTCTATGCTTCATTTGGAATGATTATTGTTCTTGGACCATTGACTTTTGATAACTTTTAGAAATCATGATTCTAAGGTTCCATAAATTATGAATTGATGAAAATTCTTGACTATGGTTGTTATTTGGATTAATGGCCTAGTCTATCCTATACGAGAACTTAGAAAAAGGTTTAGAATGCATTTAGCATTTAAATTCTATTGGATGAATTTATAGAGACAACTCAACGGAGTCAAATTTAGTGAGTCATTGAACAATGTCAGCTCAATGATCAATCGCTACGACATTCTAAATGCGTTTCACTAAGAATATTAATTTTAGACTCTTGAATTGGATTGATAACCATGATTGATTTAGATGTCATATAATAGAATGCCTATTTGACATGTTGAGTTCGCTCTTATCGAACTCAATCCTACTTGATAATTGATGAGAATAATTACTTGTCATGAACGAGATCTCTCTTGTCGACCTCGTTCTCTACATGAGAATTTGTTAAGTAAACACTACTTGGCATTTGCATGAGTCGAGTTGGCATACCTATCCTTGTACACATACACTTCAACTGTGGCCACTGTGGGGAAGTAGCCCCTTTGTTGTAACCATTAGAGCGCATTGGTCTGTCTATCCGGCCTGGGCATCTCCTCGGAAGGTCGATGTACTCACAACCATCTGACACCTCACATTCCAGATAACGCTTGTATGCAGGAACTACGTAGCGGCCCGGCTCTCCATATATCCTTATCCTATGTGATTTAATTACAAGCACCTATGTGAAACAATGTTCATCTTGGATGTATGTTCTATATGCTTATGTGATGATATCTTGCCTTGTATGTTACATATTGCCATGACATGCATGATTGATAGCTTACAAGTCTTTATGACTTACCCATTCCCATTTACTGCTTTAGATCTTAGCAAAGCAGGTCTTTGTCGTTGAGGCTTGCAGTGTTCGTGATTCCCTTGTTCCTCTTTTGGTCCGACGTTGCAGTTGAAGAGGTGGTTTAGATGTCCTTTTCCTTTCTTTTGTAATTGCAAGGACGACGAGTTTTAAAGCAAGTCATTTAGACTATGCTTGTGAATGTGTTTAGAACTTGTACTTGTTTCCTTTATTTAGCTACTTGTAGTTTTATCACTTATAGTACTTGTAATCCTTTTGATGCCGGCAATGTGTAAGCCGAGCTTTGGTTATCATGTTAATTAGTTCAGTACGTATAAGTCTTCCGCTGAGCATCCTATTAGCTCTTATTTAATTCTTGTCCATAAACTGCTAGCTTTGGTTCCGGCATGTAGTGTCACCGATGACTTGGTTTAATTGATTAACTGTTATATCAGGTTTGAAAAGTTTTAAAAATTCCGGCCTTTTGGTGCCGAGGCGTGTTACGTCTCCAATGTTGCGTCACGTCGTTTTCTTAAATTGAGTCCTTGCATGTTTATGTGTTTACTTGTTTCCCCCTTATTTGGGCGGTCCGACCCGCGGTTCCACCTCGGGTCCGGGTCGGGTCGCCACAGTTGGTATCAGAGGTTGTTTATAGGTTAGCTATCGGCCAAGATAGGTTCCATGACCTAGGTGGGTTAGTTTCTTGTGTGATGTTCTAACACCGAGTGAATTCTTATAGGTGTTCAATGGTGGTTCCTAGAAGAGCTGGTGTAGGTCGAGGCCGAGGCAGACCCAGGAGAGTTCCTGATGAGCTTGAGGCAGAGTTACCACCTCCACCACAGGGTCCAGCTGATATGAATGCTCAGATGGTGCATATATGTACCGTCGCATGATGGAGTTTATGACCGAGATGACTCAGCTTGGCCATGGTCAGAATGTACCTCCACCACCACCCCTAGAACAAGAGGCGAGAGTGTCGCCACCGCGTAATGTTATACCATCGGAAGCTAGAGCACGGAATAATGTTGTTCTAGAGAGGTTCTTGAAGATGAAGCCTCCATCTTTTGAGGGAGAGGCGGATGCTAGTATTACCGAGTTATGGCTAGAGGATTTGAAAAAGTTCTTTGTAGCTTTAGACTGCACGGATGAAGAGAAGGTGGTTTTAGCTGTGTATAAGCTGAGGGGAGCCGCCAATTATTGGTGGGAAGTTCTACATGCTAGTTGGGAGATGGACCAGGTGGCACATGTGTGGCCTACCTTTGAGACAGAGTTTAGGGCTTCTTATGTGCCTAATGTGGTTAGGCAGCGGAGAGAGAAAGAGTTCCAGGAGCTAGATCAGTGATCTATGTCTGTAGCTCAATATTTTTCTAAATTTACTGAGTTATCCCGTTATTGTGCACATCTGGTGCTGGATGAGAAACACATGACGCATAGGTTCGTGAAAGGGTTGAAGACTGAGTATAGGAAGCAGTTGTTATCTCTACAGTTGGCAGATTACCGGAGTGCGGTAGATCGTGCTTATGAGATTGAGCGGGACATTAAGGAGCACATGCAGAAGCCTTCTGTGCAAGCTTCTCAGCAGCAGTCTTCACAAGCGACCGGTAGGGGTCAGTCATCTGGGAATCGATCTGGCTATCAGGGCAACCGTCGCAATGGTGGTCAGAATAGGCGGCGGAGATAGGCGTCGGTCGAGTAGTGCTCCTACTCCTCAGGGGCAGCAGACTCAGGGTAGTGGACCATTGATTTGTTCTTTATGTAACAAGATTGGGCATTCTAGTGAGAAGTGCAGAACTAGGCTTGGTACTTGTCTTAGTTGTGGAGATCCTAGTCATCAGCTCAAAGACTGTCCTAAGTCTAGAGCAGCTTAGTCCATGGGGTCAGTTCAGCAATCTGGGTCCAAGAGGGACAGTGATGGGCATCCTAAGGCGCAGGCTCGTGTTTTCGCGCTTGATCAGCGAGGTCTTCCCGAGTCTTCTTCTGTGATCAGAGGTATTCTTTCAGTTTTCGGTCATCATGCTCGAGTTCTTATAGATCCGGGGTCTACTCATTCTTATGTTGCATCGCATTTCTTAGAGCATTTATGTGTATGCTTGCCCAGTTGCCTTATGTGCTTGAGGTGTCTACACCGTTGGGTGATTGCTTGTCGGTGTCTGAGGTCTATAGAGACTGTGATGTGCTTGTTCATGATCGAGTCTTGTATGCGGATTTGGTAGTATTGCCTATTAGAGACTTTGATGTGATTCTTGGTATGGATTGGCTTTGTGTACATCATGCTTTATTTGATTACCGTCGTAAGAGAGTAACTTTTGCCATGCCCGGTATTCCGGAATTTGTGTTTTCGGGTGATAATGCTATGAATGGTGTTCATGTTATTTATGCTTTGCGGGCTAGACAACTTTTATCACGTAGGTGTACGGGGTATTTAGCTTGTGTACTTGATAGTAGCATGTCTACTGCTAAGTTAGAAGATATTCTGATAGTTAATGAGTTCCTTGATGTCTTTTCTACCGAGTATGCTTTACCTCCCAACCGAGAGCTAGAGTTTTGTATTGAGCTATTACCAGGGACTTCGCTTATTTCTAGGGCACCTTACTGAATGGCTCCAGCGGAGTTACGAGAATTGAAGGAACAGTTGCAGGAACTTATTGATAGGGAGTTCTTTAAACCGAGTGTGTCTCCTTGGGGTGCACCGATATTATTTGTGAGGAAGAAGGATGGTAGTCTACGGCTGTGTATAGACTATCGACAGTTAAACCAGGTTACTATCAAAAATACTTACCACATATTGATGATCTCTTTGATAAACTTCGGGGTTCAGTTGTCTATTCCAAGTTTGACTTGAGGAGTGGTTATCACCAGTTGAGGGTTCGGGAGGAAGATGTTCCGAAGACAGCCTTTCGTACGCGTTACGGTCATTATGAGTTTGTTGTGATGCCGTTTGGGTTGACGAATGCACCTATAGTTTTTATGGACTTAATGGATAGGGTTTTTCATGAGTATCTTGATTGCTTTGTGGTGGTATTTATCGATGAGATTCTTGTGTACTCCAAGTCCCGAGAGGAATATAAGAATCACTTGAGAGAGGTTCTTTCTATCTTGCGGAAGAAGCAACTTTATGCGAAATTCAGTAAGTGTGCTTTCTGGCTAGAGCAAGTTTCTTTTCTAGGGCACGTGGTGTCTAGTGATGGTATCGCGGTGGATCCATCCAAGGTTGAGGCGGTTACTAAGTGGAAGACGCCTAGTACGGTAACCGAAGTCCGTTGTTTCTTGGGCTTGGCAGGTTATTACCATAGGTTTATCGAGGGATTCTCGAAGATCGCTACTCCGATGACTAATCTGACACAGAAGATGTCTTCTTTTATATGGAGTGATAAGTACGAGGCTAGTTTTCAAGAGTTGAAGAGGAGGTTGACTATGGCTCCTATCTTAGCATTGCCTAGTGGTTCGGAGAACTTTGTAGTTTATAGCGACGCTTCATTAGAAGGCTTGGGTTGCGTTCTTATGCAGAATGGGAGAGTTATTTCCTATGCTTCGAGGAAGCTATCACCTTATGAGCAGAATTATCCGACACATGACCTTGAGTTGGCAGCTATTATATTTGCGCTTCACAAGTGGAAACATTATCTTTATGGGGCTAAGTTCGAAATATTCACCGATCACAAGAGTTTGAAGTATCTCTTTTCACAAAAGGAGTTGAATATGCGACAGAGGCGATGGATGGAGAAGCTTAAGGATCATGACTACACTATCTTATATCATCTGGCGAAAGTTAATGTTGTTGCGGATGGCTTGAGTAGGAAGGCGTATATGTCTTGCTTGATGATGAGGGAGTGGAAGATGCTTGAGGATGTCCGTGAATGGAGTCCAGTTGTGAGTGAGCATAGTGTTATCTTTGCTAGTGTGCGTGCTACGCCTACATTGTTTGAGTTGATTAAGAAGGCTCAAGCTACTGATTATGAGTTGAGGAAAATTATGGATGGATTGGGTGATAGTAAGACACCGGAGTTTACTATTAACAATAATGGTATCTTAACTTTTCGAGGTAGAGTTTGCGTTCCTTCTACCGATGGAGTTAAGCGTATGGTTCTTGATGAGGCTCACAAGGCCAAGTACACTATACATCCAGGGAGTACCAAAATGTATAGGGACTTGAAGAGACAGTTATGGTGGAATGGAATGAAGAGAGAAATCGCAGAGTATATATCTAGATGTTTGACATGTCAGCAGGTTAAGGTTGGACACGAGAGACCTGCCGGTTTACTACAGCCACTTGAGATACCTGAGTGGAAATGGGGGCATATCACCATGGATTTTGTGACAGGATTGCCACGTACTCGCTGAGGTTTTGATGCAGTTTGGGTTGTTGTGGATAGGTTGACAAAATCTTCACATTTTATTCCTATTGCGATGACTTATAGTTTGAGTCAGTTGGCAGCGTTGTATATTCAGGATATCGTGAGATTACATGGTATTCCGGTTAGCATTGTATCTGATAGAGATCCCAGGTTCACTTCTAGATTTTGGCATTCCTTGCAGGAGGCTTTGGGTACGAAGTTGAACTTTAGTACGACTTTTCACCCACAGTCTGATGGTCAGTCTAAGAGATTGATTCAGGTATTGGAGGATTTATTGCGTGCTTGTGCTATGGATTTCAAAGGTAGCTGGGATTCTCATTTGCCATTAGCCGAGTTTGCGTATAATAATAGTTACCAGTCTAGTATAGAGATGGCGCCATATGAGGCTTTATATGGGCGTAAGTGTCGTTCGCCAATTTGCTGGGATGAAGTTGGTGAAGCTAAGCTTTGGGGTTCAAAGATGGTGCAATAGTCAGCTGAGAGTGTGAAACTTATTAGAGACAGATTGATTACAGCTCAGAGTAGATAGAAAATCTATGCAGACAACCGAAGACGTGATTTAGAGTTTCAGGTTGGTGACTATATATTCTTGAAAGTATCGCCCCGGCGCGGTACTAAGCGATTTGGGAAGAAAGGTAATTTTTCACCTAGATTTATTGGACCATTCGAGATCTTAGAGAGGATTGGAGCTTTGGCGTATCGGTTAGCATTGCCACCTTCTATATTGGATGTTCATGACGTCTTCCAAGTCTCGATGCTACGCAAGTACTTGAAGGATGAATCACATGTCCTTACATATGATGAGATTATTATTGAACCTGACCTTTCTTATGATGAGAAGCTGGTGAGGATTCTTGATACGAAGGAACAAGTCTTGAGAACGAAGAGGATTCCGTTAGTGAAGGTCTTGTGGAAGAATCATGATATTGAGGAATCCACGTGGGAGACCGAGCTAATATGAGAGAGAGATACCCTTTCCTATTTGATGACTCCGGTAAGAATTTAGGGATTAAATTCCTTTAAGTGGGGGAGGATGTGAGAACCCAAACCCATTACTTGTATAACATCATTATAACATGCTTAATGTATGCCTTAACATGTTAGAGAGTTCATTTTGTTCATGTCATGCTTGCATTAGAGTTGTTACGATCATAGTCGCTTGAATGTCTTCTATGCATTGCATACTTTGCCGTTTGTGCTTTAAGTATTCATCTTAGCATGTTAGCACTTAACTAAGTCTTGTTGGAGTCTTAGTACCTTGCATATATGACTTATAACACTTATCTTGATCATAATATGCTTGGTTGAAAGTTTAGAAGCTTTGTTGCTTCGTTTGAGTCTTAGCGTTTGCCCTTGTTGCTAGAATTGCTTGTGTTTCGTCTTGCGAGATGTTCATTGAGTTCTATGCCATGTATTCAGGTCATATCCATGTTTAAACAAGCCTTGCTCATGTCCAAGTTGTTCTAGTTTGATTTGTATTTGAATCATGTTTGATTCGTTGGCCATTCGTCGCATGATTCGAGCCTTGTTTTAACTTGTTTCGCATGTTCTTCAGGTAGAGATGTTAAAAGGGCCGGAAACCGTAAGGTCGACCCTATTAACCAAAAATCGGAAAGGGTTAGGGTCGGGAAGACACAACTCGTTTAATAAACCGGCTGACCCTGTAGGGCCGCAGGAAAAATGGGTCGGGCTGCCGGGTTGACGGACTTACCCGCGGGCTGAGGATTTTTTTTGGGAAACAAACTACTGAACTAGCCGGATTAAAAAAAAGGATGGAGACACAGTTTAAAGTTTTCACTTTTCACTTTTTCACCCAAAACTCCAAAAAGCCAAAAGGAACTGGCAAAGGAACTCAGGATGTAAAACCCTAGTTTATTGCTTGCTTGTTTATTTCGTGAGTTCATACTTTCATAATCATCATTAGTATGTTAACTTAGCTCACTTACATGTTTAAAGTTGATGGCATGTTCATTGACGTCGTTTGAGATGCTCGTATGCACCTTTTCTTCACGAGATGCTTTGAAACTCGGGTTTGTGTTTTATGTTGTAAACACATGGATTAATGTTAGAGACCATTCTTAACATCATTAACACGCTTTAGATGTTGGTTGAATGCTAGTTGCATCGTCAGTTTGGTTGCTAGTTCGATTCTAGGGTTAACCCTTTTCCGTTTGACCTTTTCGGTTGTCGTTCGGGAGTGTTCTTTGTGAGTTCTTAGCCTTGTTTAAGTGAGGTTTGAACTTTGATTTGCCTTGGTTATGTTTTAGAAGTATTTAAGGTTGAATTCTAGACCCTTTTAGGCTTTGGAGGACTCGTGGTTGCATCGGGGGAGCGACCTAAACCGGGCAAGGAAACAAAACCGAAGAGAAAAGAGAATCAGTATGATGCGCTCGCATCATAGGGTACCATGCGACCGCATGGGTACCTGTGACAGATAACGGGAATTTTTGATGTCTCACCCATTTGGTTAACTAAACCCTACCCAAACCCAACCTAACCCACCCTAAACCACCTTAGTTCGTCCTACCTATCCTCCCTTGCATGCTTGACAAGTTTTGAGAGTTTTAAGTGCATGTGCAACACTTGGCAAAGAAAGACATCCAACATGCACAAACATGCATTGGACACTTCCTCCCACCCCACTTCAGCCATAGAGTGACCATTACCTCCACTAAACCCATCCTATTCAGCCATCCTCTTCCAAATTCGTGGCTGAACATTTCATGCAAGTTATAGAGAGTTTCTTGAAGGTTCTTGAGATTTCAACAATGGTGGCCAAGTCTTGAGGAAGCCATTTCCAAAACCCAACCATAGAAGAGAAGAGGAGGGCAAGGAGATCACATACCCACCTTTGCATGGACGTTTTGTACATCTTGTAGGGCTGATTTAAGGTGAGTTACAACATCTCTTTCTATTTGTTTTAGCCTCATTTACCCTAAGGAAAACAATCTTGCTATATGAGGTCAATGAGAGCACATAGGACTTTGTAGAGATGCCATGTTCTAGTATATGCTATATGATGAATTTTGGTTGTATAAACAGATTATGATCAGACTATAAACCATGTTTATGATGTTATTTAGGTGTGATAATGTATGATAAATCATTCCATCTTGTTGTTTAAGCATTGGGAGCATGTTTGATGAAACGGTTAGGCTTGTAGAGATGCCATGTTCTTGTATATGCTAAATGATGCAATTTTGGTTGCATAAACAGATTATGATCAGATTATAAACCATGTTTATGATGTTATTTAGGTGTGATAATGTATGATAAATCATTCCATCTTTTTGTTTAAGCATTGGGAGCATATTTGATGAAATAGTTAGGCTTGTAGAGATGCTATGTTCTCGTATATGCTAAATGTTGCATTTTTGGTTGTATGATAAGATTATAAACATATTATAAACCATGTTTATGATGTTATTTAGGTGTGATAATGTATGATAAATCATTCCATCTTGCTGTTTAAGCATTGGGAGCATATTTGATGAAATAGTTAGGCTTGTAGAGATGCTATGTTCTCGTATATGCTAAATGTTGCATTTTTGGTTGTATGATCAGATTATGAACAGATTATATACCATGTTTATGATGTTATTTATGTGTGGTAATGTATGATAAATCACCCTATCTTGTTGTTTAAGTGTTGGGAGCATGTTTGATGAAACGGTTAGGCTTGTAGAGATGCCATGTTTCACTATATGCTAGATGATGAAATTTTGGTTGGATGAACATGTTGTAAAGTATGATTATGATGATATTCATGTGTAGAGATATATGATGAATTATGCTATCTTGTTTGTTTAAGTGTTGGGAGCATATTTGATAAAATGGTTAGACTCATATTTGATGAAATGACAAGAATGAACATATATGCCTAGTTTGTGACTTTGATTCTATGCTTCATACTTAATTGTTTGATTGGGGTTTAATGGGTTTAATGACCTTAGTAACCTATTTAATTACGTTAGTATGGACATAGGAGAGTATTGAGGCCAATGGCTTCTATACCCTAATTTTGAAAGATTGATTGTGACTCAACGGAGTTGACCATTGGGTTAGTATGACATTAAGGAGTAATATGCCTAAGTCCTACGAATTTTGGGGTAGTATTAATGGAGGTTAAGCTTCCAAGCATTTTAAAGTGTATGAAGAACACTTGATGATTAGAGTCTTGATTTTATCTCTAATGTGATTATGTGCTAGTTGTGAATTAAAAGCATGACTAGATGATTGTAGAGTACATGCCTACTTATTTGAGCATATGAATATGAATTACGTGTGCTTGAAGTTTGAGTCCAGCTGGAGTCGGTTTGTTGAGTCGTTGGCGGGACGATGCATCATCTTCACGAATTGTGGGATTCGTGATTTTGATGGATCGCCGCGCCGGGTTGCACACACCCCTCTATCGATGGCCACAGTAGGGAAGTAGTTGATCTTAGTTGTAGTATGGAAACATGACTTTGATAACTATCGGAACTCGAGCGGGGAAATGTCTCGGGGACGTCGATATCCACGAAAGGGATATCGAGGACACATAAAGGTTTTGCACGTGTTTTTGCAGGAGCGACACAGCGGAAAAAGGGTAACGGTATCATATCCCTTTTTATATGAATTGACTCACGAGTGCTTATATGTGAATAATGTGCTACGTGAATATGATATGATATGAAATGATGGTTGAATGGTTTAATGAAATGTTATACTTGTTGATAACATGATATTCAAGATTGTTAAGTATGAATGCCTTGACATGATTATTTATGAAATGTATATTATGCCAATAGCATGAATTATTATTGTTGAGCATGATGTCATGACAGGAAGTTATGTTAGTAACTTGCTAAGTCTTTATGACTTACTCCTATTTGTTTTGATTGTTTTCCCTAGATCCGAGCCGAGCGAGCGGTTCGAAGTGATTATCAAGTTATGTTGGTGAAGCTTTGACGAGGTTGCTACCTTGTAATTTTAGTACCTTTTCTTTTGGCAAGGACGATGGGAACATAAAGTTATATAAACTTTATGTGGGGTAGCAAGACTTTGTGTGTTTGATTTTTAGTACTTATGTTAATTAGTACTTAATCTTTTGAGAGCCGACATGTGTTAGTCGTGCCTTATGTAATTATGATGCTCATGCTTTAGTTGTTTTAACCATGTATTGGTTTGTTTATTATGTTTGTTATCCGGCATGTTTTTAGTCGTTAAGCATGTTAGACTAGAGTTGTAGACTTAGTTTAATGTTGGGTTCCGGCCGTAACGTCGCCGATGACTTGGTATATAATTGCTATAAATTGTTATACGTGCCTATTGTTGCGTCACATGATTTTATTTTTGGACCAAGAGATTCATTATCTATAAGGTTGTGTTAGTTTGAGCTTGTTAGCTCGGGCGCCACTGTTTAATTATATTACGCTTCCGCATGTGTTAAAGTTTTTGGCGTATCACCGTTATGGCCTTACCCACTATTTGCTATTTGTTTTTGTTATGTGCCTTTTTGGAAGTGGCATGACCTCGGGGTCTCGTCTTGGGATCCGGGTCGGGTCGCCACACAGGAAGTCGTCTTCGACTCTTCGGTCTTCACAGCTTCAGGCCGTCGCCCGTCATCTTCACAGCTTCACTGGGAGGTCGGGCCGTCGTCTTCACAGATTCAGTCTTCAATCTCGCCGTCAATCGTCATCTCATCTTCAAGATTCAATTGGTAAGTTTTTAATTAAACCCTAATTTAGAAATTATTAATTAGTGATGCGTAATTTGGTAGCCCCAAGATGTATTTGGTTTTTTTTTTGAAAAAAATATGTTTCTGCTAGTAAAAGATTTCGGTTTTTCTAATTTTTTCAACTGGGTTTGAATTACTTGGTCGATCGTTGGGAATTTTTGTTAAAAGATTAATTTTTTTTTGGGGTGTTTGGGTCCTTCGGGAGTGTGCTGTGGCCTGTGTGATTTGTGAACTGCAGAACTGGTGGGGTATGTTTTTGTATCTTAATTCTTCAGGAATGAAGGAAGCAGAAAAGTGACAATTTTGCCCAGCTATATATTTTGTAACTAAACCACTAGATTTTCTTGTCATTTTACTCTACTGATATCAATTAATGGATCTTGTTTTCTTCCTGCTGTTTGGTCAATTTCAATTTCTTTCTTTCTTTCCCTGAAGCTGCTTGTTTGGATCCAGGCAAAGCTTATCTCAGTTTTGTTTTTAGTCTTCCTCATCCATGTTTAAGGTTGATTTCATTTGGGTTTGCTTTTAGATTCAATAATTAAATGTAATTAATAATAGATGTGGTGGTTTGGATCAGAACTCATGACTAATGAGTGCTTGAATTGTTCTTTCTTCATTACAATTTGCAAAGTCATCATGTTTGACTGGTCAGAGTGTGACCTTCCACCACGAGGTCCACGACCAGTGGGCAGTGGCAGTAGAGGGGGTCCATTTCTCAAAGCAATGCTTAATTGCTTATATACAAAATACAAACCATAACCATACAAATTCATTTTATTACTATTGACTTATTTTGCTCAGTTAGCTTGGGCATGCTTTCTGTAATTATGTTATCTTATTCACCACTTTCTGTATCTTTTTTGCAGCATCAACAATCAACATGGATTCTCAAAATCAATCTCTTCCTATTGATGATGATGACGATTTGGAAATTTTGGAATCTACGAATCGTACTTCGAATTCTACAGCTCGTAGTAACATCAATATGTAGGGTAGTTCTGAGAATCAAAAGCCCCCAAAAAGGTAAAGAGCATTCACCGCTGAAATATGGAAATGTTTTACAAAGCCTAAAGATGGGAAGACAACATGCATGGGTTATGGGAAAGAATATGTTTGGGGCGGTTCTAACTATGGGACATCTACTCTTAAACGCCATACCAATAATTGTGCGAGTTCTCCGAAATACAAAGATGTGAGTAAGATGATACTGGACCATGAAGGTAACGTAAGATCTAAAAAAATTGAGCAAACGAAGGTATGTGAGCTTATTTCTATGGCACTTGTTTCACATGATATTCCACTTTCCTTTGTCGAGTACAAATGGGTTAGAGCATTGCTTGGTTATTTGAATTCAGATTACAAAAACATTAGTAAATTAACAGCTACTAATGATATCATGAAATTGTATTCTGCTGAAAAAGAGAAATTAAAGCGTGTTATGCTTGAAAGCCCTGGAAGAATATGTTTAACCTCTGATTGTTGGACTGCTTGTACTAGTCAGGGTTATATTTGTCTCACAGCTCACTTTGTTGATTGTAATTGGAAGTTACATAGTAAGATACTGTCCTTTTGTAAAATGGGAACGAAGGTGTTTGCTAGCTTGAAAGAATGGGGTATTGATAATAAAATATTCTCTCTTACTTTGGATAATGCTTCTGCGAATGATACCATGCAAGATTTCTTGAAAGAAAAGCTTTGTTTACAACAAAGTCTTTTATGTAATGGTAAATTTTTTCACGTGAGATGTTGTGCTCATATCTTGAACATTATTGTTCAAAAAGGTTTGAAAGTGGCGAATGAAGCTGTGAGAAAGATAAGAGAGAGTATTAAATATGTCAAGGCTTTGGAGGGGAGGATGAAAAGCTTTCTTGAATGTGTTAGTGACGTTGGTGGTATTGACTCCAATAAGGGTTTACGATTAGATGTATCCACTAGATGGAATTCTACTTACATAATGCTTGAAAGTGCAATTAAATATCGACGTGCTTTTAGTACTCTTCAATTGGTTGATAAAAATTATAAGTTTGCTCCAACAAATGAAGAATGGAAAAAAGGGGAGAAAATGCGTGAGTTCTTGGAACCATTTTATGTGATTACAAATTTAATTTCCGGTTCATCATATCCGACCTCCAACATGTACTTCATGCAAGTATGGGAAATAGAGTGTTTTCTTAATGATAATGTGGTCAATGAAGATGAAGAGATTAGGAACATGGCTATCCAAATGCAAGGAAAGTTTGACAAGTATTGGAGTGAATACAACATTGTGCTTGCAATTGGATCTGTGTTTGACCCTCGGGAAAAGTTGGGAATGTTGAAGTATTGTTACTCTCGTCTTGATCCATTTACTTGCCAAGATAAGATTGATCTATTAAAAAGTAATGTGCAAATGCTTTTTGGTGAATATATGAAATTATAGGGTTCAACTCAAGTTACTCAACCAATTGCAAGAAGTTCCCAAGTCTATTCGGCCTCAGCCTCACCTTCTTTGGGTACACCTACGACAAAACATAAAGTAAGAATTTATTTTTTATAGAATTTTTTAATTTTCATGTATTAACTTAGTTTAATTTTACTACTTATTTGTTAGTACTTCTAATTTTCTCATTTATTTATTTTATATTGTTAAGGATGTAGTAGATTGGCAAACACCAGATCTCCGAAATGAAAAGAGTGAATTGGAACAATATTTGGACGAACCTGCACTTGAATTGCGCTATTATCCAAATTTAGATGTTTTGGAATTTTGGAAAAGTAATAGCAAACGATATCCAGTATTATCTATTATGGCTTGTGATGTACTAAGCATTCCTATAACGACTGTGGCATTCGAGTCTGCCTTTAGCATTGGTGCTCGTGTTCTTAATAAATATAGAAGTCATCTTCATGGTGATCATGTGCAAGCACTTCTTTGTACTCGTAGTTGGCTACAAGGTTTTGTTGAAGGTAATAGTTTTTCTATTTTATTTGCGTTACTATTTGATTAAAATAATTGATTGTATTAACTTCTTACCAACAATTAATTTATGTTATTTTATTATTGTAGATGAAGAGGATAATGATATTGATGAAGATACTTTCTCAAAAGAAGGCTCAATTTCGAATTTGGTTGAAGACTGAAGAGTGAAGACTGAACATGCTTTTTATTGAGTTGTTTCATGTTTGTATTAGTACTTTTTAATTAGTACACTAGTACTTGAAGACTTGAAGTTGTTAATTGTTTTGTGTTAAATTTTGTGACTTAAGTAGTTAAGTAACTTAAGTTGTATGACTTTATTTTATTTTGGATCGTATATTCGTATTATTGTTAATCGTCTAATAGGGCTGACCCTATTAAGCCGAGACCTACAGGGTTAGGGTTAGGGTAACGATTTGAGCGACCCGTTTAAATGACCAGTTTAACCTGCGGTCCTATAGGGTCGCGACCCTATAGGGTTAGGGCCAAGTGTGTTTCCGACTTGTTTTGAGTTTGGTTACACCTTAGAATGGTTGCCCATGAGTTTGAGACCATTTAGGACAAGTTTAGACCATGTTCAAGGGCTGAACCTCGCGCTCGGATTGTTTTTTGGTCATTGGCTCGCGGATCAGTGCTGAGAGCATTCAAAAAATGAAGATGTGCTGGGAATAGGACCATGCGCTCGCATGGTCCACACATGAAGCGACCGCATGCTCCAGAAATCACACTTACGGGATTTTTGAACATTTCTGATTTGTGACCCAATTAACCCATTGAACCCCCATCCTAATTGACCCTAATCCATCCTATTCGACCCTAAGTTAGGTTGCTTAAGCCTAACCTAATTCATCCTCCATTTGACAAGTGGATTCCCATTCATTCTCCTTGTGACATGTGGAGTTCCACCCACATTTGCATGTCATATATAAACCTCCCACCTTTTTGATCAGCCATTAAACCCACCATATCAGTAAATTTCTTCTCTCTCTTCCCAAGCTCTTGTGTGTGAATGGTGAGGGGAGATTAGTGTGTGTTTTCTCCATAACTTGAGCTCCCAAACTCCGATTGCCAATCTGAGACCACCAAAATGAAGCTATTGACGAGGAGCACGATTCTATTTGATTAGTTTTTGTTCACTTCATCTTTTTCCTTGGTGTAAGGTAAGCTATTGATTCCCCTTAGGATGTATGCTAGAAATGCCATGCTATCCCCCTCTTCTTATGATACCCATGCTCTTACCATGTCTATACCATGTTTGATGATGAATTGAGTTTATGACATTTTTGAATGATATGTTCATCTTGTTGTTTTGGTCCTAAGCCTAGAATTAAAAGTGTTCTATGCCCCATTTGGAATAACTATTGTTCTTGGACCATTGATTTTTGACAACTTTTAGAGATTTTGATCCTAGGGTTCCATAAACTATGAATTGTTCATCTTGTTGTTTTTGTCCTATGCCTAGAGTAAAATGTGTTCTATGCTTCATTTGGAATGATTATTGTTCTTGGACCATTGACTTTTGATAACTTTTAGAAATCATGATTCTAAGGTTCCATAAATTATGAATTGATGAAAATTCTTGACTATGGTTGTTATTTGGATTAATGGCCTAGTCTATCCTATACGAGAACTTAGAAATGAGTTTAGAATTCATTTAGCGTTTAAACTCTATTGGATGAATTTATAGAGACGACTCAACGGAGTCAAATTTAGTGAGCCATTGAACAATACCGGCTCAATGATCAATCCCTACGACGTTCTAAATGCGTTTCACTAAGAATATTAATTCTAGACTCTTGAATTGGATTGATTACCATGCTTGATTTATATGTCATATAGTAGAATGCCTATTTGACATGTTGAGTTCGCTCTTGTCGAACTCAATCCTACTTGATAATTGATGAGAATAATTACTTGTCATGAACGAGATCGCTCTTGTCGACCTCGTACTCTACATGAGAATTTGTTAATTAAACACTACTTGGCATTTGCATGAGTCCAGCTGGCATACCTGTCCTTGTACACACACGCCTCCACTGTGGCCACAGTGGGGAAGTAGCCCCTTTGTTGTAACTATTAGAGCACATTGGTGTGTCTATCCCGGGCATCTCCTCGGAAGGTCGATGTACTCACAACCATCTGACACCTCACATTCCAAATAACGCTTGTATGCATGAACTACGTAGCGGCCCGACTCTCTATATATCCTTATCCTATGTGATTTAATTATCAGCACCTATGTGAAACAATGTGCATCTTGGATATATGTTCTATATACTTATGTGACGATATCTTGCCGTGTATATTGCATATTTCCATGACATGCATGATTGATAGCTTACAAGTCTTTATGACTTACCCATTCCCCTTTACTGCTTTAGATCTTAGCAAAGCAGGTCTTTGTCGTTGAGGCTTGCAGTGTTCGTGATTCCCTTGTTCCTCTTTTGGTCCAACGTTGCAGTTGAAGAGGTGGTTTAGATGTCCTCTTCCTTTCTTTTGTAATTTGCAAGGACGACGGGTTTTAAGGCAAGTCATTTAGACTATGCTTGGGAATGTGTTTAGAACTTGTACTTATTTCCTTTATTTAGCTACTTGTAGTTTTATCACTTGTAGTACTTGTAATCCTTTTGATGCCGGCAATGTGTAAGCCGAGCTTTGGTTATCATGTTAATTAGTTCAGTACGTATAAGTCTTCCGCTGAGCATCCTATTAGCTCTTATTTAATTCTTGTCCATAAACTGCTAGCTTGGGTTCCGGCATGTAGTGTCGCCGATGACTTGGTTTAATTGCTTAACTATTGCGTTAAGGTAAGGTGATATAATGTCAAGAAGATTAAAAAAATGGAGAACTTCGTTGAAAAATCTTTGCATTTTGTTAGAGAAAAACTCTAGAATCTATAGGATATACGTTTGAAGAAAGCAGTTCGATTTAATAGAAGCTAAATATATTTTATTTTTTCATTTTAGCAAGGTAAGGTGAACGTATTTCTTGGTGGCGGTGATACTGGTGGTGGTAGTTGCAGGGATGCTGGTGGTGGTGGTTATGGGTAGTGGTGGGGGCGATTGTAACCATGGCAGTGGGGGTTTAGGTATGGAATACATAATTATTTCTTGTGTGGGGCACTTGCTCGTGAGCTCGTGATCGACACGTGGTGGGCGCACATGCTTTCCTCGTGATCAGATTTGAGTCGGGCACATCAAGAGTAATGGTGTAATTTGTCACAGTCAAGGGACTTATAGTATCATTAATTATATTTTTTTATATAAGAAAAAAGTAAAATTTACATTCACCACCGGTGTAGTACTTATTACGATAACACATGTCAATCACGATATTTGTCTTGATTTTTAAATTTTTTTTTCCTCATGTGTCGTGATCCAAATGTTACTCGTGTAAAAAAGATTCTACATAACTGGTGGATAAAAATTTAATTGAAAAGAAAATGGTGTGGCGTTAGATAAAATAGTTTAATAAGTGATCCGTCAAATTGAGCAAGTTTTGGGGAGCTTATGGTAATTTATCTCGATAAAATCACAACAAAACCCTAAGAGTCAATATAACAAGGGTTCCCCATGTGGGAGCTTGGAGTGCTTGAGAGATTTTTGAAAACAACGAGGGAGCTTGGGTGGTGCTTGGCCAAGCAAAAGTGAATTGAAAAGCAAAAGAAGCTCCCGGTGCTTTAAAAAAGGCAAAAAATGATGCAGTTTAATACACAAAATGGGCAAACGACGCAAGATTATTTTGGCGTCGCAGCACACTTTTGTGATGAATAGATGATCGATTGTTTTATTTATCTATTTCCTTGAAAGTGTACAAGACTATTATAGAATAGACTCGGAAGCAAGGGTCGAACCCACAGAGACAAGTGATCACGAACAGTGCGATTTATAGATAGCAAATTATTAACCTAAGGGGGGTTTTTATGTTTAATTCTACTCTAATCTACTAGTTATAGATGTTTAACTAATTAGACAGTAATAACATATAAGAAGACCTTATGGTGAGTGGAAATCTAGGATTCTGGGTTTCACTTATATCTCCTTTATGTTCAATTCATAAAAATGTCATTCAATGTCTTGGGTTCGTTCACTAAAAATAGATATGGTGCGTTGAACAATTGGTTCAGGCCTCCATCCCATAAAATTCACCCATTCCATATCCTAAGCACAGGAACTATCAATCTAGCTGTCACCTAGATTTATGATCTATCTGTCACCTAGATCATGTAAGAACATGGTCCTAACTTATCACTCTCGTGCTTCGATAGGTCCAATTTATTGTGTTGGTGAGCCGATACGACATATGCACTTGGTCATGCGGTTATCCGCACCTCTAAGCCTTTATTATTTGCGATTACATTCATTTGTTCAAAGCAAAATAATATAGGGATTGATAAACAACACAATCAACAAGCATTGAATAGACATATATATATGAATCAAAACATAAATTCGATACAAGTTACCTCCCACCTCCTAGATTAGGGATGATTTAGTTCATCATAGACGATGAACAACACATGAAGATGATGGAAGACATGATTTGATCTTCAATACTTGAAATTACAAAACCTAACTATGTTATACAATCTAAAACTACCTAAAATCTATGTAAAGAGAGCTTCCAGGCCGTCCTCCTTTTCTTAGGCTCGGCATCGACTTCTATATATACTCGGGAGTTGTGATTGGATCGAATGACGTGTGAAAATCCGAAAAGGTCGCATTACGCCTACCTTGCGGTCGCAAGTCTTTGGATACCTGCGTCGCAAGGTCTCGATGTGGGTGGCTTTGATTCTTTGATTGGCGACTTGGGGGCTTATCGCCTACCTTGCGGTCGCAAGGTGCGAGGCACCTGCGTCGCAAGGTGTCCGCGATCTTTATTTTTCTTCAATTTTTCTCTTCCTTGTAATTTGCACTTAAAACCACGGAGTTTCGCGTATTTTCACAATAATCTGAAACTTACAAAACTCACGAAAACATATATTAGTACTCAAAAGACTCGTGAAATAGCATAATTTAAGTCATAGAAGTATATAAAATCGACGTATAAAATACATCGATCAAATACCCCCAAACTTGAACTTTGCTCGTCCACGAGTAAACAAATAAACTTATAAATACAAAAGCATATAAATAACAAAAATTAAAATCTTTTTGTGAGGGTGACACTATTTACACTCCTCTATAAACCCACAAACTCAAGGAGACTCTTTCGAGTGACTCGACTATGCAGATAAATACAAAAACAGATAAATACAAAAGCGAATAAAATTACACATAAAAATAAAACATAAAATCTTTTTGGCTTCATCTCAAGTTATAAGTGTAAGGCATGCATGTAATCTCAGTTTGGTGCTCACCACATATATGCAGGCTTAGTCATATAAAACCAACTAGTCTTTTCTTAATACTGCTACTACTTTTAATTTCTCCGTGTGTGTGTGATCACCAGTCTTAAAGAATATCTTAACTAAAACAGTTTTATTGAGCTAAACACCACATTCATATGAAAATTACAGTTTAATAGAAAATTATGCATTAAGAAGTATGAGATCTACCATCCAAACCCAGTCAATTATAGATAGAAAGGTCCCAAGGATTCAAAAGATTTATACATCCATCCCATGCACTTCTATGTATGACATACAATGCTCTCCTATCCCAATGACTTGTAATAGCTAAGATTATGCTAACACAGTGAGCTTTAGGGTTAATAAAAGTGAATAAGAAGTGTGTGATCAATTTCATGTTACTCACTTGACATTAAAAACAACATAAGCATTGACAAGAAGATCATTAGGACTTTTTAAGTTTGTAATGTAAGGCCAAGGTGTTGGGGGATTTGATGGAAAGGTATTGGAATTCAAAGTGAGAGAGTAAGACTACCCTTTATCCCTCATACTTCCAAGCAAAATGAAGTTTTCCCTATTTAGGCTAGGACCTGCAAAGACCACAAGTGGAGGGGTGCTTTGTGTTACTTTTCACTTTTCTTCCCCCCAAACTTGTTTTGGGCAATATATTCTTATAAAAATATCACTATTCTACTCAACAGAATGTTTCTAACATATTTTCTCTTGAAAGCTATGCTTTCATTTGAATCTTTTTGTTTATCCTCTTCTTCTTCCGTTTCATTTTTCGTCGACACATGATTTTTTATTTATTTATTTATTTTTTTTTGACGACGGTAAGAAGAAGCCTTCTGAAAAATAGCCTAACTGAAAAGAAGTGGTCCTCCTAAAATCAATATCCCACCCAATCCTACTCTCTCAAAGGGTAGGCTAAAAGTGTATAGGCTTTTATGGTTAAGTTAATGTGGGTAAAGAAATGATGGCGAATGGGGTTTAAATAGTGTGCTTAGCACACTCCATTCTTTTTCATTAGGCTCAAAGGGGACACTAGGGATATATTTAGTATAGGTCAGGGAATATTTAGGCTCTAACGATCCAAAGATGGCCTAAGTCATTTCTTAATGCCAAATGCTCATATAGTATTTAAAGCAAGTAAGACAACACAAAATATCATATCAACTATGGGAATTGGGTTGAGTGTTTAGCATCACTGGATTTTACATAAGCATTCGCTAAGACAGATGGTAGGGACAATTGAGACTAACATGCAGATCTTCAAAATTCCGGCAAATCCTCCATTATTTCGGCACTATCTCCAAGATAATCCTCCTCCCTCCTCAAAACTCTTCATCTCCCTCACCCATCTTCCATTACACCCCACAATTTGAAGATTTTGAAGAAAGGAGAAGGAACCACCATTGTTGCCGACGAAAATCAAACTCCACTCCGGTTGCATTCACTCGATTAAGGCTGCAAACAAGTAACCCTAACACCCTATTTAATTTCTTACGTAAAATATTTGCATGCTAGGGTGTTAGATATTTTTAATGTAGATATAATTTTTGCATGCTTTAGAATAAATTTTTAATTTTTAAATTTTAAAATACAATTTTAATTGTTAAACTTTTTAGTTTTTAAAATTTTTTATCAAACAAAATGTTTAGAAAGCGTAGAAATACCGGCTCTTCATCCTCCGGCCCTGCTCAGGAGGAAGAACACAATTTTGACATCACCCGCTTCGTGTCCTACGAAGCATCGGAAAGGTACACCAACAAACTCTCCAAGTCCTTGGTGCCCGAAAGGGGATTCAAGGCTGAAGACTTTGGCATCCGTCATGTTCTGATGGCTCGTAGGTGGGGACTTTTGTTAGATTCTCCGGCTAAGGACGCCGTAGTCCCCATTGTCCGAGAATTCTATGCCAATGGCAACATTGGCATGGATGGTGGTGTGCTAGACACTGTTAATGTTAGGAATATAATAGTTGACTTTTCGGCCCAAAGCATTAACACCCATTTCGGCACCTGCAACTTTGCGGTTGGTGCCGATGACTATAGCACACACCTCCACCCCCGTATCCCTGTCGAGGTGGTAAATGCTGTCATTGCTCTCCCTGGTGTGGAGTGGTCCTATAACCGTAACCCACCTTATGGACCACGCACCATGAGAGAGTCCTTCTCCAAGACACGGCCAAGCCTGTATAAATTTGTTTATGACGTCTCATGCCCTCAAGTCACCAAAACACGGTGAATTGGGAGAGGGCTGTCTTGACCTACACCATTATGACTGGTGGGTCTATTGATGTTGGCAGTTTGATCAACGGCCAAATCAAGACCCTTATTAGAGGTAGGACGAATGCGGGATTCGCGTTCCCGCATTTGATTACTGACTTGTGTAGGAGGGCAAATGTGAGAATGCCCAAACACGCTGAGAGGCTGAAGGCTGGTCCAGTCATTACTAGGGCCATTTTGTTTGAGCATCACCAGCAGCCGAGAGTGAGGGTTCCTCAAGAGGAGGAATCCGAAGAAGAGGAAGAGGACCCGCTCGTTGGGATCTCCAACAGGTTGGAGGAAGCTGTCCTCCAAGCGATATGGTGAGTCGGCTAGGTTGGCACAAATGCGTCTTGAGCCAGTGAAATTTTTGGTGGGTTAACACCGTGGGACATAATGTCTCAAATTATTATGGGCTGCCACCAGGCACGATCCCCGAGTTTCGTCCTCATTCGTTATCTCCGCCCGACTCACCTTGAGTCAAGGCCCAAGCTTCGTCCTCGTTCGTTAGGTGGACCCGCTATATCCTTTTGATATTTGTCCTTCCCCATCAATCCTCTCATATGTTCCTCTATTTTGAGGACAAAATAGAACTTAAGTTTGGGGGGGGGGATTTAAAACTTTAAGTCTTAGCAGGTCCTAGCCTAACGAGGAATGGAGTTGGGCTATGTCGTTAGGGTGAAAGAGAATTTCTTTATATGATGACCATTTAATTCTTCACCCTATTTTTCCTGTTTTTATTTTTTCTGATTTTCGGAGGTGTTGCCTTGACCAGAATACACTTATTTTGGATACTCGTGGGTTCCTCTTATGGGGACCCATCATCAATGGTGTCATCGTCATCGCCTCCAATTTTCGCAATTTCTTAGAAAAATATAAAAAAAATAAATTTTTTTTCAAAATATTCATCCTCGAGTTTAGGTGTGGTAATGCTAGTCGTAGTCCATGAGGAGATTAGTGCAATGAACTGCATAGTTAGTCCGTAGATCCCCCTGGAATTTACTTAATTTTGCGAAACTTTTACTTTTCTCCAAATTCTTCATGCACTCACACCAGTCATAACTATGGATTGATTAGAATAGTTTTATAAAGTTTATAACACCTATTTCACTTCAACAAGATATGCACAAGAATATGATGCATAGCCATTCGAACATGATTGTTGCATTGAATTGTAACTTAGGGTCAATTGCATGTTAGTTAGATCACTTGGATTTTTCTCATTTATATATCTCAAGCACACTTTCGAATCGTGTCTGCATGTTAGTCTCAATTGTCCCTACCATCTGTCTTAGCGAATGCTTATGTAAAATCCAGTGATGCTAAACACTCAACCCAATTCCCATAGTTGATATGATATTTTGTGTTGTCTTACTTGCTTTAAATACTATATGAGCATTTGGCATTAAGAAATGACTTAGGCCATCTTTGGATCGTTAGAGCCTAAATATTCCCTGACCTATACTAAATATATCCCTAGTGTCCCCTTTGAGCCTAATGAAAAAGAATGGAGTGTGATGGTGGATGGGGGAGATGGAAGATGAAGAGTTTTGAGAGAGAGAGAGATCTTGAGAGTATATGCCGAAATAATGGAAGATCTGCCGGAATTGGGGAGATTTTTAAACTGCTGCTGCTGTTGCTTGGAAGAGGGAGTGAAGTTTGTGTGGTTTCTGCAAATGAAAAGCCGGCGGCCTTAAATAAGGGGACCTTGCGGTCGCAAGGTGCACGCCACACCTGCGTCCGCAAGGTCGGCGATCAAACCGCTTTCGATTCTGGCGATTCCCCATGGTAATGATGCGACACATGAGATTCGCATCGCATTTCTTGGGGACCTTGCGGGGTCCTTCACACCTGCGTCCGCAAGGTGGATGACTTCCACTCTTGTTTTTCTTTTTGACTTTTCAACGGTTTGCAGTTTAGCCCTTCAGTTAACTTCCGTTATGTCTTGGATATTTCTGTATGAAAAATCTAAACAAAAATTCTAAACTACAAATTATTAGCAACATATAAATACAACACTAAGATGTTTTTCTCCCCCAAACTTGAATTTTGGCATATTTAATTTAAAAATTAAATGTCCAAAAATAAAATTTAATGGAGAAAAACATATTTAAACTAACTAAATAACAAATAACTTTCAAAATAGTGGGTTGCCTCCCACTTAGCGCCTTTGTTTAACGTCTTTGGCTCGACCAAACTGCAAGCCTAATCTCTTGGTGGTTCATTGTCGACCAAGCAGATTAACTCAATTGTTCGTTCAAGCCGACATTGGCTCAAAATATGGCTTGAGTCGGTGTCCATTCACTTTAAACACTTCATTATTTTTGGGGTTTTGTATATCAACAGACCCCATGAGGATAAATTGTACTATTCTAAAAGGACCAGACCATTTGGATTTTAACTTTCCTGGGAATAACCTTAACCTAGAGTTAAACAATAATACTTTCATACCTGGATGAAGCATTTTGTTAGCTAATCCCATGTCATGATACTTTTTGGTCTTTTCTTTATACGTCTTTGCATTCTCATACGAATTAAGTCTATGTTCTTCTAACTCATTTAATGAAAGTCTTTCTTTCTCCGGCCTAATGTTAATCCAAATTTAATTCTTTAATTGCCCAATAGGCTTTATGCTCAATTTCAACTGGTAAATGGCAAGCTTTGCCATATACCATTCTATATGGACTCATTCCTATGGGTGTCTTAAAAGCAGTTCGGTATGCCCATAAAGCATCCTTGAGTTTAGATTCCCAATCTTTACGATTAGGCCTAACAGTCTTTTCTAACACTGCTTTTATCTGCCTATTGCTTACTTCTACTTGTCCGGATGTTTGTGGATGATAAGGTGTAGCTAACTTGTGAGTTACACCATGCTTTCTAAGAACATTATTTAACAACTTATTGGTAAAATGAGTTCCCTGGTCACTTATTATGGCCTTAGGGACTCCATATCTAGCAAATAAATCTTCTACAAATTTGACTCTTGTTTACCATCATTATTCTTGGTTGCTACTGCTTCTATCCATTTAGAGACATAATCAACTGCTACCAAAATATACTCGCAATTATTGGACACAGGAAAGGGACCCATAAAATCAATACCCCAAACGTCAAAAATTTCAACTACTAAATTAACATGTAAGGGCATCTCGTTTCTCTTTCCTATACCACATGTTCTTTGACATTTGTCGCATGTTCTGTAAAACAGTTCACAATCTCTAAAAACAGTAGGCCAATACAGACCTGATTGCAAAATTTTACGAGCAGTTTTATTACCACTAAAATGACCACCACAAGAATATCCATGGCAAAATTCCATGATACCTTGTTGGTCTTTTTCTGGAATACATCTTCTTATTAAAGAATCAGAACAAATTTTATATAAGTGAGGAGCTTCCCAAAAATAATTTTTAGTTTCCGCCAAAAATTTCTTCTTTTCGTAATGATCAAAATCCGGATTAATGATATCAGACACATAATAGTTGACAAAATCAGCATACCAAGGGTCAGAATCTTTAATGGCTAAGAGTTGTTCATCAGGAAAATTGTCATTAATGGGGACAGGATCATCAAGAAATTGACGTTCAAGCAAGGGTGAAAATTCTAACCTAGACAAGTGGTCGGCCACAACATTCTCGGTTCCCTTTTTATCCTTGATAGTTATGTCAAATTCTTGTAACAATAACATCCATCTAATTAATCTTGGTTTAGCATCCTTCTTACTTAAGAGATATTTCAATGCAGAATGATCAGAAAAAGATTATCACCTTTGATCCTAGCAAATATGATCTAAATTTTTCTAAAGCATATACTACTGCTAAAAATTCCTTTTCAGTAGTGGTATAATTCAATTGAGCATCATTTAGAGTTCTACTAGCATAATGGATCACATGAGGCTTTCTATCTACCCTTTGTCCTAACACGGCTCCAATTGCAAAATCTGATGCATCACACATGATTTCAAAAGGAAGTGACCAATCGGCCGGATAAAATTGAGAGTTAACTTTTCTTTTAATAAATTAAAAGCTTCTAAACATTCTTTATCAAAAATAAACTACGTATCTTTTGCTAACAAATTACATAGAGGTTCTGATTTTGGAAAAGTCTTTTATAAATCTTCGATAGAAACCGGCATGGCCAAGAAAACTTGAACTCCTTTAACGAAGTGGGAGGGGTAGTTGTGAAATAACTTCAATTTTAGCTTTGTCAACTTCAATGCCTTTATTTGAAACAACATGCCCTAAGACAATTCCATGTTTTACCATGAAGTGACTTTTCTCCCAACTTAAAGTTAAATTAGTTTCGCGACATCTTTTAGGGCAGATGTAAGGTTTTCTAAACAAGTGATCAAAAGAATTTCAAAAGCGAAAAATCATCCATGAAAACTTCTACGCATCTTTCAACTAAATCCGAAAATATAGATATCATGCATCTTTGAAAAGTAGGCGGTGCATTACACAACCAAAGGCATTCTCCTAAAAGCAAAAGTACCAAAGGGACATGTAAAGGTTGTTTTCTCTTGGTCTTCGTGCAAGGTGCAACAGGGATCGATTATATCCGGAAAAACCATCAAAAAACAATAATATTCATGACACGCTAATCTTTCAAGAATTTGGTCAATAAATGGCAAAGGAAAGTGGTCTTTCCTAGTTGCCGCATTTAATTTCCGCAAAATCGATACACATTCTATAACCGGTTATAGTCCTTGTAGGGACTAATTCATCTTTATCATTTTTAACAACAAGTAATTCGACTTTTTAGGAACTACTTGAGCAGGACTAACCCATTTACTATCGATATAAGGTAAATTATACCCGCATCTAAGAGCTTAAGAACTTCTTTCCTAACAGCTTCTTCCATGTGAGGGTTAAGTCTTCTTTGTCTTTCTCTAGAAGGTTTACTACCTTCTTCTAAATGTATTTTATGCATGCACATAGAGGGACTAATTCCTTTTAGGTCAGCTAAGGACCATCCTAAAGCTTCTCTATGTGTCCATAAAACTTTTAACAAACTTGCTTCTTGTTTTTCCGTTAAGTAAATTTGCTATAATAACAGTAAAGTGTTACCTTCCCTAAAATGCATATTTTAAGTGGGATGGTAATGGCTTTAATTCTTCGACTTTGGGAGAATTAATGGAAGGCATAAATTCAAAATTTTCTTCTTTAATTGTTTCTTTTATTTTAGCCTCATTATTCTCTGATTTATTTTCTTCCTCAATATCTTCTATCTCCATTTCTTCAAAGAGAGATTTTAGAATCTCTACTTCATCATCTTTGATTTCATAACTTTCTTCTACTACTTTCTCATCAGAATTATTTTCTGATTCTACCTTTATCTCTTTTTCATCTTTCTTTTTACTAGCTTCTAGCTTTTCTTTTTCTAATCTTTCTTCTTCTTCTATTTCTCTTTCAATTTCCTCAATGTCAATTTTTATGGGAGGAATAGGGCTATCATCATAGACAATAAATCTATCTCTCTCATAATCTTCCTCTTCTTCAAAAGTTTCGGTTGATAATTTCTCAATCTCATCTATTGAAAAACAGGCACTCATGTCACTAGGTCTATTCATAGCATCAAACACAGAAATTTCAACTGTTTCACCTAGGACTGACATTGTGAGTTTACCATTTTTCACATTAATCATTGTATTAGCAGTTGCCATAAATGGTCTGCCTAACAATATTGGGACCTCATTATTGGTACATATCTTCCTTTCCATCTCTAGAACCACAAAGTCTACTGGTATGATTAATTTATCAACCTGAACTAGGATATCTTCCACTATACCCAAGGGATATTTAACTGAGCGATCAGCTAATTGTAATTGCATATTAGTGGGTTTTAGTTCTCCTAAACCTAATTGTTTATAGACCGCGAAAGGCATCAAGTTAATACTTGCTCCTAAATCTAGCATTGCTTTCATCTTTTTAGAGCTTCCCAAGGAGACTTGGATATTAAAGCTACCTGGGTCTTTCAACTTAGGTGGTAATTCGGGTTGTAAAACAAAACTGATGTTTTCAGAAACAACAATCTTTTCGTTGTTTTCAAACTTGTGTTTCTTAGAGTGAAGATCTTTGAAAAACTTTGCATAAGTTGGAATATTTTTAATAACATTAAGCAAAGGTAAATTAACATTTACTTTGGATAACATATTATAAATTTCCGTGAATTGTTTGTCCATTCGGTTTTTCATAAGTCTTCTTGGAAACGGAATTGGAGGAACATATGGTGGTGGAGCCACATAAGGTTCCTCTTCTTCTTGATCTAACTCTTTATCTTCTTCAACTGTATTATCTTTATTTTGAATTTCTTTTTCTTTTTCTTGTTCCTTATTTGGAACCTCTAACTCTACTTCTACTTCTTTTTCTTTTTCTACCTCTTGATTACTTAAATCATTAATCACTTTATCACTATCACTATCTTTTTCAATTTCTTTCTCTTTTACTTTTTCGAAATTTTCTACTGTAGCATGCATATTAGAAGAAGGATCGGGATCACTTACCTCTTCACCTATCACCTTACCGCTTCACGGTGATTGACTTAGCTTGCTCGGTTTGACTAGGGAACTTCCCTTCTTCTCTTTATTTGCTTCCGAACTTTCAATATGTTTCTTCGATTTTCAATTTCTTCAAGCATGTACTTCATCAAAGATGCTTGACCTTTACTAGCTACTTCTTGCTTGGGAACTTCTTCAATTCTCAACCGATTTTGATTTGGCAACCGTGGAGGTTGTGGTGGTTGAGGTTGGAATTGTTGAGGTTGCAAAGGCTTATTTCCTCCCAAAGAAAAGTTAGGATGATTCCTCCAACCAGATTATATGTATTTGAATAGGATCATTCCTTGGCCTTTGAGGATACATATTCATAGCATTAGCTCTGTTCGAAATACATAGCACTTGACGGACAAAAATTAGTAGCATGAGAATATAATCCACATAGAGCACATGCTTCTTGAATTTGCCAATTTTCAAATTGAGCTTGTGTATTTGAATTATCTTGCAATTGATATAGGCTCCTATTTTTACCTCTAGCACTTTTCTCGTTGGGAATTAATACTTAGCATCTCAAATAATTCTTCTAGTGCTTCGGTGTCATTCTATTAATAGAACCACCATTGCACTATCAACCATAGTTTGTAAACCTGGCGAAAGACCATGATAAAATTGAAGCACTAACACATGTTGAGCCAAATTATGATGAGGACACATAATAAGCGATTTTTAAATCTATCCCATGACTCATGGAATGTTTCACCGGTTCATTTTGGAATGACATGATTTGTTTTCTATACTCTGTAAGAGATGCATGTTTGTAAAATTTGCTCATAAACAAATCATATAATTGTGCCCAAGTAAAAACACTATTTGGTGTTAGGTTCATAAACCATCTCTTTGCCAATTCTTTTAATGCACTTGGGAAAATATTTCATTTTAATTTGATCTTCGATCCAACCCTCCTAAAGGAAAAGTACTCATCATGTATTCATATTCTCTTAAGAAACCGACAGATCTTCATGGGGCATCCCATGAAAAGATGGTATGGCATTAAAATAATGTCCTTTTAGCTCAAAATTCCTAACAAAGATCCGGCAAGACTAGACATGATGTCACCACATTTAATGAAGGTCTACTAAAGTCATTAATAGTTCTTTGATTTACCACTACTTCCATATTTCTTCTTGCGTGCTCTTCTTGTCTTTGATTCCTATTGACCGGGTCAACTAGGTTTTCGAGATTACGAATATTGTTATTTTCTTCCATTGTAGGATCAACAGAGGATCCTCTCGATTCAGTTGGTCTTGATTATCAGGCTCGAAAGCTAGATTTTCAAAATATCTTTGGTATCTTTTAACAATATTTATATCTTGATCTAAGTCTACCAATTCAGGATTTAAAGATCTACGACCTTGCATGCAAAATAAATTAAAGCAATTTAAAAACAACTAACTATTAAAAATAAAATAAAATCTTTTTGTATTTTTATTTTTTATAAAACAGAAAATTAAACTAAAAACTAAATTAAATTAAAAACTACACTACCTACAAACTAACTACGTGAACTAGCTTGTCCCCGAACGGCGCCAAAAACTTGATCGATGTTTTATTTATCTATTTCCTTGCAAGTGTACAAGACTATTATAGAATAGACTCGGAAGCAAGGGTCGAACCCACGAGAGACAAGTGATCACGAGCAGTGCGATTATAGATAGCAAATTATTAACCTAAGGGGGGTTTTATGTTTAATTCTACTCTAATCTACTAGTTATAGATGTTTAACTAATTAGACAGTAATAACAGATATGAAGATCTTATGGTGAGTGGAAATCTAGGATTCTGGGTTTCACTTATATCTCCTTTATGTTCAATTCATAATAATGTCATTCAATGTCTTGGGTTCGTTCACTAAAAATAGATATAGTCTGTTGAACAATTGGTTCAGCCTCCATCCCATAAAATTCACCCATTCCATATCCTAAGCACAGAACTATCAATCTAGCTGTCACCTAGATTTATGATCTATCTGTCACCTAGATCATGTAAGAACCTGGTCCTAACTTATCACTCTCGTGCTTCGATAGGTCCAATTTATTGTGTTGGTGAGCCAGTGTACGACATATGCACTTGGTCATGCAGTTATCCGCACCTCTAAGCCTTTATTATTTGCGATTACATTCATTTGTTCAAAGCAAAATAATATAGGGATTGATAAACAACACAATCAACAAGCATTGAATAGACATATATATATGAATCAAAACATAAATTCGATACAAGTTACCTCCCACCTCCTAGATTAGGGATGATTTAGTTCATCATAGACGATGAACAACACATGAAGATGATGGAAGACATGATTTGATCTTCAATACTTGAAATTACAAAACCTAACTATGTTATACAATCTAAAACTACCTAAAATCTATGTAAAGAGAGCTTCCAGCCGTCCTCCCTTTTTTAGGCTCGGCACCTGACTTCTATATATACTCGGGAGTTGTGATTGGATCGAATGACTGTGTGAAAATCCGAAAAGGTCGCATTCTGCCTACCTTGCGGTCGCAAGGTGCTGGATACCTTGCGTCCGCAAGGTCTCCAGTGTGGGTGGCTTTTGATTCTTTGATTGCTGACTTCGGGGCTTATACCGCCTACCTTGCGGTCGCAGTGAGGCACCTGCGTCCGCAAGGTGTCCAGTTTGTGCAGTCTTTATTTTTCTTCAATTTTTCTCTTCCTTGTAATTTGCACTTAAAACCCTGGAGTTTCGTGTATTTTCACAATAATCCTGAAACTTACAAAACTCACCGAAAACATATATTAGTACTCAAAAGACTCGTGAAATAGAATAATTTAAGTCATAGAAGTATATAAAATCGACGTATAAAATACATCGATCAATAGACATATCTTGGATGTGTCTTTTATTGCCATTGAAGTCGTGGATGACAGGTTGAAAAGTGGTGTTCCGGGGTTATTGTGTAAGCTAGATATCGAGAAAGCTTATGATAATGTGAACTAGGACTTTCTGCTTTACATGACGAAAAGGATGGGGTTTGGTATTAAATGGGTCAAATGGATCCGATTCGGCATCTCTACCATATGCTTCTCTATTTTAGTGAATGGGGAACCATCAGGGTTTTTTTAAAGCTCGAGGGGCTTGCACCAAGGTGACCCTTTGTCCCAGTTTCTGTTTATTGTTGTTATGGAGGCTCTTAGCAGGATGTTAGAGAAGGCAGTGCTGGTAGGTCTTATAAGTGGTTTTAAGGTTGGGAGGAGAGGGGAGAGGGAGGTGTCTGTATTCCATTCTCTTTTTGCAAATGACACGTTGGTATTTTGCGGTGCAGATAAGGCTCAGTTGGGTATCTACGATTGGTATTATTATTCTTTCAAGTAGTTTTGGGACTTCGAGTTAACATTTCCAAGAGTGAAATCATTTTTGTGGGGGTTGTGGAAAATGGTGGGGCTCTAGCTTCGTTCTTTGGGTGCAAGTATGCTTTTCTTCCTTCCTCTTACCTTGGTCTTCCCATAGGTGCACAGTCGAAGAGTAGGGCGCTATGGAATCCAGTGATTGTGCTCTTTGAGCAGAGATTGATAGTGTCGAAACATTAACTCCTTTATAAGGCATGGGGAGATTAGTCTTAATCAAGAACACTCTTTCTAATTTATTGACCTATTTTCTATCACTCTTTGTGTTTCCTGCCACAATAAGGTAAAGACTAGAGAAGTTGGAAAGAGATTTATTGTGGGAAGGACAGTCGGAAGGCTTTAAGTTTCATCTAGTGAATTGGGAGAAAGTTTTTTCCAGGGTTCAAGTGGGAGGTCTGAACATCAGAAAACTCATATTCTTTAGCGAGGCTTTGCTGGGGAAATGGTTGTGGAGGTATCTTACAGATAAGGAGGCATTTTGGAGACAAGTGGTGGTTTGTAAGTATGGGGAATGGGGTCACTGCTGGTGGGAAAGTGCGATCAATTCTACTTTTGGGGTGGGAGTGTGGAGAGGCATCAGGAAATGGTGGAGTTCATTTGAGAGATTCATTGCCTTTGAGGTTGGCAACGGGGTCTCTGTGAGATTTTGGGAAGATAGATGGTACGGAGCTACGTGTTTAAGGGCGGTGTTCCAGAACTTATTCGAGGTCTCCACGGATAAGGATTGTAGAGTTAGTTTTGTATTGTCTACAGTGGACGATACACCTGTTTGGAACCCCACATTTAGAAGGAATTTTCATGATTGGGAGATTGAGTCAGTTGTGTAGCTCTTAAGGAGGCTTCATGAGCAGAATACAGACAGGTTGGCAGATAAAGTGGTCTGGAAAGGAACAGGTGGTCCTCTTTTTTCTGTCAAATCGTATTATCTCAAGCTTCTCAGATGTGGTAGAACTTCCTTCCCTTGGAGAGCAATATGAAACTCTCGAGCCCCTAAGAGAGTGGCATTCATCATGTGGGAAGCGACTTATGAAGCTATCCTAACTGGGGACAATTTATGGAAACGTCACATGGATTTTGTCAATGGGTGTTATTTGTGTAAGGCTAGTGAGGAGAACACTACCAAGTGGTTGTTGAGTTATGGAATTTTGTGCTGGCCTGTTCAAGATGACTTGGGTCATGGTGAGGTCGATTATTGACCACCTTAGGGGTTGGTTTATTGGGTACAAGAATAGGAGTAACCGTTTTTGGGAGACAGCTCTTTTGGGAGTGTGATGGACTCTATGGAGGGAAAGAAACCATAAGGCCTTTCATAACAAGGAAATGTCATGAAGAATTTGTTGGTTCGAACACTTCTTTTTTGGTGTTCCGTGGCAGATCATTCCACTCCCAGCCCTAACACTTCTATTGTAGATTTTGTAAATATTATATATATTGTCTAATTCTTTTGGTAAAGTATACTCCTAGTGTACAAAGGTCTCATCTCATGTTTTGATGCTTTTTTATATAATTATTACTTATCAAAAAAAAAAAATTAGTGCCAATAAGGCCTCTTATGATATTACTGAAAGTACCCTTAAAAAACACAATCTAAACAATATCCACTAATAAACTTGTTACTCTAATACTAGCCACCTAATTATAAAATTCAAATATATTATTAATTAAGATAAATATGCATACACATTTGCGTGTGCCACTGTTACTAGTCTAAATAAAGATTAGGTTTGCTCTTAACTTTATTAGACCTTTTTGGAAATATGTTCTGTGGTGTTGTTTGCTACAGGCTAATATGGTATCTTCTTATTTCCGTAAGCAAGATGTTAGAATTGGAGGCCCTATTCCTATTGTGGCAGCCTTCTTCCATGCCAAGCCCAAACCAAATCTGGCCCATCCTCCTTCTGGTAACCGTCCAGCCCATTCCCTTGTGACTTGGGGAACCAGTTTCCTCTTACCTTCTTTATGGTTCCTTGATTTTCTTCTTGATTGACTTTGATTCCCATATATTTACTCCCTAATTGACTATTCCTTTGGTATAAATACTCCTTCCTTTGGCAGCCTTTGAGGAGTGCAGTACAGTGAGCAATTCCTTTGAGAGAAAAAGCTACGGCCCCCATCTTTCTTCTTCTTCTCTGTGAGGGCGTGATTCTCTCTCTCTCTATGAGTGAGTGGTTTTCTCCGGTTGTCTCGTTCTTGGGTGTTGCCGGAGTGTGCTGGTCGGACTGAGTTTTGGTGGGATTTTCTCCTTAGTTAATACTTACTGGTATTACAGTAGGCTCACTGGTGGACTTGGGTCGGTGAGAGGTGTCTGAGCCGAAGAATTTATAGCCTAGACCTTCACGGTCAATGAAGGCGAGTCGTGCTTGGGTCACGTCATTATAACACAACACTTCGTGTCCTTTCTTCCCTCCGTTCAATTACTCTTAATTTCTCTAAACTAATATTTGTTTTACAGGAGCACATCTTATTGGTCTAAAAGGAATTTGGTGATACTAATTAATTAGCTATTTGTATTAATAGGCTAGTTGTTAGGAGGTTGTAATTTTGATTTATTCAAAAGCCCCGTTTTTTGTATGGGTTTGTTCCGGGCAGTGTGACATAAATTCACAACAGTGGTATCAGAGCCCGCGTTCCGTACCGTGAAAACGGTAGAGCCTCCTTCGATCCAATATCGGTAACTATAAAAGTTAATTTATTGGGTGAGCTTCTTTCATCTCGAAATAATTACATTATTTTTTGTGTTTAATCTTAAAAAAATATATTGTCTCGTAATTTATTTGCTTGATTGATGCTCTATTTAAACTGCTATTGTTTGCTTGGAATTTGCTTGCTTGAATTTTTTGGTGATTAAAACAAAATTCTTAATTTCTTATAAATTCTGATTTGGTTTGATTGGTTGGTTTTGTGTTGTTTCTCTAAATGGGTTCTTCATCTAATTTTAGTTTGGAATCTTTTAATGGGAAAACTGATTTTTCTATGTGGCAAAAGAAGATGAAAAGTATTTTAATTAAAGAAAAGGTTTTCAAGGCCATAACTTTAAAACATGGTAAAGACACTTCTGAAGATTCCATGACTGAAATAGATGAATCTACCTACTCCTCGATTATCTTTAACCTGTCTGAATCGGTTACTCGGAAATGTGGTGAACATGCACATGCTAAGAGTCTTTAGGAAAAATTGGAACAAATTTATTTTGGAAAAACATTGCCAAGAAAAAATTATCTCCTAGAAATTTTTTTTCAGTTTTAAATTAGATCTTATTAAAGACATGGAAGATAATATTGATGCTTTTACCAAATTGGTAGAAGACATAAAACAAACCAGTGATGAACATATAGATAATTACTCTTCGATTGTGCTTTTAAATGTTATACATGATTCTTATGCTGACGTGAAATATGTTATTAAGTATGGTAGGGTGTTAGTCCCAAAGGGCATAATAATAAGCTAGAGGGGGGTTGAATAGCTTATTAAACACTTAAAACTTTTCGTATTGATTCCTAAAACAAGCACTTGCAATCTATTGAAAAGATTGAAGTATCGGAAGTCTTATAAGGAAGACAGACTAAGTCTACTGGTGAAGTACTACCAGTAGACTTAGTTGGTTACTCGAGTTTGCAGCTAAAGGAATAAGTTAACAGATATGAGAATAGAATAATGCAGTAACTAAAGAACACATGTATTTTGAGATGGTTCGCACTATAAAGAGTGCTACGTCCACTACCAAGGCAGTCAACCTTGGATTTAAATGTGCACTATATTTTCCACTAGTTCTATTACAGAAATATCCAATGGATCGTGTACAAAATATTTGACTTGTGTTTGGGGGTGGGGGTATTGAATATCTGGACAAAACAGAATTTTCAACGTGCAGAAAAATAGTAGAAGGAACAACAATAAGAAGCAAAGGATTAAAGGTTGATGCAGATCTTCTTGTTGTTGTTGAGGACTTCGTTGATCAGTTGATGATCTCTTGAATGCACTGAGTGTATAAAGCTTGATGTTGTTGTAAAGATTCAGAGCATTGTTTTTCTTCAGACTTTAAGGACAGTATTTATAGCTTGGGCATTCTTGAGATCGTTGGTGAAGACGAAGTGAGTAACAACTCTATTAGGTTGAATGCATTAAATGTCTGGAGCTGTCTGTGGACTTCTTCTTCAACTGATACTGTGCAGGGAATGGTGAAGAGTTGTTGCAGCAACTAGCAGGTGAGCAATCAGAGTTGCAGACCTGTAATAGTTGGTACAGTCAGTATGTGTCAGTCTGTTCACTTGCTCTGTCACTTTTTAGGAGGCGAAAGTCTTCATGCTTTTTCGGAAAAGCTGGAGGGACGCGTCTGAGAAGTCAAGCGCAGATCTGGAGATGATTTAATTCAAATTCAAACTGATTTGGGTTGAATTAAATAATCCACTAAAGCTTGATCAAATGAAGGGCTGGACACGTCATGCTTTCCTGATGCAGACAAGGTCTACCGTTGGAGGCTGCTTGAAGTCTTCCGATGAAGCCTTCAGCCGAAGTCTTCCGTTGAACTTGTGAAGTCTAAAAACTATTCTAAGGCAAAGTTCTATACACAGTTGCCACGCTAACTGGTACGCAACGCAATTAGCCACTAAGCATAGAACGTAATATAATGTATGAACAAATGCAAATCAAGAAACAATGAGAAACAATAATCTCCTCCTATTTGAATCTGGTCATCATTACTTACAAGTGAGGGCTATGAAAGCTTGAAGATAGATAATAGCATGTTAGAAAATGTTTTAGTTTTATAACTGCAGACATGCCTCTATCAAAAAGAAAACACCTCAAGTATAACAACTAATCTAAGTGCTTACAAACATAAGAGATATAAAGAATAGGCACAAAGTTTAGTAATAAACAGTTCAAAAATAGATTTAAACTGAGTGTTTAAATTCTAAGCAGATGAATGAATTAAAGTAGCAGGAATTTAAACAGTAGACAATTTTTGAAAAGCATAAGCTTCTGTATTTCAAACGAGAAGTTTAATTGTACAGAGTTTTCAAAAACTAGATAGGTACAAAGGATTAGGGATAGAAAGAAATATGAGCTACCACGGCCTTTTCCCTTTTCTTTCGTTTGCTCTGTCAGTTGCTTCTTTTTCTCTACGTAGGCGTTCAAGTTCTTCAACTCTTCTGGTGTATTCATCATCAACAGAGGTTGGTTGTCTAGTGGAGCGAGAACGGTAGTCGAGTTCTTCACGTAGTCTATTGTTCTCCTCCATCAGAGTTCGGTTCATAGACCTTAATTGTCTCTCCTCCGTGATGGCCAGATCACGTTCACGCTCGGCATTGATACGATCATGAGCTGAGTTGAGCATCTCATCGTTCAGCGGCAGTACTGGAGCACGACCATGACCTAGATGTAGAGTTATGTTGTGGAAGAGCTGGTAAAACAGAGTAGAGCAGAGTCTGACACACTCGTTGCGCTGAGCTTCGATATTGATTTTGAGGTCAGTGGACTCATGCCACATTTCTCCAAACTTGGTCCACACATCCTCTTGAAATTGGCAGAGGATGGCGGCATTCCTGTCGACAGCCTTGGACGTTACAGTTGTAAGTTCAGCAGCAGCTGTGGAGATACTGGTAAGTTCTGCAGTCTATTGTAAATAGTGTCCAGGCGGCTGAGGATTTCTGAGTTTGCTGTTTGGGATGGAGAAGCGTCGAGAACTATGTGAATTGGCTCAATGCCCGCAGACGAGGTGGCGTCGGCAGAGGTGACAGGGCGGAATGGCTGCTGGAGGGGTCGAGTGGCTGAGTTGGAGGAAGAAGAGTCAGGTGTTGGAAAGGTATGGGTAGAAAAGGAGTTTGAGTGAGGAGGTGATGAAGGAGGGGTTGGGGGGATTTCAATATCTGTGTCCGAATGATCACAGATATTTGAAGGGGACGGTAGGGGTTCAGTTGAGAACCAGAAGGAAGGAGGGGGATAGGAAATGTCTTCTGGTCTCACAGAGGTAGGTTTTGGTTGAGGGGGAGCAGGTTTGGGAAGGAGGTCTGCTACTGACGGGAGTTCGAAGATAAACCTCGTAGAAGCAGAGGAAAGGGTAGGTGGATACCAGGGTGTTAGTATCAAGGGGATAGGTTGGCTTGGTTCTAATTGTGAAGAAGGGTTGGTTGGGGAGGGAGTGGTCTGGTTTCGTTCGGATGGTGTAGTTGGGTTGGTTGGGATAGGAGGGGTTGAAGATGGGGTAGAAGGGTTTGGAGAGTAGTTGAAGGGTGAAGGAGGGGTTGGAGAGGGGGATCTGGTAGGCTCCTCCTGAGGGATAGACCGCCTGAGTAGATGACTCAGTAGGATTGGGTTGTGAAGGGGAAGATGGTTGGGTGCCAGTAGATTTCCTTCGCTGCCTCATCTGCTGAACAGGAGATCCAGTAGCTTCATCGGCAGAGATAATAGGGTCTGCTGGTGGCTTGGTCGGTAAGCCTTTACGCAATCACCTGCGTTTAGGCTTGGGTGAAGGTGAGGGTTGGTCAGATGAAGGTTTTCGTTTGGGGGTTTGGGATGGCTAGGGAGTGGAGGTTGTTGGTTCAGGGTTAGATGGCTGGGGAGTAGAGGTTGTTGGTTTAGTGTTAGATGGCTGGGGAGTGGATGATTGTCCAGCAGCGGCAGAGGAGTTGCCAGCAGACTTGTCACGTCTACCGGCCTTCAGTTCATGCCGAATCCATTTGGCCTGAAGCTCATCTATGTTCGCTTCCTGCCTTGCCTTCTTGGCTACATCGGCTTTGTTTTCTTGTTTTGAGCAGCCTTTTTTCTATTTCAACAAACGCGCTGACTCAGCTGCTAGCTCTCGAGCTTCTTGCAGGATGTCACGAGCAACGGTAGAGGTTTCTTTTTCAAATTTTGCCGCAGCTGAATGGAAGGCTTCACTGGCAGCATCATGAGCGTCCATGTCAAAACGCATAACTACCATAGGTGAGGGCTTGACCACTCTTTCAACAACAATATTTGGTAGCCCTCGTTGTTGCCTTCTCTTGTTTTCGTACTCCATGTACTTGTTGAAGAAGGTAGATGACATCTGTTTGTCCTTGGCTACTTTGATAAGCTCATCTTCTGTAACAGTAGAGTTGATTTCAGGAGTATCCCTTAGCAGGGTGTTGATGAGCCGGACAAAGGGCCTTTTGAAGTTGGGGCTGTCCTTCACTTTTGCAACGTAGTTGCGTAGTTCGTTGAAGATGATGGCGCGTAAGCTGAGGTGAGTTCGTAAGTAAATGGCGCTTGTAAGGTTGAGTTTTTGAGCCGTGAAGTTGTCATGGGCTCCATTCTTGAACAGAAGAGACTTGTCCAGCAAATGGCTGGAGCAGTAGACATCCAGGGGAAAGATGTTCCTTAGCATTTTTCCTTGAGGTTCCCTTGGAGTGTTAGTTCCCCTCATTGCTTCCGGGCTCATCGGCCTCGGATGGACGACTCTTCGAATCTCCGCCATAGCGAACACCAATGATTCTGGATATCATTTTGGCAGATAGAGAGATGGGCCGTCCACGAATCCATCCACGGATTACAGACGGTGTCTTGGGGTTTATAACCATTCACTGGTAGAATTCTTCAGCGAGGAGGTTGCTGTAGTCTTCGTTGTGTAGACAGAAGAGGGGGAGAATCCCAGACTCATTCATGTCGTCGCACATTTTGGCTTCAGCGGTAAAAGTGCAAACAGATTTCAGATCAATGCACATGCCAGGCAGATACAATTTTTGGTTCCAGCTCCGGAATGATGTCATGAGGGGCAGGGAAAGGAGGATATCCTGGGAGATTGACAGATGGACCAGGGTGAATGACTTGTTCGGGGTCAAGCACCTCTCTCTTGTCGGTTTTTGTCTTGGCAGATGATTTCACCTACAAAAACATTTTCAGAAATTAGGGCTTTTCTCGACATAGAACAAATAACCAAAGATTTCAATTTTAAGAAGTAAAGTAAATTATCAGATGAAAATTTTGAAACCCTTGAATGTTTGGATAGATAAAAATAGAGAAACATTAACAGATTATACGTAAAAGAATGAGTATACAAAGTACAGAGAAGTTTCAGGGTTTTTGAAAGAACAACAATGGCGGAAACCGTCAAGATACGCAAAGCGTCTTTTCGGATTCCAAAAAAATGACTCAAAAGAAGAATTTTAATAATACATCAAAGGAAATTGTCTTAGTGAGTGTTGAAGATCTTACCATTGTCGCTTGAAAGGAAGAAAAGCGAGAAGAAATCGAAGAGAGCGAAGTAGTTACAAAGAGAAAATAAGGGTTTGATTAGAGAGAGAAAATCTGTGAGAGAGGGTTTGTAAAAGTTTGAAAAAGGCGGTTCGAAGTCTATTTAAAGAATGAGAAAAGTCATTTTTAGCGAAAAATGCCTTAGATGATTGACAGGTGTCTATCAAAAGGCTTTTAGCTTAAGATATTTTCAAAGAAATAACAAAAAGTGACTTTTAACCCCTTTGCCTTTTTAGAAAACCTTTTACACTTTAATAGGCAAGACAATTGAAGTACTAACTTGGTAATAATGAAGAGATTAAGTCTACCGGTTAGCAGCAATTTAAGTCTGTCGGAATGAAAGAAAGCTTGAAAAAATTTAAAAATAAACTTTAAGTTGTAGGATCAATCATACCAAGATTTCTCCTTAAATAAGCAAACCTGGTAGCATCCAGTGGCTTGGTGAGAATATTAGTCAATTGATGTTTAGTTGGAACGTATTCCAGACTGATGTTACCTTTTTCCACATGATCTTTGAGGAAGTGATAACGGATATCAATGTGCTTTGTCTTTTAGTGCATCACTGAATTCTTTGATACTAAAATTGCAGAAGTGTTTTCGCACATAATTGGACAATTTGTAGTCTTGATGTTGTAGTCCACTAGTTGCTACTTCATCCATAGTAGTTGAGAGCAACAGCTGCTGGCAGCAATGTATTCTGCCTCTGTGGTTGAGTTTGCAACTGATCCTTGCTTCTTGCATGACCATGAGACAAGTCTATTTGCAAGAAATTGACAGGTCCCACTGGTGCTTCTTCTGCTAACATTGCAGGCTGCATAGTCTGCATCTAAGTATCCAACTATATCGAAGTTGTTCCTTTTTGAATACCAGATACCCAGATTTGTAGTTGTTGAAACATATCTGATGATACGTTTGGCACCAAGCAAGTGTGATTCCTTTGTATCTGCCTGAAATCTAGCACAAACACAAACAACAAACATTATATCAGGTCTACTAGCAGTAAGGTAAAGAAGTGAACCTATGATTCCTCTATACTTGGTCACGTTCTCTTGCTTTCCCTTTTCATCTTTGTCAAGATGGCAATCGGTAGACATTGGAGTCTCGAATCCTTTAGCTGAATCAAGACCAAATTTCTTGATAAGTTCCTTTGCATATTTGGTTTGGCTGATGAAGATCCCGTCTGAAGTCTATTGAATCTGAAGTCCTAGAAAGTAGGTGAGCTCTTCCATCATGCTCATCTCGAACTTGCTTTGCATCAACTTCTCGAATCTTTTGTATAGGCTTTGGTTTGTAGATCCAAAAATAATGTCGTCCACGTAGATTTGTACCAGAAGAGAATGACCTTTTGTGCTTGAGGATTAATAAAGTTGTGTCTATTCTCCTTCTCACGAATCCTTATTCAGTTAAGAACTTGGATAGAGTTTCATACCAAGCTCTGGGAGCTTGTTTAAGGCCGTAGAGTGCTTTCTTGAGTCGGTACACTTGATCCTGT
>CM028384.1:11486105-11514799 GCA_013146195.2 Codonopsis lanceolata | reverse complement strand
TCTGGCTTTGGCATCTTGAGCAGCGTCCCGGCCATAGCCATTTCTACAAAAAAAAAAAACGAGGAAGGTTACATCGGTACTGAAAATACAAACAAAAACCGAGAAAACATGAAACATGAATAAGCGAAAGTGACACAGTCGAACACTCCGAGTCCATCCACACCCTCGCACCTCGGACTGCAGAGCCAAACACCCATCCCTCGTGCGGGGAGGTCGGCCCATTCGGCTCACTCAAAGGCAGTCGCCGCTGCGCCCCACCAGCCGATAGCGAAACCCAGAACCTCGATAAAAGGCCTTCATCCTCAACCACAACCTTCCAGTTATATGACCAAGTTTGCACCCCTTCATCGTTCAACAAGGGGGCCTCAATAGCGACTCTCGCGGCTTCGTCGGAGTCATTCAAGGTCTTCGTCCTCGAAAGGCCGTGAGGTCTCCCCTCAGGAATCTCAAAATTCCACCCGCGGCTCGACTCCACAATCAAAACTTTCTCGGACCACTTATGGTCCTTGTTTCCAAAGCTGGCCGAGAAGGAACCAGAGGATGCTGAGCCGTCAGCCGGTTCATAGAAATCTTACCGACTTTGTAATAATAATGTAAGAGGCTCAACGTAGGCTCCAATCCTTCGCCGGGTACGACCGCAAAACTCACCAACGCTCGGGTCAAATTGGGCGAGAGGTCCAGTGGAACTGAACTCGTCTGGGTCAAGAACTCGCAAATGAAAGGATCAAGGGGCAAGCGCAGCCCGGAAGACTCGAAGAGGCTGGAATAAAAACCAACATGGCTACGAAGGCCCCGCAGCTCGGAAATCCCGAATCTCGAATCTGGAACGGAACCTCGGAAAATATCAGAGCCATACGCCCGCGACCACGCCTCCACATCTGCCAAATCTATCTTATTTTCGAATGGCCTCAAAACGTGAGGCACCCTCTCACCCTCGTCCCCATCTCTCCCCTCGACAAGCCTCAGCCCACTAGCCATCCCTGTCGAGTCAATGTCGTTTGCCGCAAACTTCTTTCAATTTGCCGAAAGTGAAAGACCCTCTCCCTGGTAAAAAATTGAGCAATCAGACTTAAGCCAATACGAACTCGGCACGTAAACACTCTCATAGGGGTGTTAGATGGATAGTCCGGGGCAGAAAAAACTTTGTCGTCGAACTTCCAGTGCAGGCTAACCTTCACCCCATAACTCGCAAGGAGAAACCTCGCTTGGCCGAGAGAGTACCGCCACCATTTATCCTCGCACGCGCCTATACATGTGGGACCAGCGAGAGACTTCCCAAAGACTCGACTCAACAAAGGGGCCTTACCATCCGAATCTAAGGAAGAAATCGAGCATGACCCAGAGCTTTCCGAGCTAAGAGGACCCACGGTCGTCTCTTTATAGATCACGGTATCCACCACAATCTCCTCGGCCAAACAAACTTTCACCTCTACACCTCTCCAAGCGGGACCGCGAGGTACAGACTCAACCTCGTCATCTTATGGGTCGCCACCCTCAAAACCACCGAGGTCGACATCCTTGGCATCATCCTCGGCCGAAACCGCGAGAGTACCTCGCTTTAAAGGATCTGGCTACGCCCGAAGGGTACCTGGCACGAGAAAGATCCTCGGCCAGGAGACTCACTGGGCGTTCTCGGCGGCCTCGCCACATTACTGGGAAGAAAAAGAGAAGGACTCCTAACCGAAATTGGTATTCGAATCACCCTGTTCCAGTAATCTATTAGTTCCATAGAGGAACTGCTAGAAGAAGACGAAGAAGATAAAAGCCATAAAAGCCTCAGTCACAAGAATCACTCGGCCTCGGCTTCAGATCAATCATCATTCACCCCGACAAACCGTTTCCCTAGGCTCGAGAAAGTCGTTGCACGCAACCACCAACTCCCTGACACGCGCACAGTTCACTCATTCCTAACGAAGACCCTCAACGCATTTAATGATTGCCGCTTTATGCTCCCCAATCGCTAGCTGCCACGTCGCCATAAACTTCAGGTATAAATATGAGAACGCACATTCAGGACAAGGTAAGTAATTTCAGCAATATCACAACTCTCTTATCACTGCTTCCTATCAAACAATTATCACGGCCTAATTATTACCAATTCTTAACCGAAAACCTGATTCTCACGCCGGAGGGTTATAGTCGGGCCACCCTGACACCTTAACGGTGTTTATTGTTTACTTTGTGCGTGTCAAAGGGCGAAGTCGCGCCACATCATCCTCGCTCACACGTGGACGACAAGACATGATCACCACACATTTTGCGTGATCACTACTATTCACGCACACACACTATTCACGCACCCACAAAACACATAGTAGTGTACTGTTTGGAACAAAAAAATTTATAACCCACCGAATAGTACACTATTCACAAAAGTTATTTTATTTTATTATTATTATTATTATTATTATTATTATTATTAACTAATCTAATCACCAACACACATATCAAAAATATATATTTTTTTAATTAACTAATCTAATCATGCTCTGCACACACACACTGCGCACACTACTGCACACACACACAATGAACAGTGCATACACTGTTTCTTGATACATACATTGTTTTCTTTTTTTTTTAATTCCACCGGTTGACAAATCCACATACTGCTGCTACTATGCTCTATGAATTGCCATATATTATATATACATATAATATCTATACATCCTCAAATCAATCAAAGAAGGAAGAAAGAGAAAAAAAAATATTTTACCTCTATTGCTGCCACCGGCGGCTGCGGCTCTCTCTCTCCCTCGCCTTTTCTCTCTTTCTTTTTTTTGTACTCCGTTAACCGACAAAGGGTTTTCTCCTCCTTTAACCTTTTATTTATACAGAAACCCTATTAGTTTTCCTAACCCTAAAATTAAATGGGTCAAAGCCAAACTTTTAATTGGTAATATTATTAGGGAATAGTAATTAATCCTAGTCATAAGTGGGCCAAGCCCAACCCAATTTAATTAGTTACTTAATAGGTTCAAAGTATTAATTTAACATAATAATTATAACATTAATTATATAGGTCCAAAACAATCGTAATATTAAATAAATAAAAATTAATATTTTTATTAAAATTATCGGGGTATTACATCAAGAAAGTTAGGATTTCAAGCATTTGTTCCACTGGAAGTATTGTAAACTCTAACTCTTATCTTTAATATCATTATTTATGTTTTTATTGGAACTTTTGTTGGTTATTTCTCTTGCATTATGAGCTAAACCTCCATAACTAGGAGTTTTAATGAATCTTCATTTTTGAAGCATGATCTAGTATTTATTTTATTCTCCTAACTAGACTACATTTTATGCTATGGTTATTATTTTGTTATGCTTAATGCTTTTCATTACTTCATCACTAATTAAATGATTTTAAAATTGTTTTGTGTGAGTGAGAGCTACCATTACAATTTGGATCAAGCAAAATAGTTGTTAATATTTTGTAGCATATAGATATAGCACAAAATTCACTATCCATATTTGAGAACTTATTTTTCATGTTATTTCCACACTCTAGCTATACGTTGTGAGAGTTCGTAGTTAAGTGGGGCGATTAAGGTCACTATCGGAGCAAGAGCTCGTAGTAACTACTATTTTTGTGTTCTCGGATACCATAGTAATTTGTATAAAAGTTATGGAGAGTTGATAAATTGATCATGTGGATAATTTGGAGTGAAATCATAATCCTAGGCCTTTATTCTTGATTAAATCATATTTTCATCCATGAGTGTGATTAACAATTTCATTATCGTTTATTTTACTTGCTTTAATTTAGTGTTAATTTCTCAACTAAATTTCGATCGTTTGGATAAAGTTATAAACCTCAATTTTAGTACTCATGAAAATAAACCCCGTTATTGTCCTTGTGGGTTCGACTCGTGCTTACACACTTTACTACTTGTTGTTAATCGGGTATTCTTGCTCGTAGCATTTGCATATTCGTTTGAGAACACATCAGTTTGTACAAAACTCCTCCAATCACTAAATATTAACACACCTGGTTTCAAACAACTCTTGTTCGGTTCTTATCCTCTGGTAAGATACCTTACTCGATAAAGTCCTTACACACGTCAATCCAGCATCTGCTTGCTAGTTCAATGTTCATCATTATTTCCCTCTCAATGGATGGAGCTTCTAGATGGTCAATCATGACGGATGGATTCAATGCGGAAAGCTCATCTTTGGCCATTTTGGAGAGGTAATTTGCCCGCATATTTTCTGCCCGATCAATTCTCACGATCTCCCAAAATTTAAAACTTTTCAATATTTCCTTGACCAGCTCACAGTATTTGACCAAGGTGAGATTATGTACCACATACTCCCCGTGTACTTGATTCATAACTAGTTGTGAATTCTAGTACACAATGAGGGAATCCACGTCCATGTCTAATACGAGCTCCAAGCCGACGATCATAGCTTCATATTCTGCTTGGTTGTTGGAAGCGAAAAACTTGAAACAGAGAGCCATTTCGAAATCTTCACTCTGGTCGGGTGTGACTAGCAAGATGTCTGCTCCGCTGTCTGCTTTACTTGCTACTCCATCAACGAACAATTCCCAACAATGGGTCGGTTTGATAATGATATTGGACTCCTGCTCGTTATTTAAACTTGAAGTTGGAACCATGGCTTCCTCGTTGTTGGAGAAACTTGTTTTTACCAAGAAATTTGCCAATGCATGTGCTTTGATAGCTCGTCTTGGCTGGTAGTCTATATGAAATTCTGTGAGCTCGAGGGACCACCCGAGCATCCTTCCCGAGAAGTCGGGCTTGTGCAATATTTTTATTAATGGAGAGTTTGTGTATACAATAATGACATGTGTAGAAAAATAAGCTCATAATTTCCGAGCAGCAATGACAAGAGAGTAAGCCGAATTTTCTACATTAAAATAACAACTCTCAACAGGAGTGAGGGTTTTTGAAACATAGTACACATGTTTTTGAACATTTGACTCATCCCTAACCAAAACAACGGCTACAGCCTAGTCTATGGCCACTAAATACATATAAAGATTCTCTCATATTTTTGAGCTGCTCATTAGCGGTAGTTTGGCGAGGTATTCTTTGAGCTATTGGAAGGCCTTCGCACATTCTTTGTTCCATTCAAAAATTTTGTTTCCGCGAAGAACTTTGAAAAATGACAAACATCTCTCAGCTGATCGGGATATAAAGCGACCAAGAGCGATGATAGTTCCATGCAGCCGTTGTATATCTTTGATGCATCTCGGAGGCTTCATATCGAGTAGAGCCTGGATCTTTTCTGGGTTAGCTTCAATGCCCCTTTCATTAACCATGAAACCTAAGAATTTGCCAGCTCAGATCCCAAACACGCACTTGTTCGAGTTCAACTTCATGTTGTGCTTTCGTAGGTTGGCAAATGTTTCTTCTAGTTCATTGTTGTGGTCTCTACCCTTGGTTTTGATGACCATGTCATCGATGTATGCTTCCATGTTTCAGCCAATCTGACGACCAAAAACCTTGTTCACCATACGCTGGTAAGTAGAGCTGTCAAGGTGGGTTGGCGGGGCGTGTCAAACCGCAACCCGCTATAACCCGCCATTTGGCGGGGCGAGCCAACCCATGAAATATGGTGGGTCGGGAAATTGCCAACCCAACCCAACCCATCTTGGGTTGTGGGTTAGGCGGGCCAACTCACCAACTTTTCTTTCAATTAATCAAAATAATATAAATAATTATAAATAACACAAAAAATGTCACAATTCATTAAAAAATTATATTTTCTACTATTATATTTTTAATTGTATTTTCTACCAATTTTCTCTAATATTAATAGTATAAAATGAGAAAAAAAAATTGAAGTGAGAAACTATTTTATCATTACTCTTTTTGTATGTTCTTATAATCATTTTTCTGTAAATATTACTATTAATATATCTTGTTCTGACATCTTTAGTTGCTATAAGTGCCACTTTTTGAACGAATTCAAAATCATTTACTAATATTTCATATATAAAAAATAATCTTACATTTTGAGCGAAAATGATTTAAACTAATTATTTCAAACATATGACTTGTTTATTTGAAACTAATATATGGGGGGTTAACCCGCCCCGACCCGACACAACCCACCTCAACCCACAACCCGCCGCGGGCTCAACTCGTTTGACCCACCTCCTAATTGGTTCATATTTTCTCAACTCAACCCACCTTTTTTAAGTGGCGGGGCGGGCCAGCCCAACGGGCCCAACCCATTTTGACAGCTCTACTGGTAATAGCTCTAGCATTCTTCAGCCCGAAGGGCATCATTTTGTAGCAATAAAGGCCACCACCTGTATGGAAAGCAGTCAGAGCCTTATCCTGCTCGTTCATTTTTACTTGGTATGATACCCCGAGTATGCATCCAGGAAGCTAAGCATCTCACAACCAACTATAACATCGACCAGCCTGTCAATACGAGGAAATGTGTAGCTATCCTTGGGGCAAGCTTTATTGAGGTCTATGAAGTCAACACACATTCTCCACTTGCCATTACTCTTCTTCACCATTACGACATTGACCAACCAAGAAGGGTAATGAATTTCTTCAATAATATCCGCTTTCAACAGCTTCTTTACCTTTTGTTTAATTGTTTCACTCTTCTCCGGAGAGAACTGCTGAGGACGCTGCTGTATTGGCCTAAAGATTGGGTCCATGCTCAGACGATGAAGATCCATATCCTCACTCCCCTTATGTCTTCCACAATCCAAGTAAACACATCGAGATTTTTCTTTAACTGCTTGATCAGACGTTTTCGCTCCTCGGAGGACATTGTCGTCCCTATCTTTATTTTCTGATTGAGTGAGCAGGGTTAATGACAATCTCTTCGAGTTCATCCTTTGCTCGGAACTCTGGTTCCTCATGAACTTGTAGAGTATCCATCTCAATTTTCTGCTCAGAGGCTGGTCCCAGAGCAGTTGCTGGAGTTTCACAAATCTCCACCTTAGTCTGCACTCATGTTGTTTCGATGTCCATATCATGTGGTTGTGAGCATTCACCTTCTGTCACGACTCCGATCATGGCGGGGCCCTTGTTTTGATAAGGCTTCTCCTTCTTCGAGATGGTGATTTCTTCGTTGGTTTGAGATTTTTAACTTTATCCAAACGATCGAAATTTAGTAAATAAATTAATACTACTAATTAAAACAAGTAAAATAAACGATGATGAAATTGTTAATCACACCCACTGATTAAAATATGATTTAACCTAGGATAAAGGCCTAGGATTATGATTTCACTCCAAATTATCCACATGATCAATTTATCAACTCCCTGTAACTTTTCTACAAATTAGTATGATATCCGATAACACAAAAATTATAGTTACCACGAGCTCTCACTCCGATAGTGATCATAATCCCTCCCGTTTAATTACAGGCTGTCACAATGTATAGCTAGAGTATGTAAATAGCATGAAAAACAAGTTTTCATATATGAATATTGAATTTTGTGTTATATCTCTTTGCTACAAAATATCAACAATTATTTTGCTTGATCCAAATTGTAATGGTAGATCTCACTCACACAAAACAATTTTAAAAATCATTTAATTAGTGATCAAGTAATTAAAAACATTAAGCACATCAAAGTAATAACCATATAGTAAAATGTAGTCTAGTCAAAAGAATAAAATAAATAATAGATCATTCTTAAAAATGGAGATTTATAAAAAATCCTAGTTACGAATGTTTAGCTCATAATATAAGAGAAATAACCAACAGAAATTCCAATGAAGACATTCATAATAATATTAAAGATAAGTTTTATAATATTTCCAATGGAATAAATGTTTGAAATCCCTAGCTTTCTTGATCAACAATGGAGGAAGTGTGTGTGATTGAAGGTGAAAAAGTGTGTGTAAATGGAGAGAGAAAGGGAGAGGACGGATGGAGGTGAGTAATTAATTGGTGGTAGAAGAGAGTTAGTGAATGATTGATTTTTGAAGTCAAAAAAGCATTATTGACTGTTGAGTAAATAACAGGGCAAACTTGGAATAAAGGAAAATATTTTCAACTCAAAATCAGTCCAAAGGAGCTGTCCGTGCACAGTAAAAAATTGGAAAGCCATTCCGCTGACGTCATCATGACGTCAGCTTCACCGAAATCAATTCAGAATTTTAACTTTCAGAAATTTTCTCCGGAGCCCCTGCAGTTTCAAGAAGTGCTCCCAGGACGTTATTCCAGAAAGTCACAAAATTTGAAAGCGCACGCGTGAATTTTGGAGACGTGAGCGCGCTGGAGTTTTCTCAAAGTGCCCCCGTGACCCTCCATTTCCAGAAATATGCGACGACGCCCTTCCATCACGTCCCGTTAGCAGTTTTCTCTTTCATTTCAGTCCTTTCCTTTGTAAATGCTTAACGGAAGGCTAACGAACCTTGATCAATTGACTTTAAACTTCATGAATTGATTTTAATCTTGTCAATTTGATATGAATTGATCCTTTAAAGCTTGAATTCATATCCAAGTACCTTAAACACAATAAAATCACAATAAATGCAATTCTTTGGACAAAATAAATATGGAATTCATATAAATTGGGAATAAAACATGAGAAAAATATGTAAAATTATAAACTTATCAGTATCCATCAGAATGCGGTGCATCTGCTAGTTGTTAATTAATGTCGAGACTACCAAAGGCTGCTTGGATGCCAGAGTGGTATTTGTTAATTCACTGCGAGTTAAGTGGATAATTTGTTCGTCAGACCGGGCGAGCCGATTACTTTAGATAGCGAGTAAATATGTTTTCCCAGTTGGGTGGAAGTAGGCTCCTCGATGATCATGTTGACCACTCCTTGAAACTGTGAGGCATTACCAATAACGACCCTCAACAGGAGTGAGTGCTTTTGAAACATAGTACACATGTTTTTGAACATTTGACTCCTCCCTTACCAAAACAGCAGCTACAACCTGGTTTGTAGCCGCTAAAATATACATATAAAGATTCTTTCTTGTTTTTTAGCTGCTCATCAGTGGTGGTTTGACGAGGTATTCTTTGAGTTGTTGAACCGAACCGAAAAACTCGGTTTGGTTTGATTCGATTTTGTGATATATAAAAATTATTTTTAATCAATTTAATCAACATTAAGAATAACATTTTAATTTGGAATTAACATCAAAATTAGAAAATAACTTATTTAAAATAAATTATCATAAATAAAACAATACAAATTCTAAAATAAATACAAACAATGGAATAAATAATAACTCTGCAACGATCAAGATATATATATATAATGAGTATATGACTAAATCAAGAATTTAGATTATGCATATTAGATGATCTAAAGGTTTAGAATAGTTAACAAATGTTATATAATATATATTAGGGTTAATTGCATAAAAAACCCTGAACTATTTTAGTTTTTTTTTTTTTTGAACAATGTGCTGTTTTTTTGAAATTTTAACAATTATATGAGGTTTGTATTACATTCAAATTTGAGAAAATATGGTCAAAGCTTGGGTTGTTTTGAAATTTCAAAATAGGACAAGGTTTATAACAAAATTATTTTTGGCAGGAAGAATGAAGTGGACATGGACTCTCCCGCCCAGTCTATGTAGGCTGCCACTGGGATGTCTAGTCATTTTCCCATTACAAAAACTAACTAGTTTTTTACGGAATGTTTTAATTGAAAAAAAAAAGTTGGGTTGAGGTTTTACATGCAAAAAAAAAACACATGGTTCAAAATGAAAAAAAAAACTAAGATAGAATAAAAATATATAGGTTGGATTGATTCGATACCAAAAACTGTTAATCGAACTGAATCAAGTGATTTTCCAAATTTTTAATCGAAATCGAACCGTTTTCGACCAAAATTGAACCAAACCGATTTGTTTGGTTTCATTTGATTTCGTGATTCGATTGTTCGAATATACACCCTAATTATATCTCATTCCCTAATAGCAAGGTGGGACAACCCTTGACTTACCCATTTACTAACTTGGTGATAAGAGCTATTTACAACTTACCCCCTGCTATGAATATATTAACATTTTTATAATTATTTTTATTTAATTTTTTCCTTGAAATCAAAATTATTATTATCAACTTGAAACTAACTCGGCCCAACCAACCTATTGGCCGATGCCCAAAACAGCCCAAATGTGTACCCAACAAAGTAGGTTCACAATTAAGTCAAAATATGTCCAATTACCAAATATATTCAAATGAAGTCATAACAATATAATATCGGGCCCAAGGTAACTAAATTAAAATAGATAAAAACTTGGGTAAGACGACCTTACATATATTTTTAGTAAAACGTATTTTATTTCCTCGACTCATCGTGTGTTGGTGGGTTAACTTGTGAAGGAGTGAGACTACGTCTTACAAATTAAGATCCGTAAGACAGTCTTACAAAAGACCTACTTATTAAAATAGACCAAATTACAAGTATTCAAGTTATCATCAAAATAAGATATTATCAAAATTTTGAAATATTACAAAGTGAGTATAAAATTACCCATGTCTTTTGTCGGTACATACTTGATCAAAATCCCAATTCGGTCTAAGCGATTTTACCACACGCGCAAGAGGAGTACATAAGTAACATGAGTGTAACAATTTATTTAAAAAATAATAATAATAATGCTAGAGCCACTCAATAAGCACTCAAATTTGTGCACCAAATGATGTGGTTTCCAATGTGTCATCTTATTTGACATTTTATGGGCTCCACTATAAGTTAAAAAGTTATGTTAACAAATATGACACATAAGATGTCATATCATTTGGTACCCAAAATTGAGTGCTATTAGAGTGGCCCTAGCATTATCCAAAAAAAAAAGATACTCCGTATATTTATAACTACTCCAACAACTATTGCTACAAATTTGTTTTGGTAAAAGATAAATTTGTCCTTCACTACGGGCAAACTGTAAAAATAAATAATAATAATAATAATAATAATAACAACAACAAAAACAATCGTAATTTTTCCGTCTAAAACTCTAGTCATACATTAGAAGCTGAAACACTTTGTTTTATTACTTTGTCTTTAGTTTTTATGCTAAACGTTTAATATTTTTGAATAAGTTGACATGAATATATTTATACATTTCTATGAACTTTAAACACACTCAAACTACTGGTACTCTCAGCACAATTCACAATATCATATTTGACTATTTGTTTTCCAGCACTTTTTTATAAAGTCTGTGGATGTTCTTTACGGATGTTCAATCAATCTTCTGCAAAGTTCAAAAAAAAGTTTGTTACAAGATAAGTTTTAGATATTTTGAACCCAAAATTTTTACTATAATTATTATGGCTTTCATACTATTCGTCCTAAAAGACATCCACAAACTAGAGTTGCAAGGAAATGATTAGTCTCAATTGAAATAAACAACGAAGTTGTTGACATAGTTGAATTGTAAAGTTAAATATTTTTGATAAGCATGAAGAATGAGGTTAAATTAAAAAAAAAAAAAAGAAATGTAACAGATAAATTTATCAGTTCAGATAAATTCAAATCTAAAAATTTCACATTTGTATTCTTTTCAAAATAACATTAAGAAATATATTTAAAATTTTAAAATATAATAGATCTCAAACAATAAAATACAATATTTATCTTTAAACGATGTTTTTACTAAATACTTTATTTATTTTATCAGATTTGATAAATTGAATTCTCAAATTATTATATTTGTATTTTTTTTTCAAAAAAGCTTTTAAATGTTGTACAACAAAATAGAAAGTAAAACAAAATGATAGAAGCTCAATTCTCAACTCAGTAAAAAATTAAAAGGATTTGAATAATCTGGGGAGAGAGATCGTTAGGATTTTTTTACCGAATGTTAGGTTGGATGAAATTTTGAAGTGTAGGAACAGACATCAAATGGAGAATTTTAAATGAAGGATTTTAGATGAATGGTTCTAAATGAAGGGTTGTATTTGTTAGACGGTGGATGTTGAATTTTGTTAGTATTGAGGTAGTGTATTACTTATATTAATAGTTTAAAAATGATAACTTACATGGCATGAGACTTAAGGGCATATGTGAGATTTTAATGAGCTGGGTTTTATATATAGTAGGTCTTTTAGTGATTTTCAATGGGGTGAGTTTTTTTATTTCTCATTTTGGAAATAGTCATAAGAAAATAATAAGAGAAATTGATGGACGATATATTTTCTCAAACATTTTTTCTCTCTAGTTCAGCGTTATTTTTTCGATCACTAAATTCCATTTTTGAAATATTGTTCCTAAAATACCTTGATCGTCTCCTTCAATAGCTTCGCCCAACACTTTTGATTCAAAAATCATAATTGTTGCGCAACAAAACGAGGATCGACCTAGAGGAGGAAGAAGAAGAAGGCTTACGACACAGGAGAAGTAAGAAGAAGACGTAGGACATTTAATCTGGTTCATTACGATTTTGCATCATGGTGCATCAATTTTGCAGCACGATGCAAAATTGGATTATGTACTCCCTCCATCCCGGATAAATGTTCCTACTTTCTATTTTGAGATGTACCAACTAATGTTTCTAAAGACTTTTGGTGTACAAATTTTCTATCACTTTTCCTAATATATCATTTCATTAATACTATCATCACTACAAGAAAATTGGGTATTTGGGACGGCCAAAAACCATCCCAAATACTGTCAAAACCGTCACAAATGGTATTTGGGACAGTTTTGGCTCCCTCCCAAATACAAGGGTGCCAAGTACATTTGTCTCGGGCCAAAACCGTCCCAAAAAGTATTTGGCACGGCAAAGGTGGCGGTTGGACAGGGTGGTGCCATTTAACACACATTTGGAACGATTTTTGATGAAACGTCGCAAATAGTATTTGGCACGGTTGGGTTGCCCTCCCAAATAGTAATTGGCACGGTTTTGATTGCCCTCTCAAATAGTATTGGGACGGTTCAGTTGCCCTCCCAAATAGTATTTGGCACGGTTGGCGTGCCCTCCCAAAAAGGTTTTGGCACGGTTAGGGTTGCCCTCCCCAATAGTAATTGGCACGATTTTGTTGCCCTCTCAATAGTAATAAGAAAAATGACTTCTCTTATGCTATTAGCAAGGAAAAGGCACTCTTTTTTAAAAGATATAGATTTGAAAGAAGTATTTCATACAGGTAGTTAGCATTGGCTTTCGAGGACTGTCTGTTGATCGAGACAATCAGGGATTATTTTGAGCTAGCGTCAAATTATTTATTAAGAAAGAAAGAAATTCAGAAAGAAGGCTTTCCAGGAACCGAGCTGGAACCAGAATGAACAACCAGAACTGCTCTTTCTTTACCAACAATTGAAATACTCTTTAATAATCATCTATTATAACACTGTAACAATAGATGTATAGTTTACCTCCTCACGAATATTAGCATGGGATGTCCCTTACTCTCATAACTAGAATAAGTTAATTTCCCTTACTCTCATAAATTGAAATAAGTTAATTTCCCTTACCCTGATATATTGAAATACTCGATTTATGTCAAAATTGATCTGCTGAACTCTCAGAGTGTAAGAGATTGAGTTCTTAATTACTAATATCAAGACATAGCAAAAGCTCCATAGACACAAGGAAAATTTGTTTTAGTACTTTGTATCGTCTTTCTCCACTAATCCACTCGATGCATAAAAATGTCATCTTTATACTGCTACATTTTATTTTAGTCTCATTTGAGTTAGTGAAGATCTAATCTACCGTATGCAGATTTGTGTACTTTGCACAATATTACAATTGAGGAATAATTGTTTGGTCATACATACTTGAATGATCTAATGAGCTGGTATTTAATAACAATCACCACAGAAAATGGCAAAAGTTATACCTTTGGAAACAACTGATGCTGGAATTTCTGCTATCTCAGTGTGTTCCAATCTGTTATCACTTATCAAGAAGATATTGAAGTTCTACAGCAAGAATGCTTCTGTTTGTGGGTTCTGATGTTATCTTGCCAAAAGACCAAATGAATAAGGTTGTTTAGAAATGACCAATCCAATTGCTTCCCAAACCATTGATGATGTATGAAACATATAAGAAATTACATAGAAACTAAAAATCAAAATTTATGTTTCAAAAAATATATAATTTACAGGAACGTAACATTTGAGGTTTAAAATTTTAAAATATTATGAAAATTGGCAAACAAAGAATTAGTTCAAAAATTTAATCGGGTAATTTTACAAAGGTATAATCAAAGTTTTGTAGCATTTCTCATGTAATTCCCTCAAAAGTTATGTTTCAGTAAATTATAAATTTTTCAAATAAGAACAATAAATTAGGCAGCTATCTACAAAGTCTACCAAGTATAAATAATTTAAGGTTTGTAACTAAAATGTCATTGAAATCTGGCTGCTACGTCAATCCTTTTTGGTTCGTGCTCAATCTAGTAGGTTATAAAAACTGGGTTGGTCGCCTCCATTAAAGCTTAATCTACTTAAGGGCAGTTTATCATTTATTTTTTAATACTTGCAAATTTATCATTTCAATGATTGATATCTCCAATCTCAAACACAAAGGTCAGACAACACACTAGCATATTTCTCAAGTGAGCTTATTGTAAGTATACACTTCTGCTAGTAGCAGTCAACAAAATCACGAAATACACACCAATACTTTATAAGCAAACGAGAAACTGACTAACCTTGGCAATGTGCACACGAGATTAATTTGGGAATCGTGAGAATTGTTCCTCTACAATTTGAGAAAATAAACAATTAGTTAGAAATTAGGGCACAATCAGGGAAAGAAAGAGAGATAAAAAGAAAGATTACCAAAGGAATTCCCGATCCGGCGTAGCAAAGAGACGACGAGAGAGACGAAGTAGCATATAAAAATGAAAAGCTTATGATATGATTCCTAGACGCATATTCGCGATGGAAGAATCAAAGAGCACGCAGCACGGCAAGCGAAGAACGTCAATGAATTGATGAATTGTGACACCTTGACCCAATGCTACGATCCGTTATTGAACGTGGTACTCCGCGATCCAATTACGAGACGAACACGAACCTTGGTATAATGAAGAACGCCACAATCGGGATGAATATCCTATTGATAAGTTCGGGTTTCGATTACTTAGACTCTCACCAAATAATCACAAGTTCAATGAAGAACAAGGAGGTTTTGAAAAACACTCAAAAACTATATTATTCAATAATCAAAAAGTTGTCTACAAAACAATAAGCCACAACCCTTATTTATATGGGTTGTGAATCCTAAACCTAAAAGTAAAAGGAAAAGTCTAAGTAGAATTAACTTAGGAAACTACTTAGAATCAACTTAGGAAACTACCTAAAATCCACTTAGGAAACTACTCAACTTACCTAATCTATGTAGGCAACAATTAGGTAAGTTACCTAATCTATTTAAGAAACATAAATCCTCCAAAATAAGGAAAATCTACAAGTCTCGTTTTTTGTAAAGGCCTAATTTTAAAAGTTGCATTTTGGCCCCCTAAAGTCTTCCTTTAGTCGTTAAATGCTTCCAAAGTCATTGTATGACATTAACGAATATTTCTTGAGTCTTCAAGCCATCTTCCATGAAATCTAAGGCTTCACAAGACATGTTTGAATTTGTAGAGTAGCCATTGTAATAACCTGAATCTCCAATAAATCCACGAATTAAGTTTGTATAGAACTCTTGAATCTTCAAATCATACTTTATGCATTTTAGAACCCTTGAACCTCGATCCATGCTCATATGAACCCTCGAACCTTGATCTACATGCTTCCAATGCCTCTCCCTTGCTTGTGACAATCTTAGTTCTTGGTTGGTGGTTAGAATCATATCATTCCCTCTCTCTTGAAAAGGATTTGTCCTCAAATCAAGACCTACATCACATAGACACGATTTAGTAACCAAGATATAGTCTCTAAAAGTATGCTTACCATATGATTTCATGTCGTCGATTTGCTCAAACTCTCCATGTTTTCAATCCATTCCATGCAAGTTCATGTATCTCCAATCATCGGTATCAAAGACCATTCTCGCTTGACTTTCCATCGGTACACTTTGGCACTCCATCAAGATTTCCTCCTTTAACTGTAGAAGAAACACAGCAAAACTATGCACTGCCATATGAACAACATTGTTAACACACAATGGGTTATGAAATAATTTAGCAACAACATCTCTTGGTGTAGGAACATGTCCCACCATTAAACACATCCAAACCCTATCATCGGGTTCAAATACCAATCTAACATATCTCAGTTGCATTACTCGGTGACTTTCCATGAATGACAACATCACATATGCAATATTAAACACAACGAGATCATCATAAGGAATGTCAATGAAAGATATCAATAAGTATAATAAGATAATATGCAATATGGCATACAAACTCATGTATCTAAATCCGTCATGACAAGTAAATCCATCAATGTTTATAATCTTATTCATCAAGTTATCACAACTCGATGTTCCCTCATGAAAATCCTTTATAAAACCACAATCACCAGGTTTACACATTAACCTAGTAAATCCCCTTTTTAGTACAACCATGCTCAACATCAAAACTTTATGCAATCCAAAGCATATACAATTAATCATGCAAATCAATAAAATGAATATATATGACAAGATACTACCATAATCAAATCTTTCGCTCCTCAACTTACTTAATTCCTTGATTTGAAACAAACAATTGATTTCACCAAGTACAAAGATCAACCTAAAAACTTTCATCCTTTGCATATCTATATTTATCAATAATGAATCATGCAACGACAAGAAATTACAACCAGAGTGTAATCTCAAGGATAAACATCCTTTATGCTCATAAATCAGATCATGTGTTAAAACATGCTTATAATCATCAACAATATGAATTTCATCACATTTCCAAGGTTTAACATGCTTATGAAGAATTAGATCTAACAAAGAAGATAAAGCTTTATATATATCATGCAATCCATAAATTTTAGGAAACATCAATGCATCATGGGAAACTTCAACAATCTTATGACATGCAACAAAATAATTCATCATAGAAACATCATGCATAATCACAAGTTTAAAACTCACATCTTGGTGAAACATAGAAATCCCCAATGCAAAATTCAGAATTCTCTTTCCAACTTGCAATACACAATTCAATCCTACCATATTAACAACCAATGTAACATCCATGAATGGATCCACATACGAATGATTAGGTTTATGCAATATTAAATTTAAGTCATCACCAATATATTCACCATATTTCATCCAATCACTTAAACCATGGTGACTATCCAAATTTTGCAATTGTAACTTTCCACACATGTCATATGATCTAACAATCTCTCTTATGAACAAGTCACTCATAAGACTAATCAAATTTTTCAAAGCAACACTTCTAAAAATTCTGAATTTCTCACCCAAGTTATGGTGTTTAATATGCAATAATTTAGGTGGCTTAACAATTTCACCCATGACATAAGTGTCCACAAGACCACTCAATTTTCCAAACTCAACAACAACTTTATTGAGCTTATTCTCAATGTCATGGTGCTTAAGATGTAACAATTCACCACACAACTTATTTTTCCAAGAAAGATTAAGATCATACCTTTGAGAAAATGTAGGTTCTACAGCAATCTCATTACCTTGTTGGTATTCCATCTTGAATCTCACAATTTCTTTTGGTGGTGCCTCTTGAAAAGTTTGTGAAAAATAAACAATAGACTTTGGCAATACAACATTAACTTGATTAGTATCAAAATTTGCCTCAATTTCTTTCTCTTTCTCACACTCTTTCTTTTTCTCACACACACTAATTTTCCTCTCCTTTTGCCCGGTTATCTCACATCTTTCACTAGTCTCTAAAATCGGCTTCTTACTCTTGTTTTCACACAAGCTCTCCTTTTTCTTGGCTATCTCACAAAACTCACTTTTATCTCTAGCCAAACTCTCATTATTTTCACTTGAGATCTCTTTTTTCTTGGCTGTCTCACACTCCTCACTTTGCTCTCTAGCCAAACTCTCTTTATTTTCTCTCAAGCTCTCCTTTTTTAAAGGTTTCTCTATATTATTTTCCTCACTAGCATTTCTCTCTTCATTAGCTATTGAACTTAACATCATAAAATTCTCATAAGCTTGTGTTGGAGTCAATGGTACAAGCTTAATGGTTATTTGATTATGTACAAATGAATGTCTTTTTGTGTTGCCATCATAATTAACACTCCTTTCAACTTGCCAAGGTCGCCCTAGCAATAAATGAGTTTGTCGTATTGGCACTACATCACACATCACCTCATCTTCATATCTCCTAATCTTGAACTTCACAAGCACTTGTTTGTTCACTCTCAACATACCTCCTTCATTCAAGCATTGCAACTTGTAGGGTTTAGGATGCTTGGTTGTAGGTAACCCTAATTTTTCAACCATGATCACACTAGCAACATTAGTACAACTACTTCCATCAATTATCATCCCACAAACTCGCTCTTGCACTTTGCACTTAGTAAAGAAAATTTTCTCCTTTTCAATCTCTTCAACAGTTGGAACTCTCACTTCTAACATCCTCCTAACTATCATATTGTTTTCTCTCTCATCACCTATTGGAAAAGGTTTAGAAGAATTTTTGTCACCCTTATTTACCTCCACTTCTTTGAGTTTTGAGTTCTTAATTTACAACCGAAGATCCTCCAAATATTTCTCAAAATTAATTTTTTCATCTATTCTACGTCTTGGCACATCATTAGATTCATTACCTCCCTCTCTTGTTCTTTTCTTTCTTTCACTACGAATTTTCCCAATCTCCTCCATTAGATCCTCCTTTTGCTTCCTCATAGTTTTATGCAAATCTCTCACAAAACCTTCCATATAAAGTCTCATATCAAAGGTAGGAACATCATTCTCACTTATTTTAGACATCGTGTACTTGCAAGAAATTTTGTTAGCAAAATCACCTCACTCACTCCCTTACGTGTATCGCTCAATTAATGTCACTCCTCTCGTGTTTACCTACTCTCCCTCACTTTCAATTCCTCCAAGTTCTAAAAGAACTAAGCAATTAAATAGTGATTAACAAAGCAAGCAAAACCAAGAAACTTCATCAATAAGAATCATGTGTAGAGAAAAGAAAATTAAGAGTAGAATTTCAAGGACGATTGGCTCAACGATCAACTGTATAAGAAGATTCAATATTTATTCTCGAACCTAGATGAAAGTTATACTTCAAGCTTCTCAATTCGCACAACTAGCAATTATCAATTTCAAGCAATCACAAATTTCTTTCCTATTCGACAACTAGCAATACCTTTTTTTAAAAAAAAAATTTCAGATTTCTGTTTTTTTTAATCTGAATTTTCTATTTTTTTTTCTGTATAAGTTTCGAATCTCTCTTTTTTTTTCCGAATTCTTTTTTTTTTGTAACTAAAATAGTGCTGCCCAAAATGAAATAATATAGCAGTTTTTTTAATCTGCTATGAACAGTAACGTGAACAATAGCAGTTTTTTTTTAACCCTAGAGGTTTTAGGGATTGAAATAAACAAACAAAACACGAATTTTTCAAAGAATAAACTAAGATTAATGATCCTAGTTTGAAGGAAGAAGAGAATCGAATAGATGAACAAAATAAGAACAATTTAAGTAAGATAGATTATGGAAACGAAACTTAGCTACTGAGCTGCCCGGCCCAATAGGCCCAAGCCGTAAGTCATGTGTCTGGCACATGATTACCATACAGTCAATGCACAAGCATCCTAAAGTCAAAGTTACGAGGAGAAGATTACATGGTTCCTAATATACCGCGAGCTGAGGTTTTAACCCTTAGCGGACAAGAGATGTAAGCGAGCTGGGGGATTGACCAGCGAGCAGAAACAAGTAGCGAGCATGATGTGTTATGCTCGTTCATTTAAGAGTTATTGTTAGTTGAGGATGGTTATGTCCGGATAATTCTCCATGTGACCGTTGTGGTTAATGGGACAGTTAATGGGGGCAGTTAATATGTCTGCCATTAATGCCATGAATGTTAGTGGGCAGTTACGAGCGGTTATTCTCTCTGGTAACAACTATAAAAGCCCCTCAAAATGAAGGAGGGAGGTACGTGATTTTACTAGCTTGCCTATACTCTGCCAAATTTTATACTCTCTTGCGTGTTTGGGCTAATTCACACGCCGGAGGGCTTTGGCAGGGAGTGCCCCTGCTTAGTTCACGGTTTTCTTGACTTGATTGCAGAGTTGGGCCTTGAAGATTGAAGGATACGTTGAAAGCCAGGTATCCAGTTGGAAGAATCCAGTGCGTTCAGAAGATTTTGGACGCATCAGTTGGTTCCATTGCCGGGAACAGTAGCATTTTTCGTGAATTGAAAGTTTCTTCTTGGTAAATTTTGACAATGGCGAAAAATGGTGTTAATGGTGTCAATAGTAGTCGTCAGGAGGATGTACATGCGACTCCTAGTCTTAATCAATTGGCTGGAAATAACTTGCCTCCTCTTGATGCTCGTCATCAGCTTAATCAACAACGCGGTGTGGATTCCTTAACCAGAAGTGCAGTAGCAGCTGTTGGGTTGGCACATGAATTTAGGGAGGAAGCCCTACGTCAAAGGGCTATATATTTGGGGCAGATGCACCAGCTAAAATTATAGTTGATCGCCATGGGTAAGCCGCCTCTACCTATTGAGTTGGATCCCTTACCAGCTCTATCTGCTCCAAGTCAGGCAGCAAGTGGATCGAGGACTGGGGGCAATCAATTAAATGCAGTAATCGTTCCCTCTCAGCAACGTGAACGAGAGTCAAAGGGACGAAATCAACAATAAGGCAAAGCTAATCACAGGGTTGTGCCCAGTGTGCATTCGCGGTTGGGACCACGAGTGGGGGACGATTCAGCACAGTCTTGTCGTCATCGACGATCACCTTCTCCACGAAGGTCTCATGCTCGTAGGCCTCGCTTGCCTTCTCCTCAACAGTCACATGCTCGTAGTCGTCGTTCACCATCTCCAAGGAGATCCTATGCCCGTCGTCATAGGACGCCTTCCCCCAAGCGATCCCAAGGATACTTGTCTCACCATTCCAAGGAAAAAAGGGAGTTGCATCAATCATATGCACAAAGAAATTTAGTGGTCAATGAACCGGCTTGCTCACGGGTGTGCAGCAAGTGGGTGTTACTCAAGCCTTTGGAGTTATGGGTCCCCCACAGGTCCCTCCTATGCCCGTGGTACAGCCTCAGCCCGGGGGTGGTTTGCCTTCAACCATTAACATGCAGGATTTTGAAGATTTAAAACGCCGTATGGAGGCGTGGGAGTAGGGCAAAGCTCTGGATGGAAACTTTTTGGGCACTTCAGCTAGCCCGTTGGCACCATGGATTGAGAATGCCCCGCCAGCATAGGGACTGATCTTCCCAAACATTAAAGAGTATACCGAGAAGACGAAAGCGAGAGACTGGTTGATGTCATTTGAGTCTCAAATTGGCTTGGTGACTTCAGATGAAGCCTTAAAGATTCGGGCTTTTGTGGGTGCTCTGCAAGGAAAGGCGTTGGTTTGGATGGGAGCCTTACTGCGCAGATCGATCAATAATTGGGCTGATTTGAGAACGAAGTTTCTAGCAGACTTTGGTACCTCGGGCACGTTGGCAAAGACAAGGGCCGATTTATCAAAGGTTAAGCAATGAGCAAATGAGTCAACTGCTAGCTACTTGGAGCGATTTACCAAAGTGTTGGAGCAAGTTCCAGGGTTGACCGAGCAGGAGGTAACCTTATGCTTTGAAACAGGGTTACTTGAGGGAGAAGGTGGTTTAAGATCGAAATTAAGCATGCGCGAGCCTAAAACGCAGGCAGAAATGCTAATGCGGGCTCAGAAATGGTGTGCAGGGGAGACTGCAAAGAAAGAAAAGAAGAAGGAAAACAATGATGCTGGGGGGAATTCCAAGGGTAATGGTCAGGCCGTGAGCGGAGGATATAATAAAGGCAAATCGAGATATGATCGTCCGAGAGAATTTCTTCGTGAAGCTGATCTTACCCCGCTCAATACGTTACGCGAGGATATCATGTATGAGATTCGAGATGAGCTTCCTCGCCCACCTCGCATGAATCCTGAGACAGCAGACACTCTGGATCGGACAAAAAGATGTGCTTATCATGACGATTATGGGCACACAACAGAGGAGTGTTGGCCACTGAAGAAGGCCATTCTGAAATTAATCAATGAAGGTCGGCTAGACAGTTTCAAGAGAGATGGAGGAAACAGAGGGAATGCTCCCCGGAGAGATGCCCCAGCGATCAGAGGGGTAATAAATGTCATAATGGATGAAGAGCCCACTCCAACCCAGCTCGGTAAACATATTTATTCTCTGTCAAAGGTTATAGATCGACCTACTACTTTGCAAGCAGGAGAGGAAACAATACAGTTCACTCGTAGCGAGCTAGCGAGCAATGTAGTAGGAGAGCAGTCCTTAATTGTCCCGGCCCTGGTGGATAGTTGGGTGGTGCATCGAATCCTGGTTGATACTGGTGCTTGCAGGGATGTGATGTATTATTCATGTTTCCAGGGTTTGGAATTGAGTGATGATCGACTCAAACCATACGCTGGGACGCTGGAGGGCTTCACTAATCACAAAGTACCGGTTAAAGGCACAGTCGAGCTGGAGGTCTTTATTGGTGAAGGGAGCCGCACGCGAGTTGAGAAGATCACTTTCATGGTGATCGACTTGAAGTCTCCTTACAATATTATCTTGGGTGTGCCGAGCATAACCAAGTTTCAAATGGTCGCGTCCATTCCCCACCAACGCGCTAAGTTTTACATCGATCAAGGACTGGGTGCATTGAAGAGTCAGCCTCGGGCTGTACTTGAGTACGTACGTGATAGTCAACGGAAGAAACAAAAATTGACCTTGGAGGAGGCGAACAGAAAATCACTGTTAGCACCAAGGAGACATCTCATGTGACTGTGGGGCCATCAATAGTAGCTATGGTAAATGAAGAGGATTGCGAGGTGGATACTTGCCATTTACCGACATTGAATTCGGGGGGCAGGCCGAGCACGAAGTTGACACAGACTTGATTTTGGATCAAACTAGCGAGGAGAGCATTTGTCCTTTGTCGACACTGAAGTCGGGGGGGCAGGTCGAGCAGCACGATGAGGCGAGTATGGTTCCAGATGAGGTTGGGGAGAAGCTTGATGGTCCTTTGCTGGCATTGGAGTCAAGGGGACAGGCTGAACAGATTGAGGACATGAATGTGGACCAGCTTGATACGGTTGAGACTCAGGCTGAGGAAGAAGAGAAGGTGGAGTGTGATACACTCCAAATGCGGGATGAGCCAGAATTCACGGCCCAGGATGAGCTCGAGGAGGTGGTTATAAATTCTGCTTATCCCGAGCAAAAAATAAAAATTGGCAAGGCATTGTCAGCTGAAGCTCGGGCAGGCTTGATCAAGCAGCTTAAGGACAATTTGGATGTTTTTGCATGGAGACCGGAGGATATGCAAGGCGTGAGTGAGGTTGTGGCTTTGCATTGTCTTAACGTGGATTCAGCTTTCAGGCCAATTCAGCAGCGGCCTAGAATCTATTCAGTCGAAAAAGATCAAGCCATTAAGGAGAGAGTTGAGAAGTTGCTCAGCGCGGGCATCATTGAAGAAATACATTATACAACTTGGTTGGCTAATGTTGTTATGGTAAAAAAGTCTAACGGCAAGTGGCGAATGTGCATTGACTTTACTGATTTGAATAAGGCCTGTCCGAAGGATTGGTATCCTTTACCTCGAATTGACAAGTTAGTGGATGCTATAGCGGGGTTCGAGCTTCTCAGTTTCATCGATGCATACTCTGGGTATCACCAAGTCAAAATGAGCGAGCAGGATAAAGCGCTTCCGAGCAGTAGGAGGGCTATATTGCTATAAGATGATGCCATTTGGATTGAAGAATGCAGGAGCTACTTATCAAAGAATGGTGAATAAAATATTCAGCTCGCAGATCGGAAGGAATGTCGAAGCTTACATTGACGACATGGTGGTGAAGACCAAAGGGCACGAGCACACAGTTGATCTGGGTGAAACCTTTGCCAACCTCGGAAAAAATAGCATGAAGCTTAATCCGAGCAAATGTGTGTTTGGGGTGAAAGCGGGCAAGTTTCTGGGTTTCATGGTTACTGAGAGGGGTATTGAGGCCAATCAAGAGAAAATCAAGGCATTGGTCACTATGAAGCTTCCTTGGTGTATCAAAGATGTTCAAAAGCTCAATGGCAGGGTGATAGCCCTTGGTCGCTTCATTTCCAGATCGGTAGAAAGATGTTTACCATTCTTCAAGGTTCTTCATGGAAATAAAGGGGTTTGAGTGGACAGCTGAATGTCAGAAGGCTTTCGAGCAGCTGGTGGAATATTTGGGAAGTCCTCCTTGACTGAGTAGCCCGGTTTTTGGTGAAACTTTGTTTGTGTACTTAGCGGCCACAGAGCAGGCTGTAGCTGATGTATTAATTAGGGAAGAGTGTAATGTACAAAAGCATGTTTATTATGTTTCTAAGGCCCTCACAGCTGTAGAGGGACGATATTTTAATGCAGAGAAATTTGGCTTATTCGCTTGTTGTTGCTGCTCGGAAACTTCGAGCTTATTTTTCTGCACATTCGATCATTGTATACACGGATATGCCACTCAGGAAAATTTTGCACAAGCCAGATTCTTCTGGTCGTTTGCTCACTTAGTCCATTGAGTTAACCGAGTTTGATATTGACTATCAACCTCGACGAGCGATTAAGGCACAGGCTTTAGCGGACTTTTGTGAGACTAGCTTCAAGGATTCGTGCGAAGAGGAGGTTCCTTCCGAGACAGCATCAGCGAAGTACACTAATTCCAAAGCCCCGACCAGAGTATTGTTGGGAATTGCATGTGGATGGTTCGGCCAGCAGGTTTGAAAGTGGAGCCGGGTTGGTATTAGTCCCACCCGAGCAGGATGTAGAGTTTGAAAAAGCATTACGTTTTAAGTTTCCAGCTTCCAATAACCAGGCAAAGTATGAAGCCTTGATCGCAAGGCTCGAGCTAGCGCAAGATGTGGGAGTTCGAGAGGTGATTGTTTATTGCGACTCACAGTTGGTCGTGAATCAAGTTAGAGGCGATTATGTTGTTCATCATCCAGTGTTGGTTCGTTACTGTGCGATGGTGAAAGAGATTCTAAAGGACTTCGATTATTGGGAATTGGTGTGAATTGCTCGCGAAGATAATATGCGGGCAGATTATTTATCCAAAATGGCTGAAGATGAAATTCAATCTCTGCATCCAGGGGTTATGATTGAATATTTGGAGACTCCCGTAATAGAAAAGGAGGTGATTATGGACATTGAGCCTACTGCAAAGTGTTGGATAGATGATTTGAAGGCTTACATCGAGCAGGGGACCTTGCCCGAAGACAAGACGGAGGCTCGAACTATTCAGAAGCGGTCATGCCGATATGTTATTTTGGATAACATACTTTATAGGCGGTCTTACACCAGACCTTTGTTTAGATGTGTGCGACCAGAGATGACTGGGGGCATTCTGGGGGAAATACATGAAGGTAAATGTGGCGGTCATCCTGGTCAAAGGTCATTGGCAGAAAAAGTCTTAGCAGCTGGTTTCTACTAGATTACTTTAAGGCGAGATGCAGAAATGTATGTTCGGCGTTGTGACAAGTGTCAACGCTATGCAGACATACCTCGTTTACCTTCTACCGAGCAGACTCCAGTGGTTGCATCGTGGCCATTTGACATGTGGGGTATAGATCTTATTGGCCCATTTCCATTGGCTCGTTCGAAGTTTAAGTATGCGGTGGTCGCTGTGGATTATTTTACTAAGTGGGTGGAGGCTAAGCCTTTGGCAACCATTAGCGAGGTTAATGTGATTGACTTTGTTCATAAACACATATGGTGTCACTTTGGAGTTCCACGAGTAATTGTGTCCGACCATGGGACTCAATTTTCAGAAAAATTCACTAAAGCATGCGAGCAGATGCGAGTGAAGCATTGGCAATCTTCGGTGGCATACCCACAAGGTAATGGGCAGGCTGAGGCCGCTAACAAACAAGTTTTGCATGTCCTCAAGCGAAACCTTAAGGACAGGGCAGGAAGATGAGTAGATGAGTTGCCTTCGACCTTGTGGGCGGTTAGAACGACGGTCAGAGGTCCTACTGGGGAAACAACTTTTTCTATGGCTTATGGATCTGAGGCTATGGCCCCGGTAGAAATGTACTTGCCTAATCATAGGGTGTTACACTATAATGCTGAATCCAATAGTGTAGCTCGGGCAGCCGATCTAGATCTGTTAGAAGAGAAAAGGTTGGAGTCCAAATTGCGAATGACAAACTACAAACAGCGAGCAAAGGCCCACCACGATAAGAGGGTTCATGGTCGATCATTTGCTGTGGGCGATTGGGTACTCCGTAAGATCGAGGCAACAGGTCATCGAGTAGATTGGGGGAAACTTTCTCCAAATTGGGAAGGTCCTTTTCAGATTGCCAGAATTGTTAAGGAAGGCACTTATATGCTACGAACAGAGGATGGAAGCGAGCTGAAACATCCATGGCATGCAGATCATCTGAAGAAATATTATCGGTGATGGGTAATAAGTAATCCGTTTGTGTCTTTCTTTTATTTTGCAAAGTGATAATGGAAGGAATAAGTAGATGTGTTTAGCTTATAACGTTTAATGCAAAGCTCAATTATGTTTTTGACGGGCAGGGAAGTTCTCTGACCCGATGTGAAAGTTGGTGTTTGAGCAAGATAATATGTTCTTGATTATTCTCTTTCATGAGTATAGGCTATTTATGCTTGTGAAAAGAGTTGGTGTTCGAGCTAATTGTTTTCTTATTATCCTCGATTATTCTCTTTCACGAGCATAAACTATTTTTGCTCGTGAAAAGAGTTGGTGTTCGAGTTGATTGCTTTTCTTGTTATATATGATTATTCTTTTTCACGAGCATAGGTTGCCTTTGCTCGTGAAAAGGAGTTGGTGTTCAAGTCAGTTGACTTATAGTGGAAATAGTTGAAATGTTAGTTAGAATGCAAGCAGGCATAATATGAGCATTCATTGCAAAATGAAAGCATTCATCAAACCATCAAAACCAAGAAGTATTAAAGATTACAAGACCAAATTGTTTGAAATTGTTGTCAGAAAGCATAATCATGGCACGCATGCCGGAGAAAAAACTAAGGGTTAGCTGTAGCAGGTTGAGTAGGATCAGCTGCAGTGGTGGTGGGAGGATCGGCTGTTTCATTGGTGGTTGGATCTTCGATCACGATCACTTCATCTTCGGCAGCTTGAAGGACCAAGTTTTCATTCTCCTGAGTTTTTCCCATCCATATTTGGGTCATCAACTTCGATTCTGCTACAGAGTTTACGATCGGAGGAGGGGTCCAGGTATCTAACCCTTTCTGGGAGTCCAGTTCGGCTAAAGAGTTAAGTTCATCCACGATATAAGGCACTAGGGCATGTCCTGGGCGAACCGGAAGGCAGGTGTTGTTCCCATTTAGCAAGTTGGTCGGTGGAATTTCAAGACCACCGCATGCGAAGTTGCCTCAGACATGGTTTACCCCCGCAAGAAAAATGGATAAGCTTCTTCTTCAATGGCAGCCAGAAAGCCATCAGAGTTCTTGTAGTTGGTGATGATCGCTTTTTTTTGCTACTCAAAAGCTTGGGATAACTCGGCTCTTAGTTGTTTTTCTTTGTCACTGGCCTCCTTTTTGACTTTCTCCAGCTCGCTGGTTGCTGCCCGAAGATCTTTCCTCACTTGAGTAATGTTATTGAGGGAAGATTCCTCATATTTCTTGGAGAAAGTGAGATGGGCTTCGAGGATCTTCTTTCCACCTTGAGAGTTCGATTTTGTCAGCAAGCTTCCTCCTCGCTTCCTTCGCCTCCTCGAGTGAGTTGACTTGCTCTTCTAGTGTTTTTCTCGAGGATAGCGGTGGAGGATTCGGATTATCGATCAAGCGATCATAGAAGTTCGGTTTTCTTGGCCATCGAAAAATTAAAACAAGATGAAGCGGAAAATAAAAGTAAGGAGTTCGTTTTTCTTTGCTGATGGTGAAAAATCATTTACCTCGGTCATGCACATCCCAATCTCACGATCGGGGGCCAGTGGGGAGTTCGGTGCTTCTTCGGCGAATGCGGTGTGGCGAAGCCTCTTCAAATCCTAATCAAGCGGTAGCCGGCGTTTGTTAATGTTCGGGTTGCTTAAGTCGAGACACGTTGGCTATCTCGGTAATAAGCGGCATGGCGGGTCTCGAGCATTCAAAATTCTCCCTTTGCGGATGGGAGCTTGCGAGCTAAAGCCTCGGTGGCTCGCTTTGATCGATCGTGATCGTGTTCTTCTGGAGGAAGTGGGGGCAAGTCTTTTTTGTTCTTTGTTGTTGAGGAGGTGCAAGGAGGCGAGAATCACGAGGCGAGGAGTTATCACGGCAAGCGGGTGTCGGGGTGGCATTCATTGCTCGGCTTGTCTCAGGTGCTCGGTTAGATCCTCGGCCGGTGTTAGTGGGAGGAGCGGTGGGGAGGCGAAGGTTGTTGCCGGCCATTTGGGTGTTTCTCCCTATGGCTCCTCTCCTCATGGCTTGGAGAAAGCGTTGAGAGTCCTCAATTGCCTCATATCTGCAAATGGATTATGAGCGGAGTTAGAGGTTATAGTTGAAATGTAAAAGAAAAAAATGTGGAGAATAAGTTGATCTTGGGCCGAAGCTTGAGAGGCATGGAGTGCAGTTTCTTCAGAGCCAGCTTGCGATGAGGCATTCGCAGGAATCTACCAGTGGCAATTGCCACTGAGCAGGTGTGGTGTTTTGACTTCTAAGGACGATTTGGGGACTCACCATTATTCCA
>CM028384.1:11400755-11486005 GCA_013146195.2 Codonopsis lanceolata | reverse complement strand
AATTCGACATTTGAAGAGAACCTCGTGCTCTCGATCATATTGGGTTTCATAAAGTGGGGTTTTTAGCTACTTGCAAACAACACAAGAGTCGAACGCCTCCATCGAGTTGGTCCCATTAGCTAAGAATAATGTACTTATGAAGATTCCACCTACTAGGATGACGATTCTGATCGGTCCGCAAAGCAAATATATAGACGTTGAAGATGACCCCCCCAACTGAAAGAAAGATGAAGTGGTAACAACGATTCCCCAAGAGGTGCCACCCGCTGGGAAAGAAACCAGTAAGTCTCGACCACATTTTTATTTGTTTCACCCTCGTTTTATTATTATTTTTTTCACCTTTCCTTCGTACCATCCTCGTTAAGTTACGATTCGGAAACAGAGATGTTAATGAGCTGGCCCCAAAGCGAAAAATGAAAATCATTGAAAAACCTTTAGTGGACAAACATGTTGCCAAGGCGGTACATAAAGGTAAGGACTTCACAGACGAAGAGTATTCTCGCCCCAACATGCTCGCTTCCCAACTTTCTCCCCGAAATCGTAGACATAGATGGTGATTCTCACTGTCTGACTAATGCACGACGATAGAAGATGGGTCTTCAAATAATGATAGCAATAGTCAAACCAAGGGTGATGAGCATGGGGTGGAATTTCGAGGAACCCATTGATGACCAAAGATGACATGGAATCTCAACCAATCCAACAAGCTTCTTAACTATTGAAGAGATTATGGAAGAATCAGGTGACGATGGTGTCAATGTTCAAGCACAAATGAGATCAACACCTACAATTAATGCCGGTAATTACACCTGAGGGAGAACAACATAGAGCCTCCAATACTTATCAACCCACGCTCGGATTTTGTAAGGGTATTCTTTCTCGCTTTGTTACTGAAAGGACATGGGTGACCGAATCGATTGAGACTCCTCGTCGCTATAGATGCAAAATTTCCTGACACCTTTATTGAAATGATTTCATAGTGGTTAGGAAACAAAATTTGTCTCAGATTTTGTCGATGGATTGAGACCTCCACTATTATCGGGCTATTGGGTGAAGATGAGATAGAGAGCCTAAGAGGCTCATTGCAAGACGCTGCAAATTCATGCTAAATGTAACTTGTCTGGGCTCTCAAACATTTAGCAAAGGTTGTTGAATTGAAATCGAAGAATCCAAATACACAAGAATTGGTTGTTGTTGATGCCAGTTTCAACTAAGGAAGAAGAATTGGAGCGTCAGCTAAAGGAAACAAGGCATATAAGAAGTGACCTGCGTACATTGAAGGAAGTGGAGGCTCGAATTGGCCGTGACTCCATGACACTTGTGAACTGCTCGGTCAGTTTAAGCTTGATTCCTCGCTATACACCGAGTAGATAGTTAATTTTTCTTATCCATAGTTGCCACTATGCTAAGGCATAGAATATGAACCTGAGGCTACAATTCTTTTGGGGGTTATATATATATATATATATATATATATATATATATATATATATATATATATATATATATTTATTTTATTTTTTTATTTTTTTTTTTTTTTGGGCACCATGTCATGTTAATATTTTGCATTTTCAATATTATTTCTTGCACTTGCACTTTTTATTTAGCCAAAGGCTATTTGATTATTTGGAGCACAATGTTAAATCGTGCCTTTGAAATGCTTACAATTTGTTCTTCAGTATACTTAGTCTGAAAAACAAAATTTGCTTAAGACAAGCCGGTGACTTTGTCTATAGAATGCATTTAAGCAGTTTGCCGGCTTTTTTTTCTTCGAAAACTTTAGTAGACCTGACACTGAAGAGGTGATACAAAGAACCTTCCCTCAACTAAACTCGGAGAACTTAACCCATGAAATTCTCTATAAAGAATTATTGTACAAAGGGATAGTATTGCCTCGATCCAAGATTCAATTCAAGAATCATAATATATATATATATATATATATATATATATATATATATATATAAGTGTGGGAGCCAGTAAATGACCTGAGCTATCCCGTGCATTTTATTAATGTTCAATACCTTCGCAAAATACAAAAAGCATTGACTAAAACTAAGAATGACAATCTAAGGACTCGGGCCACTCATCTTTATTCAAAAAAAAACTTAGAATCACTACCCAATTTCAACATAGTGAATGCATCCGAGACAACATTGACTCAAGGATAGTAAAGCTTCAACCACTTGGCATTGATCGGGAACCACTTATCTTCCTCCCCTGGCTTACATATTTTGTAGTACCTCGAACCATGAGTTTCTTTAACAATAAAGGGGCCTTCCCAATTAGGAGTGAATTTTGGAGCCGACATATTTCGAATGACATGAGTAGCGGTCTTTAGGACCAAGTCCCCTTCTCGGAATTGTCTTGGCTTAACCATTGTATCATAGGCAGCAAGCGCCTAGTATACATTGAAGTGCTTCTTGGCTCTGTCCATGTGTTCATCCAAAGCCTCTAGCTGCACGGGGCGCATGTCTGGAATGAGTTGGTATTGCAATGCCATTCGGGCCAAAGGGACCGCTAGCTCAACGGGTAGCACCGCCTCTGCTCCATACACCAAGGAAAAAGGAGTAAACTGTGTAGGTCGATGCTTGGAAGTTATGTATGCCCATAATGCCAAAGGAATCTTGTCATCCCATGCCCCAGGATAATCATCTCGTAATTTGGCCAAAATCTGAAGAAGTGTCTTATTGGTTGCCTCTACCGGCCTGCTCGCTACCCCTTCTGATAGCAATAAGTAAAAATTGTGTGATATGTTGTAACGAGCCATCAATGCCTTAACTTCCCCATGTATAAATTTCTTTCCATAATGTGATGACGACGCTTGAATGCAAAACGACAAACAATGTACTCCCAATAAAATTGGCAATAATTACCCTTTCTGAGTGGTATGGCTTCATTTCATTTGGTGTGGATTCTCGCTACCAAGATCCATATTTTTCCTCTGGAGTTACTTTTTCCAATCAAATCTAAACTCCATGTATGAAATGGGTATGGAACTTGATGAGAGTAAAGGCACGACGGCATGGATCAAATTGCAGCTTCGGCATGGATCACATCGCCTAACAACCGAGAGAGTCACCCTCCATGGTCCAATAATACCCTACGCTCATGAGTTGATCATACAATTTAGCTCCCCTATATGGCCTAGCTCATGAGTCTGCTTCACAATCGAAATTTCTTCCCCTTGTATGCAATCTAAGAGGACTAATTATGATAACCTTTCAAGAGCCGCATCCTCTACCATGAATGCCCGTTTTCTAATAGCTAAGGCATCTTTTTTGTCCTCAGGCAACTTCCCTTTCACCAAATAGTCAACGTAGGGCACACGCCAATCCTCATTCACCTCCACCAAACAAACCTCTTTAAAGGTTGGGAAACTTTACAAGGAGAGCATCTCTCGCTGACTTGGCTCAGGCCCCGTGCCATATCCGGCCAAAAGTACCCTTCACGAACTCGACGATAAAGAGATATCACTTGCTCCACAAGCTTTTTCATGCATAGCCTCCATCCGCTCTCCTGGCCTCCTCCAAGCCAATACATCTAGAGAGATAACCACTCGGATTCTTCCTGTACAATTCTCTTTGCAACAAAAAAAAACTTGCTAAGCTCTGATAAACCCAAACTCCCTTCCTTAGTTTCCAGCTACTTAATAATAGGTGCCCGCCAATTAGTGACTGGGGCAGGCTCAAAGTAAGATTGCAAAATAACTGGAGTCGTCTGGTTTACCACAATGATTTGAGCTTCATTTCCTTCCATCATAATCTTGGAGGCGAGAGTAGCCAAAGCGTCCGGATGTCGACCACCCTTTGGTGCTTTCGAATTTACGCAGACGAATGAATAACCCAAAGCAATTTCTTGAACCAAAGTTCGTAGGGGCTAAGTGAATATGCTTGAGAGAGTATTCCCCTTCAGTTTGCTTGATCACCAAATTAGAGTCACCCCGAATGCATAAATCTTTTATGCCTCGTGCCCGTGCCTCCATCAACCCTAGCGCCAAGGCTTCATATTCAGCTTCATTATTGGAACATGTAAAACTCAACTTATATGAGCGAGTTGTTTCGACTCCTCCCGGTGATGTTAAAACTACTCCGGCACCTCCCCCTTTTCGGGTAGACGATCCATCAAAATCCAAGAACCACTCGTTGGCTTGTGTAGGCTCCTTGCCTTTCATAAGTTCGGTCATGGCACAAAGTTCTTCCCCAGGGAGATCCTCAAGGGGTGGTTCATACTCTCTACTAGGGAAACGAGCGAGTAAGATAAAGTCTGACTCTTGATTCCTTTAGGATTGACACACTTCATATCATACTCAGACAAAATTAAGAACCACTTAGTTGTCTTTCCCACAAGATTGGCTCGGATAAGTAAGTATTTGATTGGGTCGCACTTGGTTACTATTTCCACAGTAAAAGCCATGAAGTAGTGACGAAGCTTTTGCACCACAAACACCAATGCTAAACAATGTCTCTCAACCAAGGTATACCGAGCTTGCCGCCTGCACACCTCGGGTAGTAGATGACCTTTCTCCACCTTATATTGTTCATGAGCCAATAATGCCCCTATAGAGCTAGGTGTAGAAGTCAAGTATAAAAGGAGAGACTTCCCAGACTGGGGCACAACCATGATTGCCGGAGAACTTAACACTTTTTTAATATTTTCAAAAGCCCTTTGGTGTTCCTCCTTCCATTCATATTTCACGCTTGACTTTAGCAACCGAGTGATCGGATGAATTACCTCAGCTAGTGTTGGGATAAATCATGGGAGATAATTTACCTTTCCCAAAAGCTCTTGAGCCGCTCAAGGACGTCAAGGCATGCTCGAATTGCCTTTGCTTGTCACCGCCCATCTCGAATCCCTCGAACGATCAACGACATGCCCCAGAACTTGCCTCTAGTAACCCCAAAACACATTTGTGCGGATTCATCCGGGTTGTACTTTCGGCACCTTGCCAATACCCTTTCTAAGTCTCGGAGGTGATCACCCTTATCTCGAGATTTCACTATCAGATCATCTACATAAAATTCCATGATGCGATGGAATAAATCATGGAAAATAGCCATCATGGCTCGTTGATAAGTGGTACCCACGCTCTAAGGCCAAAGTGGCATGACCTTATAATAAAAGTTCCCTAGGGTCCTGAAAGCGGTCTTGGGCAAAGATCGCCGTCCGTCTTCCGGGTTATACCCCTTGTATCCATCCATCATACATTTCACAACCCGCTGCGTCCAATCAAAACATCGATACTTGGCAAAGGGAACTCATCCTGTGGCATGCCTTGTTAAGATCCCGAAAGTCCACACAAACTCCTGATCCGTCCGCCCGCTTCTTCCCCACAACCACAATATTAGAAAGCCATACGGGATGCCGAATTGGCTCAATGAAACCCACCTTAAGCGCTTTCTCTACTTCCTCCTTGATTTTGAGCTCCACCTCGCTCAAAGAACCTCATCCTCGACGAACAAGCTTGACTCGGATTAAACATGTAGCTTGTGCGTAACAAGAGTTGAATCCCAGATTTGCTCGTAAGACCAAGCAAAGACATCAATATATCGCCTAATCAAACTCAATAACTTCTCTTTTCACCCAAAGCAAGATCTTTAGAAATAAAAATAGGCTTAGGCTTCGAACCTAGTGAGCCATGTCAACTTCCTCCACCTTGAGCTTGGGGCTTGGGTTGATTCAACATTCCTGGGCGCACGGGCTCAGTTCATCAACATATTCCACTTCCCCTGCACTTGTCAACAATACAACATTTCGACGACCGGTCATCATCCTTGGGATAGAATGATGCCCTTGCACCCTGTCATAAGTTGGTGCCACCACAATAGTACTTAGCCTGGCCATTAGGAAGGACAATCCGTGTACTCTTACCGAAAGTGGCAGAAGGTTGCTCGAACTTTCTCTTGGCCGTATGTTGGTTAGAAACTGCCCGGTGAAGAATCGCCACCTCAACTATTATTGGCACCTTGCATGGCTTGCTAGGTAAAGTGGGTGGCGGACCAGGCAATGGAATAGGGTGGTAGTCTAATTGACTGGGGTGGAATAGAGCATCACTAAGGTTGGTGTAGTAAGCTGCGTCAATATGATGAGTTTCGTTTCTGGCAAATGGTGCCGGAGAAGGCTCAATAACCACCAACTTACCATTAGGAACACCCTTGGCACACTGATGGAGAGTGGACGGGACGATCCCATTAGGGTGCATCCAAGCTCGCCCTATTAAGAGATGATATGAAGTGTTGGCCTCAATTACATGAAACGTCGCCCTACTCCGCACACCCCCTATATCCAATGCCACCAGAACGAAACCCATGGTTCTCCTTGAATCTGACCCAAAGCTAGTAATGCTAATAGACTGCTTTTGCAAGTGTACATCCCCGAGGCCAATCTTACGGAAGGTGGAAAGTGGCATGATATTAACAGCAGATCCATTGTCTAAAAGAGCCCGTTTGAACTCAACCACATTAACATAGGCTGTTACATAAAGAGGCCTATTGTGGGGATAAGGAACTTTCTTATCTACATCCGAGAAAGTGACAGTGTTCGTGAGCTCCCGAATCACCTTCCTAACCGTGCCCTTATCCTTCATGCAAGGTTGATTATACTTCTGAGCCACTTCAATAAGGTCTTTCGTAGCAGCATGCCTAGCCTCTGTCATAAATTCTAACTGATCATACAACCACTTGAACTTGGGGGAATCCCTAAGTTTTTCTGCCATAAAATCTAGAGTAGGAGGGAGGGTTGTTGTGAAAGCCTCATCAGGGTGAGAAGGCAAGTACTCATCCAGGTCGGATACCCCTCCAACCATGTAAACCGAGGCTCTACTTCCCCGCCTCTTATGGCGCCAACATTCATCATCATTGAGGTCTTCTTCATAAGCTGTCGCCATATTAACCTGCTTCCCTTTATCCTGCAGGTGATCCTCAAGCAAGGATTGTCATGAACATTCCTTGGTCGGACTTCCAACCGACCTTCCTCTATCTCCTTCTGAAATATATTTTTCAGATTAAAACAATTTTTGGTTGGATGACCCACCCGTCGATGATAGTGACAATACCTTGGCTGATCCATATCCTCCTAAGTTGGTTCACGCCGCGTAGGCGGTAAGATAATATCCCCATGTTGGATCCAGTTATTCAAAGTATCCATAACCTCAGTCATCCCGCAAGGGTAGTATGGCGCCTCGTACTTCGTCGAATTATCATACTTCGATCGAACATTCCTGCCCCCATCATGCTTAGAATCTCGCCTGTCATTCCTTGGCTGCGCAACATTAGCGACTGGTCCCCTTTGATTGTACCTGTTGCCTGAGTTATCTTTATAGCCTCGAGTAACATGTTGAGGACCCGGACTCGGCCTCCATTCTATAAGACTGTTATGTGTTTCTCCTGGCAAGATCAAATTGTCGGCCGCCTCTCCCAATCTTTGAAAAGTGGGGATATCCAGATTAATAAGCAAGTGCCTATAGTCGTAATCCATTTTCTCCAAACAATACTTCACCAAAACATGCTCCTTGGGAGGACCATGCAATGCCAATGATTTGTTCTTGAAACGCTTCACATAGTCTAGTGGTGTCTCATTTGCACACTGTCCTTCTCTTGTCAATTGGAAGATAGTAATCTTCTCATCGGTGTGGAAAAACTTGGACAAGAACAGCTTGGACACCGTCTCCCACTCGTAGATGTTACTCTTCTCAAGGCGGTAATACCAACTATAAGCATGATCGCTTAAGGACTTGGGGAACTCCCTCAAACACAAGCTATCAAGCATAGTGTACGGCTCAAGCTCCTCTAGAAATCTCTGAACATGCTCCCATGGGTTTCCATCACGACCCCCGTACTGGAGAAAAGTAGGAGAGACATAATTCTCCGGATAAGGTGCCTGACGAATAACTAAGGGATATGGAGGTCCAGAATCCTCCTCAGCTCTGGGTGGCCGAAGCCGGGCCACCTGAGATTCCAGTAGTTGTTTAACTTGATCCAAGGTTACAGTTCCCGTCCCAAGAGGAGTTGCTACCTGAGCTTGGGTTGGCACTGGGGTTGCCTGGGCTTGAACCTGAAGAGTAGGGAGGGGAGCCTGAGATGGTGCCACACTTCCTACATGCCCATTAGTTGGCTCAACTACGCTAGCAGGCTGAGGTAATATGTGGTTGGTAGCGGAGGGATAGGAGTGGTGGTAGGGTTGGGTGCCACAAGCGGAATATTGTTATTGGTCATGGTTCCCGAACCTGAGGCTCCAGGAGCTGCAGGCCCAGCCACGAGCTGTGATACCATGGTTGAGTAATTCTGAAGAAGCTGAGTGAGGTACGCCTGAGAGATAATCACTGGATCCTTCGGCGGAGCCTCATTTTCTCCCGCCACCATAGCCTCAATGAGTGGTGGCATCGTCTCATCCCGAGAACTAACTTCGTCAACATTGTCATTGTTTCCAGTCTGACTCGCCGTCCTGTTGGTTCTCTTCGGAGGCATGACTCAACGTGAATACCTCCCCAGTATAGTGGCCAAATGTAGAATGTGTGTGTCCCGGAGGGTGTGATATGTGCTGGGGTAAAGAGTTAGGCGTGATACGTTGCTATCAAAGAACCTCAAAGAGTGTAGGATCGGGGTGGTAGCCAAGACTGATCAAACAAAGAGAAAGAGGGCAAAGGCTGATACCAGAGAGTTCTCTCTCTAGTACTCACTATGTTTTCAATCAAGTGAATTCTATCAAATGATTATCGATCGTTGAAAATGAGGTTTTCACCTCTATTTATAGTGAATGTAGGATGACACAGGGAATATTCTCAGCTAGGTGTCAACGTCCTATTGATCATGCAATGATCGTAAGACAAGTGTCCCATAAGTGGGGACCATAATCAGCTCTTTCTCTCTTAGTGATCAGGTCACACGCGTCGCACGTGCGTGGTATCGCACGCGTACAACGGGTGAGACTTTCTCTTGACTTCAGCCACCAAACCAATAACCCCGAGGTTCCCAAAAACCGGCTCGGTCTTTTAAGGGTTCATGGACCCTAGACATGTCGTTGCACTTAGAGTAAATCACCCGGTAATGCCCTAAGTCAGGTCATCGTTGACGGATGTAAGTGCTAGCGGTAAGCTGTTGCCCCTTACCTTAGGCGTAGAGTTAATTCCTTGGAACCCTAATATTCAGAGATCGAGGCTCTGGGGCCAACTCGATTCTCATAGGGTCAGGCAAGATGTCATCCTGACGGATCGTTTCGACCTTCGGCCAGTTTGCTCGTGGAGACCATTAATAAATCCGGGGTGCGGCCGTAGAGGTCTGGGCATCATTACCCTTAGGCTAAAAGCACTCAACCTCGACCCCCCTTTAGACTATTTCCCGGAGCCTAGTACGTTCTCGTACGATAGGTCTTAGTTCGGGGAAACTAGGTAATTACGTAGCAATCACTTAGAGTGACGTGGCATAATCCCTACTACAGTTAACATTCAATTTTTCCTTTTACATTTGATATTAACATATTGATTATGATCAAGTTTTTTTTTTTTGTAATTATATCTAATTTTAATAATAGTTATATATCTCTTAATAATTAGACTTTTCAAATATGGATTATTTGGTTGGAGTGGAGAGAATATTTTTTAGGCCAAAATATGAAAAACACCCCAAAGTAACCACTCAATCCCATAATGCCCCCAATGTTAAAATTTTTCCAAGTTTATGACTATGTATCCATTTGTCTCAGTTTTCACCATAACTGTGATGGTTGTTAGAAAGATAACAAAAAGTTAACGAAAAGTTATCTTTTAAACTTTATTACAGTATAAATTATAGGGTAGAAAAATAATAATTTAGTAGATCGAAATAATATATACAAATAATACAATTTACATTTAAAAATTTATGCTAGAAAAAAATTATACATATATATTAATAAATTAATATTATGAAATTTATAATTTCTAACCCTAACCCTTAGTATAAATAGTAAACTTTTTTTTTTTTGCGCGCTTAATAACACTAATATTAAATTTTTATATATATAGGTCAATTAGTTGTTAGACACTCTAGGCGCTGTCCTGCGCCCAACTTCTGATTTTATTTATTTTTAAATGTTTTTGCCCAAAATAATGTCATTTTTGGTTTTTAATTTTTTTTTAATAAATATCAATTTAGAATTATTGAATTATGTATTGTAAATTTGTAATTTGTTGATGGACCTATGAAGTACTATTCAGCTATTAACTATTTTTTTTGTTCTTTTGAACCGTGGAATGATATTAAATTGTTGGTTTTACTTTTAAAATTTAACCTCATATTGTAATAATTATTTTTAATTAATTGGTGATATTTGCTATTAATAAATCTGAAATTTTAATACTTGTTAATTATGTTATATTAAGAAAAATATTCAAAATAGGGTAATTATTTCTAAATTCTTGGTCCTGCCTAAACCCCATCTAGACTTCCTAGGCGCTAAACTCTAGTATGACGTCTAACGTTCGCCTAACGATTTTTAGAACACTAATAATAAGAGCACATGTAAAACTTATATTTACATTTTATTGAAGTAATTGTTGTCTATTGAGATCAAACTCATACATATAGATATATATATATATATATATATATATATATATATATATATATATATATATATATATATATATATATATATATATATATATATAACAGTGTTATTAAGCGCACACAAAAATTAAGTTTACTATTTATACTAAGGGTTAGGGTTGGAAATTACAAATTTCATAATATTAATTTATTAATTCATATGTATAATTTGTTTCTGCCATAATTTTTTTAATGTAAATTGTATTATTTGTATATATTGATTCGATCTACTAAATTATTTTTTTTCTGCCATATAATTTCTACCGTTATAAAGTTTAAAAGCTAACTTTTTGTTATATTTTCGTTATCTTTTTAACAACCATCACGACTAGGGTGCAAACTGAGATAAATAGATACATTAAGCATGAACTTGAGAACATTTTAATATTGGGGGAGCATTATCACATTATGAATTGAGTGGTAACTTTGGGGTGTTTTTCATATTTTGACCTATTTTTTATTGCAATGCCCACAGCACACAGTGCATAACTTGCCACCTTTTCTTAATAGAGTATGTTTCGTCTCCTGTCAGACTGTCTTAATTATAAATCTTTAATCATAAAGACTCTCACTCTCATACAATTCAACTTATCAGCACATGATAAATCAGATAAGAAATATCAATTTTACAAAAAAATAGCCATAAGATAGTCATTCTAAAGTTTTTGCCTTCTTAAAATCATCCCATTTATATTTCATGGATAACATTTGTTTTATTTAATGTTGTTTCTGGTACTCCCTGTGTCCACGTTCTTGCATTTAAGAAGTTAACTTGTGAGAATATATCTCCTTCTTGTGCTAAAAAAGAAGTCATTTTTTTTTCGTTCATTTTAAAATAAATATACTTTTAATATTTATTTGATAATAAAATTAATTTACCATTTTTATCGTTTTTTTTTTCTTACTTTAATAATTAGTTCCACTTCCACCTGGACATGGGCTTCAAAGAAGGAAATAGAACCATATTACTCCCTCCGTTCCTAAATTATCGTCCTCTTTTCCTTTTTCGTCTATATTAAAATAATTGTCCAGTTTGAAACTTACCTTTTTAGAACATCACTTTTACCACTTACCCTTACTTTTTCACCTTATTTTAATTATGAGCCATATACACATGAGCTTTAAAAGAAACTACACATTAAACCAATATAAATAATTAAGTCAATTGTTTTTTCTTAAAATATGCACCAAATCAACTAGGACGATCATTTAGGGACGGATGGAGTAATACTTATAATAGATTCAATCAATCAATCCGTTATCTCACCCCGACCCCATCACACTTCTCGTTACATTGCTTTTAACCATACATGTATACTTGTAAAAATACAAGGATATGTCCAGGATTATGATTAGGATAAATATTATGTTTTGGAAAGAAAAAAATATTTAAAAAATTAAGTATTAAGCTTAAACATTAGAAGTGTGGATTTTTATATTAGACGTATTCAGTGTTTGCTCTACTGATTAAAATACTCACTCCCATTGTTGTTGGTCTTAAGATCGAATCTCGTTGGGAATCACATTGTTGTTGGTCTTAGGATCGAATCTCGTTGGGAAGGGTTTGGTTAGATTTAGGAAATAAAAAAAAAAGAAATTGCAACTCTTATTCTTGTACAATTTAAATATGGGTGAGAACCGAGCCGGTCTCTTACGATGATATTATAACCGGAAAAGTCACAAATATTTGTTTTCAACCGCTAAAGTACACTTTTGAGGATCGCTACAATGATATTATAACCGAAAAAATCACCAATATTTGTTTTCAATCGCTAAAGTACACTTTTTATGATAAAATGATGAAGACACCCTTTAATGAACAACAAACGCGCGCTTTGGGCATCAGAATGAAAATATTGGACATCGCAATGCACAATTGAAATCTATCAAAATTTGGGGGATAAAATGATGAAGATACTATTAATGAACAACAAATGCGCGCACAAAACCACTGCTCAAATTTGGGCATCGAAATGAAAATATTGGGCATCGCAATATACAATTGAAATATGTCAAAATTTGGGGATCGAAATTCAAAAAGGCATTGCCCACATTTGGGCATCGGAATAAAAACATTGGGCATCACAATGCACAATTAAAATCAATCAAAATTTGAGCATCGAAATTCAAAAAGCCACTGCCTAAATTTAGGTATCGGTATGAAAACATTGGGCATCGCAATATACAATTGAAATCTGTCAAAATTTGGTTATCGAAATTCAAAAAAACACTGCCCAAATTTAGACATTGGAATTAAAACATTAGGCATCGCAATAAACAATTGAAATCTGTCAAAATTTAGATAATGCAATGCAAAAATTTCCAAATTTTGGCATCGCATGTATTATGTATATGTGTATTAATTTAAGGGTTAATATCAGTTTTGATACCCTAACTTTGCCCGTTTTTTCAATTTTGATACCACTAAGGCAATCAAATTTAAGCCAAACGTTTCAAAATTAATCAATTACAATCAAGTCGTTAACTATTTGTTAAATACTAACGGTTGACTGCTATCCTAGGTTGGAAACCCACAACCGGCTTTGCAACAGTATGTGTATACGACCCTTGTTCATTTCTCCAAAATTTCTCATATCTTCCATTTCCCCAATTGCTTTTGCTTGGGTGGTTCAGCTTGTTGTCATCGTCCGGCCATCACCCCGCCAAGCTTCATCTCTATCCTCCATCTCCTCATCTTCAAATCGTGCCTCCCCAATCGTCGCGCGTCTCCCTTCGCTCGCCCAATCAATCCACATCTCCATCTCCGCACAACCCTTCTTCGCACAAATCCACAGACGGCTCTTTCTTCTCCGGCGAACCGCCTTGGAATCACCATCTTCAACCGCCACCGACATTCCTCGCCGGGCCTCATGTCCACAAACCCATCGGCGTCCCTCCCGCTCCTCTGTTCAAACATCCTCATCGCCGCTTTCATCGCCTTCGGCCAATCGCCCCCATGTCGCGCGCCACTCCCATCTCATTCCTCTTTCTCCCGTATCTCCATCCATCCTATCTTCGCTTGCCGCCTCCTCTCTCTCTCACTCATCTCCCATCTTTCTCTCTCTCTTCTTCCGATCTCCCACGCCCACCATAGCCTGCTGGCGTCGCCTCTTCTTCCATATCCGCCTCAACATCTCTCGCCTTCATCTCTCGCCACAATCTTCATCAACACAAAGCCGCCTTTTGCTCCATCACCGACGCTGACCCCTCTCCATTTAATCTCCACCATGGGTGAGTTTCCGAACCAATCACGCAAAGCCGTCATCTCCTTCGCCTGTTCACCCCCGATTCTGGGCGAAGCGTTTTCCAAATGATCAATCGCGTTGTCGCTGCATCGACAACAACATCCATATCACGGCCGGCTTCGAATCGGCAAATACTAAATACAACCTACAAAAACAAGTTAACCGTTATTATTTAACGGATAGTTAACGATTTGGATTGTAATTGATCAATTTGTGAAACGTTTGGCTCAAATTTGATTGTCATGGTATAAAGGGTATCAAAATTGAAAAACGGGTAAAGTTAGGGTATTAAAACTGATATTAACCCTTAATTTAATCTAAAGATCGATGTTGGTTTTATGTATATGTGAAGCGTCTTTGACTTAAAATGTATATGCTGCCACCTTTCTCCAATATTCTTAATTAATTTAATCTTATAGCCTTCACTCTACTATGCTTCCTTCGTCTTCAATTCGATTCGATTCGCTTCGTCCTTCGCCTTCGAGATCTGTTTTTGGAATGAATGAATTCATTCCATCTTTAACTAGCTTTTTCTGACCAAAAAAGAGAGAAGGTAAGAGAGAGGGGACAGTACTTGGTGTGGTGAGCATATTTGGAAAAAAATAATGCAAAATAGACTTACGTTTTAAAACAAAAAACAAGGTATTTGAGCATTTACAATTCTAAAAAATGATATCGATCCGTAATTATTTCATTAAATATTAAGTAGGTTTCGTGTAAAACGGTCTTACAGATCTTAATCCGTAAGATAGACTTATCTATATTAAATGAGTCAAGGTTCAGTAATTTTTGTGCAACCCCTTGACTTTTGAAAATTACAGTGTCACCCCTCACATGTATAAAATGAAGAGTCTCACTTTTTAGTATTAAAAGTATCACTTTTCAATATAAAATGTGTCACTTTTTAGCATAAAATGTGTCACATTATGTTTTCAATAAAAGTTATCACTTTTTTCCCTTTTAAATAATGTTACTTTTTAGCCTTAAATGTGTTACTTTTGATCTTAAATGTATCTCTATTGCTTTTAAAGTGCTACTTTGCATTATAAATAAAAATCATCACTTTTTGACGTGAAACTGTGAAAGTGTTACTTTATAACATTAAAAATGCCACATTTTAGTATTAAATATGTCACTTTTTGCCTAAAAGTATCACTTTGTCTTTATATCGCCACTGTTAGTTTTAAAGTGTCACTTTTTAATATTAAGAGAATTACTTTGTATTTTAATGAAAATTATCTTCTTTTTTTTGCATAAAAAGTCACTTTTGACCTTAAAATATGTTACTATTTTAGCATTAGAGGTGTCACTTTTGCCTTTAAAATGAGTCACTTAGCATTTCATCAAAATCCATTAGTGTCCCTTAAACATCTCAAGACAAATAAGGCTAGCGGAGGGCTAACGGAGTTAATAGATGATGAAATTACAAAACATGGGAAGAAGATAAATTTTGACATCAAACTTTTAAAATACAGGGGCACCTGAGCAAATAAGAAAGATCTCATTAATGTGTTGTCACCCTTACCGAGATGACGTGTGGCATGCCTCCTCTTGTGCGATCCACAGGTTGTGTTGTCGGAACTTGATCGATCAACGAGTTTCATTCTCATTTGTTAGATTTTTAATTTGTTTTCTCTCACATTTTGACTTTATTTTTTTACTGGGTAATATGCGGTTTGTATTGATGGATTACCCGTTTCATCAATTTTCTTTTTATTATTTTTGGAGTTTTATCTTATAGATTTAAGATCCGTAAAATCGTCTTACATAAGTTTTTATCATACATATTTTGTTAGCCACTATGTTTGATATTTTAATTAGCTTGCACTTTAGCTTGCCACGTTTCTTATTATCATAAGTTAAAATTCAATTTCCCACGATCCTTATATCCTTATAGATTCAATTAATTAAAGAAAACAAAAGGAAGATAAGATTTGCTGTTTCTCGAAAAGACTTGCCGTCTTTTTTGAGGAAATGAAAATTCAATCGATACTCGAGTAAAGAGTATTTACCACCCCTAACGCATTAACTAGGGTAAGCAAATAAATTTTAAAATCGGATCCAACTAATCGAATATGACCAAATCAATAAAAATTGAATTGATCTAATTTATTGGTTTAGTTTCGATTCTAAAATTTAAAGTATTAGATAATTGGTTCGATTCTGATTTTGATTCGAATAAATTGGATCTAGAATCAAATCGGACCAATCTATTATATATATGAGTTATCAGGCCCAAAAGGCTTAAGTTCGGTCACACACCTAACATAATTGCTTTGTGGTCACCATTAAATTACGTGCACACATCAAGATCCAAACTCAAAGTTATAAATGGGCAGACATAAATCTCTAGCCACTTCATTATTATAAGCGAACATCCTTCTACATGAAGTCTGGGGGGCCAAGGGCACAACGAGCAGGAAGAAAGGTCAGACGAGCATGCTCGTCCTACTCGACAACAAAGTAACAGTTGTATTGAATGTAGACAGTTATTACCAAGAAGTCCGCCCCACGTTCCGGACGTGGTCATGAATGTGCCTGGTTTTCATGCTCCGGTATTTAATAAGCAGTTTCCAACTCATCTGATTGGCTATATAAGCCCCTCAATATGGAGAGGAAAGGTTCATACACCTAATCATAAGCTAAACTGTCAAATTGCTAACTCAATCAAGTGTTTCCTAATTGTCACGTCGAAACGCATTTGCAGGGTAAGCTCCTACCCATTTTACAATTCTTGTTGCTTTTTTGACAGATTTGGGCCTTCGAAGACGCGGATATAATTGAAAGCCAGATATCTGATTATTCAAACCCAGTGTACCAGATTAATTTGGATACATCAATATATATAATATTATATATTACTAAATTAATATTAATCTAACTTTAAATATAAACTAGATTTTGTGCCCGTGCCTATGGCACGATATCAGTATAGACGTGATCAATGTCTGAAGTGACCATAATGCGAATAAATTAGTATATGCTTAAGATTTTGTAGGGTCGCATCAATGTACATTACCAAAAAAAAAAAGACGACTTCCCGAAAATTAAAAAATAAAACATTTTATTAGTTTTAAAATTTTGTAACTCGTCCAAAAAGAGTATAATTAAGCATTCAAAAAAAATATCTCTTACACACACCAATACAACACCTGTTAATTGAAGTAAACTTAAAAATAAAAATCGCGGCAAACAAATAAAATAAAATAAATTGAATGAGACAGAGTGAACTAACATAAAACTATTTTGAAATCACAAATATTTCAGACTATTACGGAAAACTTAGCACACATTTTAAAAAAAAGAAAGAAATTAAAATACAAATATTTAAAATTACAAAACTTACGAACAAATGTTTTTTTTTAAATAAATCTAGGTCGGACAAAAATTAAATTGAGATTCTGTTAATTACGATAAAATACGAATATTTAAAATTACAAAACTTACGAACAAATGTTTTCTTAAAAAATAAATCTAGGTCGGACAAAAATTAAATTGAGATTCAATTGATTACGATAACAATTAATTAAGAAAGTACAAACTAAATATTAATAATAACATTAAAATACAAATATTTAAAATTGCAAAAATTAATTACAAAAGTTACAAACAAATATCTCATTAAAACAACTCAATGGATGCTCGGGATAAATTATAGATAACCACCTCGTCAACTCAAACGAAAGTATGTGGTTAAAAAATGTGTTAGAGGAAAGCATTCCTATAACTGTAATTTGTTGTAGAGAGGATAATTAAAAAAACATAACTGAGGGGTTAGTACATATTTATTGGTTGTAGAGGGGGGTAATTCAAACATAACTCATAACTTAGGGGTTTATATGTAACTCACATATATACTAATCAATCTGGACCACCAGTTGTGTTTGACACAATTCGATCTGGGCCGCCAGTTAGTCCCTGATCTGTTTTATAATATAGATAGTAAATTTCTATTTCTTTCCTCTCTGTCGTTAAAATTATTATGTGTTTTAATATCGAGTCTAACCTTATAAAAATATCATGTCAAAGTAAGTTGTTTTTTTACATTTTTATTTTTTATTTTAGTATAAATAAGAAACTTCATTAATTTCATGAACAAGTTTGTTACATTTTTACTTTTTATTTCAATATAAATAAATAAAAACTTCATTAATTTCATGAGAATGATAAGATAAGCTCAATAAGACACATAAGATTACTAATTTGTTTGTATTAAATAATTAAGAACCGAAGTATTGGTCGGGTTCTCATGAATATTGGATTGGTTCCAGACCAGGCCAAAGTATTGGTTCTCATACATGTTGGGTTGGTTCTAGCTCTTAATTTTGTAAGAACCGAAGTATTGGTTTAGTTCTGGGTCTTCATTTTTTTAGGAAAAAACTGGACCGAACCGGACCATGATCACCCCTAGCATTAACTCACCCGATCTAACCTGAAAATTACTTGATCCAATCAAATTTATTAATATTTTTTGGTCGAAATGGGTAACACGTTTCAACCCAAAAAAATATAAACGGGTTGTGTCGAGTCAGGTTAAAGCGGGTCAACCCGCTACCTATTTTGACATAATAGTTTTTGCTCTATAGTGTATATTTTTTTGGGGAATTTTTTTTTAAGACGAGGTGATACGTTTAACCCATTATAACCCGACTCATTTCAATCCATTTGATATTCGGGTTATAATGAGTTTCGATCGGTTTCAACATGTTACTCATCATAACCCGATCCATATCTGACTCAACCCATCCAATTGTCATGCCTAGTTAAATACTCCTTATATTCTGGACAAAGAGTTCACTGTTCTATTTTTGAATGTTTCACTTAAAGAGTCCACTTTCAAAAATTAAAGTATAAAAGTGTCATTTTATTGCTAATGGACTACTAAAAGCGCCATTTTAACAAAAAAAAATTGACTTTCAAACCAAAACTCTTTACCCATGACGAAGAGAGTATATTTTTGGAAATTGATTTATGTCTTTAAAGGACAAGCATAATGAATAAACTATAAAGGATAATAAAATTTCCATCTTTGATTATTTTATCTAGAATTTATTAGGGCAAATCTAATGGTGGTACTTTCTTATAGGTATCAAAATCAGAATTTAATACATATTGGTTACTATTTATGGGTATCATATAATCATCTCCAACTATAAGTATCAAAATTTGATATAATAACAATTTTGAAAAAATATATGACACATATCATAATATAAAAACAAAATTAAAATATTAATATACAATAATTTACCAATACATATTATGACATAAATATATGGTCAAAATAAAGTGTATTAAAATTAAGTGTAATATTAGGGAAAGTATCAAATTTGATACTATGTGAATATTAAGATGAATATGTGGTAATATATCTACATTTGTCTTGATGCGTTGGCGAGAGATGGTTAGTGGGTATTGCTGATGATTTGAGTCCAATGTGGTTTAATTGAGGTGAATCTTCTTAATTGGTGATTTTAGTTTTATAGATGGGTCCAATGTGGTTTTGTTGAGCGAGAAATAATTGGCAGTCGTCTTGGTGATTTTAGTCTCATAGATGAGTCCAATGTGGTCTAGTTAAGTGATAGATAATTTGAGGATATTCCCAGTGATTTTAGTTTCATATGTGGGTATATGGTCTTGGTGATGGAGAGATAATTGGTGGGTCTTCCTAGTGATTTTAGTCTCCTAGGTGCATGGGTCCAATGTGGTCTTGTTGGGAGTATATCAAGCTTAAGCAGACAAGAAATGGGGAAAGAGGGAGATCAAAGTTAGCATATACTCCACAAATGTAATAAACAAAGAATATGCATAAATATGGTATATGTGATGACCTTTTGCGTCGACTTAAATGGTAAAACACTAAAACACATGCAAAATAAATCAACATTAACCAAACCAAAAATAGGAAATGTGAAAACCCAAAACTAACATAAACATCCGTAATAAAGAAAAATATTTGAGTTGCAATATATGTAATGTCTCTTCTTTGGACCGACCTGAATAACGAAGAAATATTAATGTAACCGACACCAAGTGATTGAGACTAAGATTGAGTTACGTGAATTTGGATGTAATTTAATTATTTGATTATTAGAGTATTGACTCCGATCTCAAATGGGATGCACACGGAGTCAAGAAAAAGATGTACCTATTGGATAACGATCAGTTTTGGCCTTTTCTCTTCCATGACTCGGTATTTTCAAGGATGGAAAGAGAGTGAGAGACAGAGACAGGGAAAGTGGGTGGAATTAAGGAGAGAGAGAAAAAAGTACAAAGTGATAGAAAGACATTAATGGAAAGAGAGAAACGGTGTCTTTCTAACATTTAATTTTATACACCGCGCTTCACGGTTTTAGCATTGCGATCCCAAATTTTGTATTGTGATGCGTAATTTTGAGCAGGGATTTTGTGTGCGTGTCTTTTATTCATTAAGGGTATTTTTGATATTTTACTATCAAAAGTACATTTTACTGGTTGAATAAAAAGAAAGTGGACCCGACAAATTATAATTTCTCCAAAAGGTATTAGACCGAATTTACCCCAAAAACGAATCATATTCCCTCCGTTCCTATATTATCGTCTTCCTTTACTTTTTCGTCCGTCCAAAAATAATTGTCCAGTTTGTAAATAACTTTATTAGAACATCACTTTTACCACTTTATTCTTACTTTTTTACCATACTTTAATTATGAGTTATATACACATGAACTTTAAAGGAAAATATATATTAAACCAATATAGATAATTAAGACAATTATTTTTTTGTTAATTCATACACCGGGTCAAGTAAGACGATAATTTAGGGACGAAAGGAGTATTAAGAAACGGACCAATAAAAAAAAAGTTACATGATTCATAGCTAGTGACAAAATAGGTGTTATGAATAAATATAACCATGAATAATAGATTAACACCCATTTATCTATAACACTCATTTTGTCATCCTTATTCACACCTAAAAGTGGGTAGGATTAGGTTTTGATACTTCAAAAATTTATGGACGGCCAACGACTTAGGTTTGTCCAATCCAAATGCAAGTTGTTGAATAGTTGGAAGTTCTCTGTATTCCTAAACAAGAATGTCAACCAATTAGACTATTTCCCGCTAGTTTGATAACTTGTTCAGAGGTTTCATAAAACTCGTTCAAAGCGCGTTGACTTGTGATATCCCAAGAACATACACTAGTCAATAGTCGTATTCTCGTATGGTCAACTACACGTGGTAAATATATGGGTTGACCAGGTACGACACTGTCGACTTAAATAAACGGGTGGGTAAGTATCCCATTGATTATATGGGCGTAAGTTGATGAGTTATATATGACCTAAGGCTCACATTTATTCATTAATAATTTAACATAAAATTATTAAGTAAAAAAATTACTAATATCTTACCCTTCACACATATTAAAAAAGCTACCACAAACAAGCTGCAACGAAAAAGAAAGAAAGAATTATCTAATGGAAGACTTGATGTGTCAGCAAAGGAAAAAACTTAGGAAAGACGATTTATGAATATTTTTTGTGAGACGGATCATATTAATCTGACCAACTATATGTTAATTGGTTGAATTGTGAGAGAGTGTGACTTTGTTTTACGATTTAAGATCCGTAAGTACCGTAACATGGTCTTACATGAGACTTATTCATCAGTAAATGCATATTTGCATTCTATAATTTCAGTTACAATAATACTAGAGTTACCACCAGTATTACCACATTTGTGATAACTTCACCTTAAAGATAAAGTGCATGTGAGGTACATGTGTCACTTCACCCTGCTGATAATCCTAGTAAAGTTGTTTCTGTTATGAATGAGGGAGGCAAGCTCAAGTCGGTTAAGAACGTAAATGTTTAATTATGGTTTTTAATTTTTTTTCTTATTTTGACATCTCAAAGTTTCTTATATTTATGGATGCTCATGGGTGTTCATTTTTGACCATAAAATAAATTGGGTTTTTATGGGTACCATCCATTTGTTCTTATTAAAATTTTGTTGATGTTCATACCCATTAAAATACGGGTCATTTGAAATGAACGAATAAATTTAAATGGTTAAAAATCGCCACCGCTACGTTAACTTAAAATTTATTATTATTATTTTGCCAGCTTCTTTGGAAAGTGAAATGAAAGTTTTTTTTTTCAAAATTCAATAGTTTATACCAAAACGTGCAAAACTCCGTATTGGATATGTTGTTTCGTGACACGACGGAAGTATCCAATCGTTGTTAATTACTAAATTAATCACTCAATTAGCAATCAATTAGTCACTGATCAATATTTTAAAGATTCTACCAAACCCAAAAAAGAGGAAAAAAGGCACCAAACGTCCCTGTACTTTTCCATAATAGCAACAAAAAAAATCCTTTGTATTATGCTAGTATTACTTTTTCGCCCCTTTATAATTTTTATCACCCTCAAATTGTCTTCCATCCATTTTTACTACTCCCTCCGTCTCAAAATTATCGTCTAGGTTGACTTGGCGCACGATTTAAGAAAATACATTTGATTGGATTATTAATATTAGTTGGATGTATAGTTTACTTTAAAGCATATGTTTATGTGACACATAATTAAAATAAGATGAAAAAGTAAGGATAAAATGGTAAAATTGTTGTCCTAAAAAGGTAAGTTTCAAATAAGGCAATTATCTTAAGAAGGACGAAAAAAATAAAGTAAGACAATAATTTAGGGACATGGGGAGTATTAAATTAGAGTATCATGTGTCAATCACGAGACACAATTTTAAGGATATTTTTGTCAATGCATTAAATTAAATAGACCACTTTACTCGTATTCAGTTTATTAATAATTAACACTAGCTACAAGGGTAATTTAGTAAATTCAAAAACCATATTTTGTCTGATAAAGAGCAAAAAGAACATTTATTGAATGGCTGAATCGGTCATGGGCTGGCCTTGAAAAAGATGCACCCTCGTAAGTCGAAACTACTACTAGTGAATTGTCACTCGAGTCGGTGATCGTTTCCCAGGATAATTCAATCACAGAACCTCAAATTTATGCACGCCTTCTGGGTTCACTTACGACCATTGCTTCGTCGTCAGTATCAATCAAACTGGGAGGAAGGTTTAAGGATTTCGTTACCTTTCCGTCTACGATCGCACGTGAGAGAGAAAGAGATATAGAGTAGTTTGTTTCGGAATTAGCCAATAAGCCCTAGGAGAGATGTGTGCAATCAAGGGGAAAGGGAAAAGGATACTGCAAGTGAAAGGAATCAAATAATCCCTTGTTATCCGCCACTACCAGAGACATTCGTCCAACCTACACTGGACGAGCCAAGCCAAGTTGATCATGCATGAGGTGTTTGTTCTAAACAGGGCCGGCCCTGGAGCATGTCCAAAAGGGCGATCGGCCCCCAATTTTTGGGACCCCAAAATTATAGATAATAACTTATCTATATATATATATGCACACACGCGCGTACATTTGGCATCTTACTAATAGTAATAGTAATCTATTAAGGGTTTGATTCCTTCTGGGAGAATTCTTTTAAATATTGTGGCATGTTGTGAATTCAATTTTTGAAGATATATATTATATAATGTATTTGTGGCATGTTGTGAGTTCAGTTTTTGAAGATATATAATACTCCCTTTGTCCCAAAATTATTGTTCTACTTTCTTTTTTCGTTCGTCCCAAAATAATTGTCTTGTTTGAAATTTTTATTTTTTAGGCAACACTTTTACCACTTTACCCTTATTTTTTCATCATACTTTATTTATAAGCCACATACACATGGGCTTTAAAGTAAACTACACATCAAACTAATATTAATAATTCAGTCAAATGTGTTTTCTTAAACCGTGTGACAAGTCAACCCAGACGATAATTTTGGGACGGGGAGAGTATATAATGTATTATAGATATTGTACTCCCTCCATTTTTAAATTATCGTTCTTTTTTACCCGATACACCGTTGAAGAAAAACTATTTGATTGTATTTTAAATATTGGTAAAATGTGTGGTTTCTTTTAATGCTCTTGAGCATGTGGTCATAATTAAAATAGATATAAAAATAAAGATAAAGTTATAAAAATGTTTTTCTGAAATAAAAAGTTTAGAAAAAAGACAATTATTTTAAAACTGATAAAAAAAAAAGATGATAATTTAAAACTGAAAAAGAGTATTTGATTTGGTGATCCAATGGAGGGCCATATTTGATCTGGTGATCCAATCGATAAAGTAGATGTACATTCCCCAAGTGATTTTAAATTCAACTCCTATGTTAGCTTTTTACTTTTTATTTTGCTTTTTAAATTTTGGATCCTAGAATATTGTTTTTGTTGCAAATCATTTTAATCAGTATAAATATAATTTTTGTATGTTTGTAGGTTAACACACCTTTTTAATACTTGAAAAATGAAAAAAAAAAAACTTGATTTTTTAGTTTTATATCACTATAAAGGACCCTTTTATTTTTTTTTGACCATGAGCCTCGAGGGACGGCATGGCTCTAAGAGCAACTCCTACATTACCCCCCAAATATTTGATTTTGGGGTTTGGTCACCAAATTTCAACTTTAATCGAACCCCAAACTTAATACTAAATTTGGGGTTGGCTACAGTACTACCCCAAATTTTGGGTTCCACTGTAGCATAACCTCAAATTTGGTATTGGTAGGACCTATGCTATTAAATTAATTTTTAATAATTATACAATTGTTAAAATTATTTATAATATAATATTTTTTATTTAAATGTATTAAAAATTAATAAATATCTAATATTAGATAATATAAATAAATAATATTATTATTAAGTATTTTAAATTATTGAACATCATTAATTCAATAATTTTATAACATTTTTCCTATTATTTGTAGATTTCGTTTATGAATGAATAAATAAATTATTATTATACTAATTAATTGTTGTATGATTTTTGTTATATTTTGTATTTATTGTAATATTTTTTATGGTATTTTCAAGTACTTGTATGTTTATTAAATTATATTTCTTCAATTTAGTTTAAAAATTACTAATTTTAAAATATTATTAAAGACGTAAATATAACTATTAAATATTCTAAAATTATTATTTTGCAATCTTAATAATTATTATTTAAAAGGTTAATAGCAAATTAATATACATGTTGATAAATAAAGTAAAAGCAATAAAAATAGAATATGCTAAGGACTATTCTGTTTGGGGTGAGATTTGGAGTTGTGGGTTGGAGTTGAAATAGTGTTTGATGCTAAAATGAACCAAATTTGGGATAAAATCTAACTAAATTAGGGGTTCCTTGTTGGAGATGGTCTAAGCTACCTAACATGTTACTTTAACAAAGGTCCTTTAAAAACATGTTGCTCTAGAAACTTCACAAGATTGTACATCACATTTTCCAACAATGTCCCCCACAAATTCATAGTTGAAATTCAACTCTGATAATCATAATATGTTATCTAAGCTATCAACCTAACATTCAAGTTACTATTCCCCTCCCCCTCCCCCCTTTTTTTATCTTAACAATGTGAGAACAAAGTGTTGTGTGCACAAAAGTGCAACATCGTGGGAGGTGGAAACCATCTCTTGATCTCCGTACGAGCTACCTCTTAAGTCTTCCTGCATCGTCTAGGGGTAGGATCTTGGTGACTGTCTGGCCAACTTGACGAGAACGACAATGATTTAAGTGAGAGAGATTGTAATACCCTTATTCCACATCGGGTAGATGTAGGACTTGAATGTGGTTTATAAAGTGGTCACCCACTACAACTGGGCACCGACTTTATCCATAGACTTTTGGGTTGAGTTGTGGTAGACTTGGTGACCCGAGGTGCTAGCCTGCTAGGTGCTTAGTAGGTCAATATGTGAGGCTACACAAAGCAAACCTGACTTTCGAGCTCGGGTTATTACAAATGATATCAAAGCAAAACCCACATCAAAAATGTGAGAACAAAGTGTTGTGTGGGCCAAAAGTGCAACACCATAGGAAGTAGGAACCACCTCTTGATCCCCATATGAGATACCTCTTGAGTCTTCCTGCATCGTCTGGGAGTAGGATCTTGGTGACTGTTTGGCCAACTTGACGAGAACGCCAATGATTAAGTGAGGGAGATTGTAACACCATTATTCCACATTGGGTAGATGCGAGGCTTGAATGTGGTTTATAAAGTAGACACCCACTACAATTGGGCACCAAATTCATCCGTGGACTTTTGAGTTAGCTTGTGGTAGACATGGTGATCCAATGTGCTAGGTACTTAATATGTTAGGCTACGAACCACGACTTAGGTCATTTTCAGAAGCTGCCATGCCAAATAGTTTATGAAAACTATTGAATCTTCTTCAAGATTATTAAAAAGTCGCAGATCAAACATCAAAGTTCCAACAAAGAGATTATCCAATTTAAAAATCTATCAAAAATAATAATTAATCATGTATTCAAAAAATGGCATATCACAATTTGAGTAAACGATTCTCAAGTTTTAATTACCAATTGCAAATGATAACCCATACAAAACAAATGATGGCACCAATTACTAATATAAATAAATTATTAATAAATAACGGCATTCTAAAAATCGTTCTAGGTGCTCGCCCAAGCATTAGGCATCACCCAAACGCCTATAAATCAAGCCAACTAAATTCATTTAATTTTTTAAATCTTTTTTAAAATAAAAAATTAAAAGAAATTAATGAGTTCTATATTGTAGTAATTTTTAAATAAAGTTATGGAGTATTGTGTTGTTTTGAACTTTGGAATGTTATTGAATTGCTAGTTTCACATTTAATTTTAATCTTGTGATGTGATCATTATTTTTAGATTAATTGGTAACATTTGCTATTAATATTTGAATGTATAATGTGTGTTAATTATGTTATATAAGAAAAAAATTTCAAAAATCAGGGTTATAATGTCTTAATTCTAGACTTTACCTAGGCTCCGCTTAGGTGCCCTAGGCGTTAGGCGTTGGTCTGACGCTTGCCATCCACCCAACAATTTTTAGAACACAAATAAATATACTGCTGATATATAAAGAACAAAAAAAAAACTTATTAAATTATTGGATCGTTCGTAAACACAAACTAGTCTTGAAGAAGATTCACCCTCGTACCTACTAGTGTTGCAGCCGAGTCAACGGTCGTCTCCTATGATAATCTAATCATTAAATTCCAAGCTCTCACGGGCTTAGCTCAGTTGGTTAAGAGCTAGTAGATTTTGATACATGACCAAGGATCGAGTCCTAGGAACCGCAGTGTGGGGGTTTCATCCTCTTGTGGGGGTGGCTCTTTGTAGGTACTAGGCACGAGTCCTCCTAACTACTTAATCGCTGAGTTACCGTGATTTTCCCTCTCACATTCTCATGGGGCTGGGGTGTGGGGGCTCTCGGGGGGAGAGTTTCCCCTTTTAGATACACATTAAATCCAAAAACTTCAGAACAACTTCTGGCTTAAGTTTCGATTATTGCTTCAATTGGCTTTTTTCGATAGAGTGAGAGGAAGGTTTAATGATTTCATTATCTTTTTAGTTGCAATTACAAGTAAGAGAGAAAGAGATGGAAAGTAGTATTTTTGGGAATAAAACAGTAAGTTCTAGGAGAGGGATCAGATAAACTCCCTTTCAATTTGCCACTAACAGAGACTCAATTAATTAGTAATTCTCCCTCCATCCCTAAATTATCGTCCTAGTTGACCTGACACATATATTAAGAAAAAATAATTGACTTGATTATTTATATTAGTTTAATATGTAGTTTCTTTTAAAGCCATGTGTATATGACTTATAATTAAAGTATGGTGAAAAAGTAAGGGTAAAATGATAAAAGTGATGTTCTAAAAAGGTAAGTTTCAAACAGGAAAATTATTTTGAGACAGATGAAAAAGGAAAGGAAGACGATAATTTAGGGACGGAGGGAATAATTCTTATGGCAATGTCAAATGTTCCACCACCCCCCCCCACACACACAAAATAATAGGGAACATTTAAATGAATTTTATCAAAAAGATATAGCCCGTTTGACCTAAGACATTCGCCTAAACTCTCATGCTCATGCACATGCCTGACTCCAGCCAAGCCAAATGAACGCGTGTGGTGTTTGGTTCAAGCCACCTAACGTGTTAATTGAACAAAAGTTAAACCATGTTAGCTTAAAAACCTCACAAGGTTGTTCTTCTATCTCATGAGGGATTGTCATAAAACTCAATCACAATGTCACTTTTTTAAGGTTAGAGCGGAACTTGACCTAACCTCAACCCTTAAATATTATTATTAATGTCTTGAAAGGCAAAAAAAGTGTTTAGATAGTGTCATTCGACTAGAACAATGGTACATTTGGTGAGGGTGCATCTGGCGAGACTTGAGCATTAGTGCTTTCGGCTAGAACAATAGAACCTTTGGTGAATGGTGAGGCTTAACCAACAGTGTCATGCGACTAGAACACCGATGCCTCTGGTGAGGCTCAAGCAATAGTGCCTTTAGTGAGACTTGAACACTCGACCTTTTCATTAATAGAAGTGAGCAATACGAGTTGAGCTAAAACTCTTTGGGATCAATTAAAATGTCACTTTTCAACCACTTTCAACAATGGATTCAAATTTCCAACCACTAAATGACCTCAATCCAATTTTGAAAGTTATTCATTTACATGTACACCACTTCCACAATTCTCACTTTGATCAATAATTTTGGAGTTCATAATTGAGACCTACCGAAAGTGATCATATCCATCATATTTCGAACATGTAGTGCTCAAGCCCTAGACTTAACTTTTTTCTATGGATCTCAGCTTCACCGCAACCAATCTCGACATTACGCCACGGTTCGACCTCAACACTTACTTCATATTTGCAGACCTAGTTATGTCGCAGCAATCACTTGTCGAGAAACAAACGGATGCTAGTGCAAATATGTTTCTTTCTCTCTCTCTCTCATCCTTATTTTCCCCAATTCCATCAATTGAGAGAAAACTCTGGATTCAGACAAGTAGAGTGCCAACAATTTTTAAGGAAACAATTATATTTGACAGGATAATACCCAATTCTCACTGCTCACCTGCAAATTGAGAAGAACAAGAGCACATTGTTGATATGTTATTTTGTAATTTTACAATCACACCGCCAAGTTCTAATTAGTCATCTAATTGCTTACTTGGAGAGAGAGAGAGAGGATTGGACAATAATATCTCTAAAAATGGATCATTTGACAGGTACATGGGTAAGATAATGCCTAAAACGAAAAAAGTGAACGAGGGTTGGGTTAGGTGCTCTCGGTGATTTGGGAAGAAAATATGGATTTTAGAGAGAGATCTAAACTTTGAGATTGGAAGAGAGCGATGAGAGAGAAACTCAGGAAGACTGCTGAGTTAACACCATGGCGGATCAGTATGGTGGAATTGAAAAAAATGCCTCGGTCCATTTGATAGAAATTGTTGGATATTTAATTATTGAGTTTTTATGTTTTCTAAGTGTTTATTTTAATTAATTATTTGTTTTGTCTTTCTTGATATTTAATTTGATTAATTATTATTGTTACACCTTTTATAGAAAGATTATTTTGGAGATTTTACTTTAATTGATTTTTAGGGTTTATATGAATTATTATTCTTTTAGGATTGTGTGTTCTTGTAACAAAAGTTAGTGTGTGTGTGTGTGTGTGTGTCGTTTGTCTTGTTTCTATGTGACACGTCTGACCTAAATTTTTAAGGTAAGGAATCCTTCACATTTGGTAAGTCTATGTTTGATAAGATTTAAGTCCTTATTTATTGCACTAACCTACTAATCTTTTATGGTAAGTGGTTTCCTTATTCTACAAGGTTTTTAGGTCAATGATGCAAGTATAAATAAGAGGATACAAGGCTGTGAAGTTAAGAGACGTTGTTGAGCATATACTATACACTGATTGTTAAGAGAGAGAGAGAGAGAGAGATAGAGAGAGGGGGGGGGAGAGAGATTGGAAAACTGTTGTTGCTCCTATTCTGAATGTACTGCTGAATGAAGCTACATCGAAGCCTTCATTCACTCTGTCACCAGCATTGTTTTTCTAGGAACACCTCCTACTGTTTTGTTAAAAGTTATTGGGCGCATATCATTCTAAGTATTAGGGGGTGTTAGTATTACTCATAGTCATATATGCTTTTCAAGAGCGTTTTTATAAATTCCACTTTGTTAGTCTTTCGAATGTAATGAGCTTAAACATATTTTACTAGTGAAATATTTTTAGCCATGAGACTCGATCAATAAGTATTATTACTTACTGATCAAAAGGTATCTCTTTGTGTTCAGTTGTTCGTTCTTTCTGGTTTGTTTTCTTTTATTTCGCAAACATTGATTTCTCAATGAAGTGTTCAATGAACTCTTCATTGTAAGCTTCATTGACCAGATCATACAAAGTAGTTTTTTCTATTTTTGTTTTATTTCATATTCTGTTTTTATCCTTACTATAATCTCATTTATTTCATAAATGACAAACAACTCTCACATGACACACAAATGCCAATTTTGTTACAATTATTAACGCGCGTCACCGTAAGGGGGCTAAGTGTGGGATAAATGGTAACAACATTTATAATAAGGGAAAATTATCTAAATGATCATCGTATTATTCGCAGGTAACCGATTTGACTAACTATTTTACAATATCTCAAATTTTACCAATGTATTTAATAATTGAGTGCGATGTGGTCCCTGTTGTTAACGGTCCATCCAAATTTGTAATGGAGCGATTGATGTGGATTAACAGAGGAATCAATGAAAAGTATTTTTGTCAATCTCCATTGAAATAATAAAGACAAACTTATAAAATAAAAAAAGAAAAATTCAAAAGTGCATCTTCTCTAACAGCCGGTCAAACCACCACCAACATAATCAAACACACCACCACCAGATTCAATGACGGTTGAATCCAAAAATAAAATAAAATTGAAGTCCCCGTCAAAATCGATTTTTCCACCAACGTTCAATACTTCAATCCAAAGACATCATTATCTCCACATAAATTGATCTCTCCATTAGGCTTTACATCCCCAAAATCACCGGCCTAAACTAGAAACTATCCATTAACAACGGCAATTTTCGACACAATTTTCAAATTACCGAACAACAAAAAGAAAGAAAACAATTTCAAAAGATTTTCCAAATCAGATAGCCATGAAATTTGGCAGCATTGAAAGAGGGGGTACAGCAAGAAGAGAAAGAAGAAGGTTAGAGCATCCTCAATGTGTATATTCTTAATACAACTTCTTAACTGGGTCCCACTGCCACATACACACTTTTTTCTTCTTACATACTTAAGAATAAATCTTCCCATTCTATACTATTCTTACACAACTTCTTACACAAAAAAATATTAAATTTAACACCATCTCAAATAAAATAAAAAACCCTGACCAGCCGACCAGCCGCCCACCTCCTGACAAATACCAACTTCCTAATTAGGAAGTTATCTCATTTTCTCTCTCCTAGGTGGGCTTTTATCTCTCATAAGTGGCCACATTGCACATTTCTCCAAGCACTTAAGAAGCCACTTTTCTCACGTTGGGGATGCCCTTAAGGATGATTGGTAATGGCTCACCGAAATCACTCGTTTTGATGATGGCTTCGTCGACGGCCGATCTCAGGCTCTATATTTGTCCATTTGTTTCTCATATATTCACTTTGAATGCTTGGAAATAATCTCATGTTTGACTAGGTGCATCACATAAACAGAGATTATGCGCATCACAGAAACAGAGCTAGGGCTCTGCCTCGTTGGAGTCGAAGACGATGACCGATATTTGTGATACATAAGAGATCTACAGTTGATTGACAAACGCCGATGACAATGACTTCACCCACGATGTGTCGTCTACCGAGAAAGAAAGGAAAATATTTTAAGTCATGAAAAAAGAAGATTGAGGCGACGACCATTACCAGTTCTTCAACGACAATAATATAAAGAAAATTCATCGTCACATTAGCTTCTGTTTGGGTGTCCTTCCTAACTTCGAGCATTAGCCTACACTGTGCAAATCCACCATGCTTCCGAATAAGACGTCGGAGCAAGAAAAGCAGCACCTCAGTCATTTTACATGTCTTCAATAATTAAAAAAATATATAATTTGATGAATACAAGTTGTCTAACAATCATTCCAAGAAAAGTCAACTCTAAATTTAGTTTTGGACAAGGAAAGACAAAAATACCCCTCATAAACTCACTTCGTTAGATCACATCGATCAGTAGCTTGTTAAAAAATTAGACGAGTCATTAACGACAAAGACTACATCTAACCCAATTACTAAGTACATTGGTCACATTTAAGATATTATAATGTGGTTAGTTAAATCGATTACTTATGAATAGTACGACGATCACTTAGAAACTATAATTTAGAAGGTTGAGTTATTTCAAAGGACAATTCTGGTGACTCTTTTGATTTCAAGAATGTCACACATACTATTTGATCTTATAATTTCTTTCAAATTCCAGATAAAACATTTTTTGTTGATTATGTCTTACGCAACGTCTATGAATAAAAACCATGGTAAGTCATTGTCTAATATAAGACTCAATTTGAAAACATGTTTTTGGCTATCATCAGTTGTATGTAGTTTTGTTTAGAGTTACTATGTAATATTTATAGTTACAATAGTCGTACATGTTGAACGAAAATTATTGTATATAAAAAGTATTCCAAAATTTATATTATTTTTTCAAATTTATATGATTTTCTATATTTAATTTTACTATATATTATTTTTTGTTTATTTTGTTCATATTAAAAAAATTAATTACATATTATTTAACTTTAATTTAATATATAATTTTTTTACATATGTACAATCCGTACAACTAGTTTTCCCGTATAATAATGAGAAAAGTTTTTACATGAGGGTGTAAATTGAGATCACGTGGAAACATAAGGGTGCTAATTATATTTTGACCATATAGCTATAAGTAGACTTCGTCACTTGAACTCCAATAATTTTGAATTATTTAAACATAAACTATAGATTATAAGTTGCATTGTTTTTATCACATTGCCCATAAGAAAAGTACTACTAAGCAAATTAAATACGGAAATACAAAAAAATATTCAAAGAAATGGAAATAGCTAAGATACCACGCGCTTCAAAAGCGAGTGAATATACAAAACTATTCCAAACAGAGGCAAGTGGTGGGTGTACTTTTACGGCCCAGGCATCCAACTACCTCACTTTTTGTAACTGAATCAGGTTCGTTCACGCGACTTTGAAATTCGCGTGAAATCATTTTACCTTTTTCAGCTTCAATTAGCGCGCATGAACCAAACTGTTCTTCTTCATTCTATAGCCCCTCTACTTCGGTAAAAATATTATTTACGGATATTTTTTATAAGATAAATTTTTATCATATGAATTATAGCGTGTTAGTGAACTGAGTTGTGAGATGCTGATGTTTTATCTTACGAATTAAAATTTATAAAATGATCTAAAATTAAATTTATTTATTTTTTATCTAGATTTTAAATTTTCTTTTAACGAAATATTTTTACTATTTTACCTTTATTTATTAGTTCTACTTTAATTATGGATCACATGTAAGCTTTAAAATAAACTATACATTATTATTGATATTAATAATCAAATAAATTATTATTTTAATTTGTGTGGCAAATCAAAATAAATGGTGATCTATGAATAGTGGAGTATTATAGTTAATTAAGTTAACTTTTCTAATGATCGGATTAAAAATTAGGCAATAAATTTTAATAAATTTTAATTAATTTTAATTTGATCAAACTAAACTTACCTAAAAATGCTTAGACAATAATTTGTAGCCAATTTTAATTTGATAAAAAAACTATATTTTATATTCAATAAAAATTGTTGTTCACTATGATAATGTCTCAAATACAGGAGCAAAAAAGTAAACAATGATTAATTAAGAATGAAAGGCTTTAGCAAAACAATGAAAAAAGTGACCATAATTTAACTTTTTGGTCATAGATAGTGGTGGCGGACACAGGGTAAAGGGTATGGGATAGTTGCCCCCACTTGGGGTTTTTTTGTGAAAGAATTTTTTTTTAAAAAAATAATATGTTATATTGTATATTTTGCTTCCATCATGAATCAAATTTCTACAATTTGCCCCTACCTAAATAAAAAACAAATTATAATTGCGATTTAAATTTTTAAAAATTAATAACCCTTATTTTAAAATAGCCCTAATTTGAAATAATCATAATTTTGAAATAAACCTAATTGAGTATTTAATTTATGTAATTGTTGTGAATTGTGATTTATGAATTTGTGATTGATGATATATTGATATTATGATAATATTGTTTTATTTCTTAAATTTGTGTGTTCAATATCTTTGTAGGAAATGTATATTTATTTAATCTGAAATTATATCATTTTAATTTGGGGGTTGAAGTAGTTGATTTATGAGATTTTTTTTTATTTGTGTAGATTTCCAAATTGTGGTTGATTTGAAAGAATTTGCTTTTAGTGATTATGGATAAATTTTTTAAACGGAAACCAAATTTGTGATCAATTTATAAATGATTGTCTTGTATGTTTTATTGAAAAATATTTGCCTAGGAACGTTACACATGATGATATAATTAAACGTTTTCAAAGTATAAAAACGCGTAATAGACAATTATAATTTATAACTTTTATTAAATTTGTGCACCCGATTAGAAAAATTATTGCGTCCGCCACTGATGGATAGGTTTGACGTGTACATAGAAATAAACATTGGGAAGACGAAGAGAAGAGTAAGTGAAGCTGGATATTATGAGGTTTATATGACATTGTTTGTAATTAGTGTTCCAAATCTAGTAGTTCTTAACCAACTGAGTTACGTTCGTGAGGGCATTGTTTTGTAATTAGTGAACATGTTAAAGGGTGATATGCCCCGCTCAAAGTCGATCACAAGGAAGTATATGCGAGCATCACGTATCGGTCACGAGTTTGATAACAAGGATCCATACGAACACCAGACATGGCCAACAAAATGTCTGAGCAAGGACCCCAAATAAATCTCCGTCAAAACATGGCCAGACACACACCATGCCTCCACGACCATAGGGCCATGCCCGGAGTTATATGCGTCACTACTGACATATATCATTAGCCGGGTAGGGCCATGCCCACCCGGGCAAGCAATCAACCAGGGACCATTAGAGTTGTGCGCTTCAAGACATGTCAAAAGTTTCCTAAACCAAAAGAAGTTCTTTCCTTATCTACTATAGTTATTATGCATCCAGTCGCCCATCACTCTACAATTTAACGGGTTCTCTCCTAAACCTAATTGGTTGTTCAAGCTATACACACAAGCCTAAATATCTTCACAAGCATTCGGACGACCCAAGACTAATTTTTACCACATCAAAAGGTAATATGATTTTTTTGTCTTAATAATTGAATTCTTAAATGAAACTATGTTTAAAAAGTTATAATTTGTATAATATTGTATCTTCTAAAAAATTGAGAAATTAAGATCCAACTTATTAAAAATTGGATTTTTAAAATTGGAATAGTGATTTGTTTTATTATCTTTTTATTTTCAATCATTACAAAAAAAATTCAAGATTGATGTGCCCGACTAAAAAACCGATCATGAGCTAGATACGTGAGACACCACCAAGCCTACAAAACACGTGCCCACACTCAATCACACGCTAGACGGGCAAAGAAGGAACAAAAGAGCTCGATCACCAAGCCCCGATAAAAAAGTATAACCGATCAGAATCATTCCTCCTAATCAACCTTCGCTCAAAGCCCGACCGAAGAAAGCCATACCTCTCCGACTAGGGGCCATGTGCTTTGCTTGGGATCGACTTGAAGGAAGAAAAGAGCTTGATCACCAAGCCCCAATCAAAAAGTATAACCAATCAGAATCATTCCTCCTAATCAACCTTCGATTGATCAGAGAAAGCCATACCTCTTCGGCCAAGGGCCATGCGTTGGGCTCGACTTGAATGCATTGACAAGCTATTCACTAATGTTATGGTAAAACTCCAAATTTACCTGAAATATGTTTGGTTCATAAAGGCCTAGGTTTGGCATAATGCAATAATGCTCATACATTCACTATCACATTAGTACAAATTTTTAATGCAGATGATACGAAATCATTAGAAATGTACAATATTGAAATACATACATAATGTAAGGCTATAAATCGTCTATCCCAATCCTTCACATTTCCTGCTACTTTGAATCTCAACATTACATATTCAGTCAACTTTCCTTTTATAAGGAGACATATAGGAGATTCAATGAGATATGAAATGCGATAGATAGTGAGATAGATGATTTGAAGCTATAATGTAACCCTATCAAAGTGAAAAAAAAAAATTCAATATGTACACTATATACTAATGACATATAAAAATATAAAATAAATAAGTTGTAATGATTAAAAAAAAAGATAAGTGTCCGAAAAAATCGTTTTACGGATTTTAATCTGTAAGACGAAACTTCACTATCGCACAACTCAACCCACCAAACCGTATCGGTGATTATGAAGTATAACAGAGAGAAGACCAAGTTGGGGAAACCAAAACAATTGGAAGCCAACTTAAATCATCAACTACTTGCACTTTATTCATAAACTGAATGAGGTTCGGTCACGCGCTTCGAGGTTGGCGTAAATTATCCCCCACAGCGCCTGTGCTCCTCCAATTAGCGTGCGTGAATCAACAAATCGAGCAAAATACCTTACGACCTTAAACCAACTAACAGAGAGGTTTCCCTTTGAGAGAGAGAGATTCATTACCCTCCGACGAAGCACCTCCCTCCGATCCATCATAAACCCTAGATTCTCTCTCCTCCTCTCTCTTCTCTCTCTCCCTCTCTCCCTCTCTCCCTCCTCACATTATTCTCAGGTAAGTTCTCAAAGATTCATTCTTTCTCTCTCTCTATGTATATTGTTATATATATGTATATAACTTGACTGATTAATTGATTGTTTACGTGTTCAGATCCGTTACGGTTTCATGTTGTGCGTAATTCTTCGTGCTCATTCGTTATTATTTGAATCTCCTCGTGTTTTTGTGTTGAATTCCTTTGGATAGGATTTGCCCCTAATTTGAACGAGCTTAATATGAGTTTGTTAGCCTAGCTGATCCGTTGTTATGTTGAATTTCGACAATGTACGGACGTTATTGTGAAGATTAGTGTTAATTATGGTGAATGTGCTTCCGTTTTGCTTGTTTCAGTTGTGGTTTGGCCATTGTGCTGTTGGATAATTGTGTGTTTTAAGTGTATGCGTCTTTTTGTCCTGCTCAGTGGCTGATTTTGTCTATGCTGCATTTGGTTGGGAGTAGGGAATTTCAAAGTTAGCGGTTTGTTGCTTAGTTTAGAGGTAGAATTTGTAGCAGCGACTAGGTAGAAAAAGGAACCCACATGTATTATAAACTACCTTGTGAATTGATTTGGCCTTCTGCCACACTGAAACCATGAGGCTGAACGTTTTGATGTTTGCCCTCCTTTCCCTTTCTGTATCCATTTTGTCTCTAAAAACAATTGCCTGTGCTGACAGAGAGGGTATTCAGTCTTGTATAGTGTGAGTAGTATGGGACACATGCGAGAGTTAAATTTTGATCCGTTTGAGTTTGACCTTACCCACTACCTTTATAAACTATTAAGCTGGACCAAACTTGAGTAATGATGTTTTTATATTTGTATCATTTAAAGAATCGGTGCTTGTAATACTTCCTCTGTACTGCACAAACAGCCATTCTTTCCATTTATGACATGATAACTTTACTCCTACTTTAAATAAAATAGCTTGATACAATCAAGGATTTTATTATGACTGTTACATCCTTGGATAGTAATGTATGGGTCAAATGTTTGACTTTTTAAATTTGGACTCTTTGAGTGGGTAGTAGTAAACCTTCTGAGGGTTGTTTATCTCTCATGACCATGTTTGTTTAGTTTATTTCCCATTGCCTTAATTTTTTTCACAACGCTTCGTGATGTAATTTGATTTGTGAGAGTTCTCCTTGGCACTTTCAATGAAGTAATAAATGAACTTGGCCTTGAAACTTATCAGCATCAGATGTAATTATGGTCTATAGATGAATGTACATGTCTGCAGATGAGTCAGGCCTAGAGGAAACTTTCCTGCATGTTTGTTAATACTACTGTACGTCTATACGTCTACTCTGACCAGGGGAATGACTTTGCAATAAGGTCTTTTGGTTGTTCAAATCAAGCTCTTACCCATATGCAAATGCACCTTTTTTATATTAAAAGGCACCAGCATTGGGTACAACTAGTTGAGATTTTTGATATAATAGTAGTCATGTTTGGGATATTTTAGTGAAGTACCATCGATACCATTTTCATCATTATGCCTTTCTTCCTATAGTGGGCGATCCTCAGTGTGATTTGTAGGGGTGCTCTAAATCTTCTGAAGGACATGAGGTAGTACACTAGTGTTAAGTAGCCAACTCGTCTAAAAGCTTACACGGGTAGAGAGAGGGTCAACAATATATAAAACTTAACTCTCTCCTCATGTGCGACCTTGCTTCCAGATAGAGTAAATTCAGTTCATTACTACTTGCCCATGTGTAAAATATACTTCAATACCCTGTGAAACTACCTACTCAGTTAGAACCTGGAGTTGTTAGAGAGAGGGTCCAAAAATGTATCTCTTCCCGAACCCCTCTCTTGGGTTATGACTTATAAGGGTAAGGTTGCATGTTTTGGATTCTCTTTAGAGGTCACAATGCAGGAGCTTCATGCACCACGTTAACCTTTTTTGGGCCTTTGAATATATTTACATGGCAACTGTATTATCAAAACTAATTTAATTAAGGGAAATGCTTACATGGCACTTGTCAAGCACCTATCTAAAGAAAGATTTTGTATTGTGGACAACCCGAAATGCATTAGCGACATCCCTCAAGGCCTCATGTGTTGATGGGCATTCCAAATGTGAATCTTTCTTAAAATATGATCTTAATAGACTACTTAGCATGTTTGACCGAATAGGAAAGGATCGCTTACATAAAAAGTTTGAATGTAGACATGTATTACCATGTTAAAATCAGATGCGACTGATGCTTCGAGGCTGCACTGGACTACGTAGGAAACCCCGGTCTGCTCTAGTTAAGAGAATGAAATACAATTATGGGCTGGTTGTTTTGTACTCCTGCACAAAGCGTTCAAAGTGGAACTCTTATTTAGGAAACCTTTCTCGTGAGATTCTATTTGGTGTTTTGGGTTGTCTGTGCTCTTGAAAGGATGATCCATACTTTGCGTAAATTTTCCTTTATAGGTTCTCAGCTGCCTATCTGTTTGAAAATAATGTCCCATTCAGTGATTTTAACATATTAAGATTTAAGTTTGTTGGTTCCTTTTGTGTTCAAGTTTATATTAACTTAGTTTTCCTTAGAAAACCTATTTCTTTTCAATAGAAGTGTGTGTCTGCCTTGATTTTTAATCATACAGAAGATTAAGTTGGGAGGAACGACATGATTGTGATAAGAAATAAATGTTGACTATTAGAACACCGTGGTTTTATTTTATTCGTTAGGGGTAGGAGAGATGACAAAAGCACTCAAGGCAAAGACTTTGAGGTCCTTGGTTCCAATCCCCATACCAAGGGGCCATACTGAGCTACAAAAAAAAAAACACCGTGGTTTTGATTTCTGTAAAGATTTTTAGTTTCTTTTTTTTTTCTCTCTACACAATCTTTTCTGGCTCTGACTTTGGGCTCTTTAGATCACTCTCTAGCTGTATTTTGTGGATAGTCGTAGTCTTCGACTTGGTATATGTGTACTGTAGTTCTCACGCGAGCTTTATTATAGGCCTTTTCATATTAAGTAATTTGGGTGGAATTTAATGCATTATAATGCTGATGTTTCCATTCTAACTGTCATTATAGGGAGGTTGCTGAAACGTTATGGATTTGGAAGATAAATTTCTTGCTAAAGGTGAGCATTCTACGTTGACCTTGTGCTGCTTCCATAAACAAGGGTGAAAGGACAAAGGGGTTATTACATTGCAAATTTGTTCTCTATAACTAACTGCAGTAGTTTAGTTATATCTTTTTCAATACGTATGCCTAATGTCACTTTAATCCTTAAAATTCCTCCAAGTGTTTCAAATAAAAATATTCCTAGCAGTTTCTTGATAAATAACGACTGGTTCATGTAGTGAAGTAAACATTTTTGGACCAAATGAGAATATCCAATATACGTCTTAATCATGTTTTAAGAATCTTTCTATGGAGTTATTATTTTTCTGAAAGTTGGTTGATTAAATTACTCGATATTACTGCACTGTCAATCATGTGAAAGTGAATTTGGTCAAGAGTTTACCAGCAGAAAGTGATTGGCTTGGGCAAAGCTGACAATGTGGCATCAGGAAAACCGCTATAGGAACTGTGAAGCATGTTTTGAATAACAATATTGCTAGATTTACAACTACTTCTACAACTATTGCTACAACGAAGCCTTAGTGATGGGCAATGTTGTCTTTCTCCAAAACACATTTGGCCTTCATCAAGGCTTAGTTGTAATAATAGTTGTAGAAGTAGTTGTAAACCTATCATTTTTATTTAAATAAAGTGAATAACACAACCATATATTGTAAGCATCTACTTGTGCACAAGATTTGTGACAGCAACGATCCCTGCTGTCGTAGCCTTCGAACTTCGAAGTAAAAATAAGATTCAGGACTAATGGTTCCTTTTTGTGAGTTTTTTCATGTTGAAACTGGTAAAGGGACATCTGTAGAGATCTGTCAGGAACATTTGCAAAAAAAAAAAAAGATTCAAAACATCTCCATCTCTTGAAGAACAAGAAATCATGCTATTTTTGTATATAATCAAGAAATGGACAATAGTAATAGTTATTGTGGAAAAAGCATTGGATGATAAATTTTTGAATGTGCAAAACATTTTCCTTTTCGGTTTTAAGCCAAGAAACAACTAATCATAATCTTCACACAACCTTAAGCTAGATTAGTGATCCCTCTCTCGGTCTCTCCTACTTGGGGTGATTTTATTATCAGTTCAACTCATCAAGATTTTGTGTGAGACCAGTCAATCCTGATTCTGAGGTTGAAGAAAATGGGCTGTATATAGTAAATACCTGATGTTGAATCTGCTCTAGTTCTGGATGTAAGAGATTTTCCTGGAGAATGTTTGAAACTTCTGTTTCCTTTGTAGATGATTTTTTCTTACGAGCTTGAGGAATTTTTGTAGTTAGGGATAATGATCTTATTTCCTGGGATTTCCATTTCTTTTTGCTAGTTGATAGGGAGGCCAATGTGGTCCCTACTCTTCTGGGTATGCTATCACAGGTTCAATTGCCACATAGTCCTAATACTCGTTCTTGGGTATCGGAGAGATCTGAATTTTATTCTTGTAGATCCTTCATTTTACATTTGATTCACTCTCATAACCCATTACTTTTTCCCCTATCTTCCTTTATATGGAAATCTCATCTGCTGTTCAAGGTTAGGGCTTTTGTTTGGTCTTTTGTGTTGAATAAGCTCAACACTTGTCTGACACTCTCATAGACTTATACGATGGTTTCTCCAAATTGGTGTGGGCTTCGGTCACATGACCATCCTTTTCTCCTTTGTGACAAGGCTCAGTATTTGTGGAACAATCTGTTTGGTGTGGTTGGTGAAGCCTCGATCTGTCCAGGCCCAGGGTCTGTTCTGTCGTTTCTTCAGATATTGTTTTAAGGCTTCGGAAGTGACAGGGATGCGAGTTTGCTGTGAGAATGTGGGGTGTTTGCTATCTTCTCGTATACGTGGCTCGAGAGGAATTCAAGAATTTTATAGGATCAGTCAACGTCTGGACAGATGTGGGATAGAGTTGTTTATGATTTTATGTAGTGTGCCTATTGGGGGTTCCCATATATTGTTATGCAGCAGGATTGGAGAGCCTTGATTTTTTTAGTTTCTTTGGATTTTTTTTTTTCTTTTTCTTCTGTATTTGTCTTTCTATGGACTTATCGTTCATCTTGTATCTTTCTATATATAATTTTCTTTTCTTATCAATTTTTTAAACTTCTTAATTTATCTATTTTTTTGGCACAAGTGGGAGGGTTTTGTTAATATTGTTTTCATGCCCTCTTGTTTACATCAGGTTTTGTTTATATATATATATATATATATACATCCTCCACCAATCTCCTTCTGTGTACACATCCATTAGCAAAAGAGAAAATTGCTGGAGATCTTCAGCAGTGTCAAGAAGATATACACACACACACGCACATATATGTCAATTTCTTAATATGTATGTATATTCCTGATTCCTGCTTGCTTGTTCCTTTGGTATTTGTATTGGTTCCATTAAGATTTTGGAAGTTTTCCAAGATGGTTTTTAGATTTTGGAAAAAATTACTTATCAAAAATAAAAAAGTTTTTAGAAAACCTTGGAAGAGAGTGCTTTAATTCTTTATCTTGTTTTCTGATTCCTAATTTTTTATCCTAAGAGAGGATAACGTTCTACCCTCGAGAATTAAGACGGCTGTTTATTGTGGCATAATTGATTGTTATGCTTTCTTAAAAGAAAATGAAACTAGTGTTCGAACATACCTTTACTTATGATAATGAAGACAATATTATTCGGTAGTCCACAATTCACAAAATTCTTAAAACTTGCCCACAAGATTTAGTAAAACTAACTTAATATTAATTCAAAATTAAGTGCTATTCAAAGTTGGTAAATTGCAATTATTCCTTCATGTTTCTGTTATATTATCTTTTTTGTCAATTAGTTTGAACTCTTGACACCTGTGGCATTAATGGAGCATGCTATAGAGCAGATTCATTATGTAAGAACTTTATCGCTTTCTAATTAAAGTTGAATTGAAATTATTTTGATTATAAAGGTGCGTGTCCATTTAATTCTCCATTGGATTTGAAAATAAATTAAGCCGTATTTTAGGAAAAACAATGGAATCCGATCTCATATTTTTTTAGATTTTTCGTATCTGTCAAATTAATGCTCTAACCATCACTATAAATTCCATATGAGTCTTGGTGTTCAGGTTCTAGAGCGCTCAGTTCCGAAACCCTAACAACATCGGTTTCTTTGAGTCTGCAGCGCGTCTGCCAACACTCTTCCCGCATTGATTCCCTTCATTCGATCGTTTCGTTTTCTCTTCATATCCTTGGGTAAAAGCTGCTGGCTTATTTTATTGGTTTTTGCGGTGAACTGTGGAGATCGCCTAACATCGATTTAATTGATCCCCTGTTGGTAGTAAGAAAACTGATCTCCTTGCAATTTCTATTTTATTTCTAGATTCTGATTGAGCTCTTAGTTTTATGAAGATCACGATTCTTGCATTTTGTGTGTCGATTTCCACGATTTGTTGTTGATGGAGTTCTCGATTTGCTCAATTAGCTGTTAAAATATAAATAAAGTGTAATGATTTAATTGGATGATTTGATCGGTTTATTGTCTTAGTTGCTTTTCATGCTTCAGACTCTTGATACTGGGGTTCCATAAGATGGCAGATTGAATTGCATTTTCTAACTTAGAAATATGCAGATCATCGGATTTTCTTATGCATGGTTTGTAAATTAACAAATTGGATTTAGATCTACACACTTGGATCCAAAACCATCTGCCTAGTGACCTATCCTCACCAGAAGCATGATGACCATGTACAATATATTATCTGATGTTTAGATTGATCAAGTAATTAATTATGCTAATTTAAAATTTGTATTTGGGAAGAAAATAATGTTTTACCATCAGTGAGATATTGCAGCCCACGATGGTGCAGGATTATCATATATTGTAATATTTTCTTTTATAATTTTTAAATTAGTTAGCCCCCTTTTAGTTTTACTTTTTTACTCGGATAATGTCAGCTCTTTTCTTCGTTTATTTGTAATAATTATGTTGTTTTGCATCATCTGTTTCACTTTCATATTTTATTTTCCTGAAATTGACTTCAGGATGCAAATAGCTGGTGTGTTCCATCTTTCTGAGCACTATCAGAATTTAAAAATGATATAACTCTCTCGTGAGTGCTACATTTCACTTGTACGAATTTTTTTTTACCACGACTTAAAGTAAAGTTCTGTTTTTATAATTGCAAGACTTGCTTTAACTCGCAAGAATGAAAAAACTTCTTTGAATTAGATTTAAAGATCGATGTTATACTTGCATGTTGCATAAAACCCTACTGTTCAAAATACAGTGTTCCCATTAATCGAAAAGAGTTGTTATCTACGGTACTTATCTCACTATTAATTTTATTCTATTTGTTGATAATGATAATTGTGAAGTAGTAATGGTTACTTCCATAAAAATTGGCTTCATTTGTGGATGGCAGTCATGCAAATTCTTTTGAAGTAAACGATATGTACATGTAGTAGGAGATCTCGAATTTGTATGATGGCGCATACGAAGAGTTGTGAGCAAAATTTCAATTGCTGCTAGTCTGCTACTACTCTTGAGCTTCAGAATTGTCAGAATGGTGGGGGACCGTGGGGTGCTTACTGCAATCCTTTTCATGCCTTGGGTACCTACAAATCAATAGTTACTTTGAGAGATGCATTTCCTGTTTTATCCTTGCTCACCATTCTCATAGTTCACTGCTGGATGTTCAATCAAACTGACTTTTATCTGCAACTAATTGTGATGATGGCAGTTGTTGAATGATCTAAGTGAGCATATGGTATGATCTAAGTGAGCATATGGTATGATCTAAGTAAGCTATGAATGTTGTATAAATTAGGGGCTATGAAGATTGTATTATGTATACTGTGGATTTTCATGACATGAAACTGTTACTTTCTGGGTGTGATATACAGATGCAAGTTTGACTATTTGTACTTTGTAGGCCATATCGATGTCTACTTACTAATTTATAATGCAAACTATTCTAATGGGACGTGTGTTGCAAAAAAGTTCCATTGTGTATATTTATACACACATAGACACGCGTGCATATACACACACAGACACAGACACGTGTGCATGCACAAAACACGCACAGCGACATGAATTATCTTGGTTTTAGTTTCTTTAGCTTGATGTGGGTCCTTCTAGCTTTTCACAGTTGTTCCCCCTCTCCCCAGTGTAGATCAAGACTTTTGCAAAAGTCTTGTTATCCTTGCGCACCATATATGGAGCTTGTTGAAGACAAGTGTAAACACACCGTATTGAGTGCTTGGGCACAAGTTTGGTGAATAGAATATTGTGCTAGTATCTGAGCATATGAGTTCAAAGAGTTGATGCATGTTTTGTGCATAAGTTTCAAGTATAAATTCCCTTGTTGAGGCTATGTTCAAGTTGCCTGATGACTTCAGTGAACTTACAAAATATTGATGACAAAATCTAAGTTGGTGGGAGTAGAAGGCTATGGATGAATTTGAAAGAAGGGGCACTGTCAATTGAAATTACTTAGAGACTATCGAGAGTTTTCATTTTTCTTACGTTCTGTTAGACATTATGCTGTACTATAGATCCAATTTTACCTCTTTTACTTGTGGACGTTGGGCCTTTCTTACCTTTATCTGTTGGCTTTTTTCCCCATACTCAGCTTCTGGAGTTCAAAGCCTTTCTTCCAGTGTGCAAAGTACTCCAGAGAAAAATGGTCATTCTGACGATGCTTCAAAAAGTCCAGAGCTTCTTCAAGAGTTTCTGAAATCAGGTCGGAAGGAGCTTTTACGAACTTGTGCAGGTAAAGAAAAGTTGCATTCGGCTTCATCGAAGTGCAAAATGGCCGAACCTCATTCAAAGATTAGCAAGAAAACATTGAAGAATCAGGAGTCAAAAAAGGCATCTTTAAGTCCCAAGTGTCAGCCTTCAAGGAAACAAAACAGAAAAGGCGAAAATCCCATTCGAATTCCACCGTCTACAGAGCCGTGTGCTGATATTCGATGCTCAAATTCGTGGATTTGCAAAAATTCTGCTTGCAGAGCTGTTCTCTCCATAGATGACACATTCTGCAAAAGGTGTTCTTGCTGCATTTGCCACTTATTTGATGACAACAAGGATCCAAGTCTGTGGTTGGAATGCACATCTGAATCTGGTCAGGTTGAATCATGTGGCTTATCTTGCCACATTGAGTGTGCTCTCCAACGTGGAAAGGTGGGCGTTGTTGATCTTGGGCAATTAATGCAGCTCGATGGGAGTTATTGTTGTGCCTCATGTGGTAAAGTTTCAGGCATAATTGGGTGAGTTCTTCCTCCTTCTAACACAGAGATTAATGCACACACACACACACACACACAGAGAGGCACACACACATGCGCGTGCACCCACACACACTGTATCCACAGGCATAAAAGGAAAACTGAAGTTTGAAGGAGAATTAGTCCATATGCATAAAAGGAAAACTGAAGTTTTAAGCAGAATTACTCATATTGTGGGAGGCTTTTTGCTATTAACTTTTTGTTTGTCTTAAGCTGGGAATGAAGTTTGATGTGTTGATATATTTTGCATTAGTTATTCACAAAATTAATGCTTGTAAGATTATTTGGTCAAAATCAAGGAGATGATGAATGTTTGATTTGTAAGATTTTATAAAGTAGGTTTTAAGATTTTAGATTTCTTCTGGACAATAAAATTGCAGATATTGGAAAAAGCAGTTGACAATTGCTAAGGATGCCCGACGTGTTGATGTCCTCTGCTATAGGATATATTTAAGTTACAGGCTCTTAGATGGGACATCGAGGTTCAAAGAACTCCATAAAATTGTTAAAGAGGCAAAGATTAAATTAGAAACTGAAGTGGGTTCCTTAAGTGGAGTATCTTCCAAGATGGCACGGGGCATAGTGAGCAGGCTCTCTGTTGCAGGTGATGTGCAAACTCTGTGTTCTCTTGCAATCGACAAAGCAGATGAATGGTCTGCCACAAGTTCTAGTGTGAACCCCGATTGCAAAGGTACCTGTACAGATTTTCTTTCTTTACTTTTGATTGCTTTATAAAACTTCATTTGGTCATTTTATCATTTTTGTGCCCATTGCAGAGGGTTCACTACCTGCAGCTTGCAGATTCCTTTTTGAAGAAGTAACATCATCTTCAGTTGTGATTGTGTTGATAGAACTCACTAGTGTATCCTCAGAAGATATTCAGGGCTACAAACTCTGGTACTGTAAGACACGAGAAGAGATGCACTCGAAAGAGCCTGTTTGTGTGTTCCCAAGATCTCAGAGAAGGATTTTGATATCCAACCTGCAGCCTTGCACCGAGTACTCCTTCCGAATAGTATCGTATACTGAAAACGGTGACTTGGGGCATTCTGAGGCCAAGTGTTTTACTCAGAGTGTGGAGCTAATCCACAAGAACCCGAATTCAGCTGCAGTAAGTGATTGCAATGAAGAGATTCCACAGAGAGAAGGAAGCTCAGGTGCCAGAAAAGAGGTCCCTCACAAAAATTCGAAAGATGTTGAATCTGATTCGGGATTCAAAGTCCGAGATCTTGGAAAGATCCTCCGTCTGGCTTGGGCACAGGAACGAGGCTGCCTTGATGGGGTTTGTGGTGCAGATTTGAGAAAATGCTGTGGAGTTAAGCCTGAAACCTCCTTACAGGACAAGGTACCATCTGCTTCACGTCAGCTCGACTTGAATGTTGCTTCCGTGCCCGACTTGAATGAAGCGGCAGTCCCTCCTAGGGATGAAGATAATGGATGCACCCTGGGGCCTGCTGTCGAGGCTGATGGCATAGCAAGGTCACATGGAAGTGGCGAATCTGAAAACTGGGCCCACGGGGCCATTGTGGAAGTGCCTGCTGTTGATTCCCGTACAGAGCTATCCCGAAAGAGGCCGGCCAGTGCAACCGAAGAGACTCACGATTGCGATAGCACCCTGATAAACGGATCACCATTTGGAATCCGTGACGGGTCAGGTTGCTTGGATGAGAACTTCGAGTACTGTGTGAAGATCATCCGCTGGCTGGAATGTGGGGGGTACATCAAACAGGAATTCAGGCTGAAGTTGTTGACATGGTTTAGTCTGAGGTCAACAGAGCAGGAACGTAGGGTGGTCAACACCTTTATTCAGACCCTAATTGATGACCCTAGTAGCTTGGCAGGACAGTTGGTTGACTCCTTCTCAGATATAGTTTCGAGCAAGCGGCCTAGGAATGGTTTCTGTAGTAAGCTGTGGCACTGATGCGGCGGGGAGGATCGAATCGAGGAGCAGAGAGGGCTGCTATTAGTCTAGAATAATTAGCAAATTTCCTGTAGTGACCCATTATTGCTGATCATTTTGCCGGTTCCTTGTACAGGCAATTTTTTCATTTGGTTGCTGTCTGGATAGACAGTTGCAGGGTTGTAGTTTTTGCGTTTAGCCGTTGAGGGGATGGTGAGTAGGTGGTGGGGAGATATTTCACAATTGTTGTAGGGGCATCATTTTCGGAGCCTTCGTTATATTCAAAAGTAATCTTATTGATTCAGTTCTGTAGAGAGTCCTGTGGACCCTTTCTTTTTATTTTTGATGAAATTTCTTTCCTTCATTTTTGAACCGCAATGCATAAATTTAAATTACCTAATATAATTTATGCATTGCAATGCATAAATTTATAAATTACGTAATCGAATTGATGCATTGTGCATAAAAAATATTAATGCATTACGTTGTAAATCATTATGAAATCAAGCTTTCATCTATCACCAAATTATTCAAATTTATATGCATTTTTATTGCAATCAAAATCCAAATCGTTACTTCACGATTCACAAATGATGCATCGTGATTCAAAATTAATGTATTCATATTCAAAAAACGTGTCCAACAATTTTTTTTTTTTTATATTTAGACATTTCATTGAACACTTTACATGCATAACGTTGTTTTTATTGTATTTAGATTTGCTTGTAGTCATTAATTACTTAAGTTTGTCTTAGTGGCTAAATGAATTGTGTAACAGTTAGCGTGTCAACTTTGTATTTAGGATAGAATTGATTAGGCTTTGTATTCGAATCACCAACAGTTATCGACAGACTCTCACTAGCAGTCTTCAACAGACTTGATCGTGGAGAGTTCTAGATTGAGAGTGAAGACTGATGAAATGGAATATAAGAAGTCCAACTCAACATAATTCATGGATTATACTTATAGATATTTGAGTTAAAAAATACGTTTAAGGAATCCTCAAGTTGACTTCTTAAAACTCATTGACCAAGAACCACATGAGTGAATTAGTTTCCTCATTGGTGATTTTGGTAAGAAGACAAAACAATGCCTTAGTCTGAGGCTTACTCATTTCTAGCAAAGTGTAGTTGTGTGACTGTATCGTCTTCAGCAACTCAGAGGTACTTTCTTCCATCGTTGTCTCCGCACATTTTGGACCTTGGTCAATGTGACAACAATAAAGAAACTCAGATCAACAACTTTTTGCATTCAATGCATTCAGACAGTTGGTCTCTGTCTCTCTCATCAACTCAACAAATGGTCAAGAATGATCTTTTTTATAAATACTCTCATTAAAGGCTAGAAGAATTAATGCTTTGAAATATTCAACAACTTTAAAGCTCTCAATATTCAATGCATTCAAGTGATCTAAGTCAAAACTAGAGTTGTCAAAATGGGTCAAATCCGCTTGGTTGGTCCGCCCCGTCACTAAATAAAGGTGGGCTAGGTTTTATAAATACAACCCCACTAGGAGGTGGGCTTATTGGGGTAGACCTGCACGGGGCGGGGCGGGTTAGTCAACCATTTTTAACTTATACTACAAATCTACACTTAATGCATATGTTCTGTTTGAAGGGAGTGAAAAGTGAAACCCATCGGCCATGATCCAGATTCAAAGTTAAAACTAGACCAAGAAAATAATAAAAAAAGTTACTTGAATCAAAACAAAGAAATAGAAAGAGAATCAACCAGTTTTCATTCTCCCAGGACCCAGAACAGGGTTACAAAGATTTGCAGAGAGAATCCCTTCTTATTCTTTTTCTTATTGATTTGTCGTCACTCTCTCTCCTCCCTCTCCTTATTTTCAACCGTCACCCACTCACCCTCTCTTTAATCCAACCAATCTTATTCTCCTTTTCTCTAACTCACCGCTCCTCTCTCTCTCTCTCTCTCTCTCACACACACACACACACACACACATATACACCCACAACTTCCCTTTCCCTCATCTTTAGACTTCCGAGCATTTTTGAAAGGCAGGACGAGCTTGGCGGCGACGGTGGCAGCACTGGTGACACTCCATTTTTTACTCAGAAAATGAAAAAAAGGAACAAAAGCACACTCACCTTCATTCTAAGCTTTTAGCGTTGCCAGTGCCCGCCATGACCATTAGGCACTAAGCCCTTTCATTGTCCAATAACAATGCTGGATCTATGATTTATGACTTTGGATCTGCTCTCCCTCACATTCCTTTTTTTTTCTCCATTTTAGCCTTCTCATTTTCCAACCAAGATGACAGAAGAAAGGAAAGAACGGATCCTCGTTGAAGAGAGGAAGGAAGGCTTTGATGGTGAATCTCATTAATCACATGTATTATAATTTTCTTATTTGGTGGGTTGGTCTGCTCGGCAGATTGGCGGGGTCTGCCATTTTATGGGTTGGTCCGCCCCGTTGGTCCACTTTGACGGTTCTGATCAGAGCTGCCCAGAATATTCTAAATTCCATACGCTTCTTTATTGTTTGAACAATTTCTTTTCTTAGCACACTGTAGACACCCCAATTTCGTACCCCTGGTACGTAACTTTGACATGCGATATCAAGACCTGTTAAAACTTAACAAATGTCAAGTTACAAGGTTTAAAAATGCAAAAGACAAAGTAGGATGCACAAAACAGTAAAATGCAGGGACTAAAAGTGGCAAAAAGGAGCTGGAATTGGAGGCTGGCGCGGCCAAAAAGGCCTCCTGGCGTGGCGCCCAAAAGGGCTGGTTTCGGTGCTCAAAAATGCTACAATGGCGCCCAAAGTGCTACAGTGTGCCCAAACTTAACGCATCATGCAATTTATTGAGCAAGCGGTACAAGCAAAAGCAGCACAAAGAAGAAAAATTAAAGACCGCGGTGTCCCTCTCTCAGCCTATAAATAGAAGGCCTCGGGTTCACTATCAGGAATCGAAAAAACGCAACAGAAAAACTCTCTGCGTTGTTGTTACGCCATGAGAATAGTGAGCGATCGTGAGATAGTGAACGCCCCCTCCTATAAAGCCTCGAAGCTCTGCCAAAACTCCTCCAAACGCAAAACCAACCGGTCAAAGTGATCCTTAGCCCCCCAGCTAGGTATCCACCATATTTCCCCGGTTCAAAAAATCTCGAAAAGAGTAGTTGCTCTGCCCGAGTAAAAAGACCAAATCCGCCAGAAGCAAGTAGTTGTTCTACCCGATTTCCGTCAGCAGCAAGCACGCAACAGCAAAAAAAAAAAAAGTAGTTGCTCCGCCCGTTTTACGGTGCCCAAAAGCAACCTTCAGAAGCAGTCACCCTGCCCGAACCGAAGCAGCAGCAGCAAAAAAAGACTCCCTCTCTCGAAAAGGACATAGCGAGCACACCATGCTTTAAAAGGTGAGTCTTTAAGAGCGTTATTTTATAAAAAAACTATTTTTCATCCGGCCCAATGTAAAAGTATAAGCCATTGTGCTCTCTGGATTTATTTAGAAAATAACATTAAAAAGAGCCATTATTATGACCAAATATTTTTAAGTGTATTTGTAAATTATTGGAAGGAAGCGGTTGCAAGTCCGTAAATAATGTAAATATGGATGTATTTGTTTTCTTTTCTTTCTTTTAATACTTTATTTATTTGCTAGATAAATATAACAAAAAACATATTTTAGCAAAAAACAGTTTTTGAGACCGAAATGGCGAGTTGGGTGTCTAGCACCTTCCCAACTCGTAACTTAGTCTCCGAACCCGTTTTTTGCATTATCTGGTTTTATTTTTGTTTTTTCTTTCTCCTTAAAATAAAGATGGCAACTCTGTCAAAACATTTTGGATAGCAGTGAAGCCTCGCAACATCCTTTCTTATTATTTTCCGTTTTCCCCTAGATAAGGGAGAATAGAATGAAAAGGTGATGTATTCCTATATCTTGGTATCCCCTAAAAAAAAGATAACTTGATATAGAAAACCCAAAGCACTCATAATGATCCGAAATAAGCCTTAAGACAATTTTTATAAAGTCTGTAATGGGGCTCGCAACATCCTTTCTTACACTTTCCATTTTCCCCTAAACAAGGGAAGATGTGAATAAAAGGGTGATGCTTTCCTGCATCCTGTTATCCCCTAAAAAAGGATAACCTGATACAGAAAACCCATAGCTCCCATAACGGACCAAAAAAATTACTGAAGTGACCGAGGCGTATTCAACGCGCTTCCTGACAGCACCCTTTCCGCATTTTTAATTTCGCCTTCCCCTAGACAAGGGAGGATGGAATGGAAAACGTGGTGTCCGCACCGCACGCCGCATTCCCATATCCAAGGGAGGGCGGGGCGCGGGCGAATTTTCCGGGGCACCCACAGTGGCGACTCAGTTGGGGAGATCGTTTTTATTTTAAATAAAAATGGAGGGCTAGACTCAGTAAAAAAAAACTTTTTTTTTCTTTTGTTTCTAGCTAAAGTATGCTTGTTATATTCTTTAAGCATTTGAATATTGCATTCTTATACATCCGTGTATATATTTGTGGATATGATCCTCCATCTTGCAGCAGTTTGTTCCAATCACCATTACAGGTATATTTAAAAATATATATTTTAAAAAAATAATATAACTAAAAAAAACATATATATATGCAATAAATTTCCGGGCAGTATAACAAAAGGGCCGGTGCTTTATTTTTATTATTGCTTTACTTTCTGCTCTATATTATTATTCCGTTCTGTTTATTTTTATTACGCAAAAATTTGTACATATTTTATTCCATTATGTCATTTTATTTTCGGGAATTAGGACAAATTTGTAATTAATAGGAATATATATATTCCCACTTTTCTTTCTATTTCTTAATGTGATTGCTTGCTTGCTCGCGCTCAAACTAAAAAGCCGAGAAATCTACAAATGACAGCAAGACATGCCATATCTGTTTTATTTTCTGCTTCATATCTGAAAAAAGATAGAGATTTTACTGCTTTTTAGATGCCGCACACACGCGCACGCATGCAAATATATTCGAATTGTTACCTTACACCATGGCCAGCTTACCCCCTACATAAGCCATCGTTAGATAGTATATAGATTCTCAGGACACTTCAAAGACCGACCGGTTTTTGCATCTTTGAATCATTAGTCAACCCCTGTGAAAAAAAAATATAAAAAAAAGATGAAAAAAAAAGAAAAAAATGATGATAAAAAAATATCAAGAAAAAAATAAATAATACACAGGGGCTGATTGATTATTTTCTAATGCTCGACTTAGACCACTTTGAATGGTGGATCCCGGAAAGAGTATATGCCCTTCGCCTAAGATCAGTCCGATCTTGGGGAGTCGAAAGGCAGGTGGAATACGAAGGTCCTATACTCTGGAGAAAGAATCCACTATTCCAGGAATAGTCCCGAGACTGTCAAAACAAAGCATGTGCTTGTCCGGTCACTTGTAGGGAAAATAAATAATAAAAAATAATTAATAAAGGCACACTGTACTCCTAGCCCAGAAAGTCTTCAGCTAACCTTTCTGATACCTCAAAACCCATTTTTCTCAGAAACCTGACCCGAATTTGGAAAGGCAGAGATAATACTGGCCGGTTGATACGGGAAACAGGCACAGAGATCAGATCAGAAAGTGTCAGGGGTAAATCAGAAAAGCGCAGAATCAGTTCAGAGGGTACAGATCTGAGCAGTATGGCAGCAGAAGGTGAGCAGTCCGCTATGGGTACTGATACATGGGCTCCAGGGTATGCTCCGACTCCGGCTATGCAACAATGACTAGACCAGAATGGGAAAAGACGCCCTGGTTGGGAAATCTTTGAAGATGTCAGTATTCTCACAGACAAAATGGAGCAGGTTACCCTGGAACCCCGTAGCACTACATATAAGACTGTCACGATTGAAAATACTTGGTCTATAGACCAAGATGATTATGCTCTGGCTCTATTAGATGATGAAAGTCTGGAGGACAGCTTCCTGGGTATGATAGATGAAGGCACTATTTATGAAAAGCTCTCTGTTGAGTTTGAGCCTATTATTGATAAGCCTCTGCAGAATTGGTATACTACGACCGGTCCGCTCTTGACAACCGCGGACCTGGTGGACTGCTTCGGATATACTATTCCTTATTCTTCTCCTAGCTTTACGGATTGGTCATCTACCGATCCGCTCCCTAAAATTGAGGATCTCAAACCCCAGATCCCCAACAATGTAAATAACCCTGTACAATTTGCTATTAATGATAATCTTAATGTCTTTGCTTATCCCTTAGTTGCACCTACATTAAAAGACGCATTAAATAATTATAATAATGAGTCATTTGATGAAATGGACCCAAAAGATAAAAAATATTTGATTGAGCTTGTAAAGTCAGTTGAGCACCAGGAAAAGCATCATTCATCAGCAGCAAATGAAGACTTGTCTACTATCGACCTGGGGCTGAACAATGAAACAAAAGAAATCAAAATCGGCAGCTACCTGCAAGGCTCTGAAAGGGCAGCACTTATTGACCTCCTTAAAGAGTTCGTAGACCTTTTCGCCTGGTCTTAGGGGTGAGCAGGGCCCGTCAATGCCCATCAAGCCCGTTAAAGCCCGTCAGTGCCCGACCCATGGAGCCCGTGCCCATGGGCACTATATAGTACTGGGCTTTAGATGAGTCAAATGCCCATGGTCTCGGGCTCTACTGGGCCTTCAACTGCTGCCTGCCCGTTATGCCCGGCCCGACCCGTCATCTTCTATGATAACTTTTTAAATTTTTTAAATTATAGATCTTTGACCAAATCCTATATATTTAATTTATGTGTATTATACTATTACTATATTTATATATTATAAGTTATAAATTATAATCTATAAATATAGTAATAGTATAATACACTTCAACTAATAAAGCTATTGCTAAAAATAAAAACCTAAAAGTCAAACCCTATTATTTTAATAATTAATTACTCAATCATCTATACATCTATTGATATTCTATTCTCAATCTCATCACATGCAAGTTTAAAATTTGACATCGGTAATGTCGAGTTATATGAATCCGTTTACTACGTACTGAATTTATATTTTAACTTAGTTGTGTCTCTTCCTTTTCTTTAACTTCAACTGTGTTTTATTTCAAATTTGCAAGTATAATAGTTTGAAAAAAAAAGTTCATGGCAATGAATTGATGGGCTGAAAGCTGAGACCCAAAGTTTGAATGAGAAAATAGTAAAATTATTTAAAAACATAAACAAATGGGCTGAAGCCCGTGCCTGCCCGTGCCCGTCTGAAGCCCGTCCACTAATGCCCGTGGGCTGATCAATAGTACTGGGCTTTTAAATCTAATGCCCGCTGCTTGATGGGCCCATACTGGGCATTGCCAATGCCCGCGGGCTTAGGGCCCGTGCACACCCCTACCTGGTCTTATGAAGATATGCCTGGGCAGGATCGAACCATTGTTGAACACTGGATCCCCGTATATCCGGATGCTCGGCCAATTAAGCAAAAGCTCCGTCGAATTAAATCAGAATGGTCACTGCAAGTAAAAGAAGAAATCATGAAGCAGCTGCATGTCAAGATCATCCGGGTAGTTGAATACCCGATCTGGCTGTCCAACATAGTGACCGTTCCCAAGCCCAACGGGAAAGTCCGGATCTGCGTAGACTTCCGCGACCTCAACACGGCATCACCCAAAGATGACTTCCCTCTACCCAATATTGATATTGTGGTAGACGCCGTCGTTGCTCACAAAATCAGATCTTTCGTCGACGGCATGCTGGGCTACAATCAAATCAAAATGGCAACAGAAGACCAGGAGAAGACCTTATTCACTACTCCCTAGGGAACCTACTGCTACAATGTCATGCCATTTGGGCTAAAAAATGCCGGGGCTACATATCAAAGGGCTGCCACCACCCTCTTCCACGACATTATTCATAAAGAAGTTGAGGTCTATGTTGATGACACGATCGTGCACTCCAGCGACGCCAACAGTGCTCACATCGAAGACCTTCAAATTTTTTTCGAAAGGATAAGAAAGCACCAGATAAAGCTTAACCCCACCAAATGCACATTTGAGGTTACCAAAGGCAAGGTCCTATGATTCATGGTAATCGAGCAGGGCATCGAGATCGAGCCGGCTAAAATTAAAGCCATTATAGAAATGCGGCGGCCAAAAACTCCAATCGAAGTCAAAGGCTTCCTGGGCCAATTGTAGTACATCAGCCGCTTCATCAGACAGCTGACATTCATATGTGAGCCCCTCTTCAAGCTCCTAAAGAAAAATACTGACCAAGTCTGGGATGAGAAATGCCAGCTAGTCTTCGAGAAAATAAAAGTCTACCTTACCAGTCCACCTGTACTAGCTCCTCCCCATACACGTAAATCGCTCCTCCTATACCTAACTGTCATATACATGTCAGTAGGGGCTATGCTTGCCCAAGAAAAAGAAAATTCCTACATTGAAAACGCCATTTATTTCATAAGTAGGAAGCTGCAAGGAAGTGAGCTAAATTATTCAGCACTAGAAAAAAGCTGTACTAGCCTAGTCTGGGCAACGCAAAGGCTCAAAACCTATCTGCAAGGACGATCCATCAAGCTCATCTCCAGAATGGATCCTATAAAGTACATCTTCGGCAAGCCATCACTATCTAGCCGACTAGCTAAGTGGTCATTTCTTCTTAACGAGTTTGACATAACCTATGTCACACTCAAATCTATCAAAGGCAGTGTAATGGCAGACCATTTAGCCAATCTGCCCTTAAAAGCAGAAGATGCAACCGAGCCTAGCTTCCCAGACGAAGGTGTCCTGGAAATTACTGACCATGACACCAGCTGGAAAATGTTCTTTGACGGAGCTGCAAATAAAAGAGGTTTTGGCATAGGAATCTTGCTAATCGACCCAGCAGATTCCCACACTCCATTGGTCATAAGGTTGGAGTTCGAGTGCTCAAACAATACAGCTGAATACGAAGCCTGCATTGCTGGCTTAGAAGAAGCTCTCAAAAAAGGAGCCAAAGACTTGGAAGTCTACGGAGATTCCGCCCTGATCATAAATCAAGTCGAAGGGAAATGGAAGTCCCAAGATCCCCGGCTGCAGCTCTATCATGCCAAGTTGACAGCACTTGCCACCAAATTTGATTCTATCTCATTCCATTACTTGTCGCGAGATAGAAATCAATTTGCCGATGCATTGGCCACTCTGGCATCATTGGTCCAAATTCCCGCAGAGACCCAAGTCCAGCCATCTGTAGTTGGGAAAAAACTCACTCTGGCATACTGCTTCAAAATAAATGCAGCCCCTGAAATAGATCACGAGCCTTGGTATTCTGATATCCTAAATCTGCTTCAGAAAGGGATCTATCCTCCCGGTTTAGACAAAAGAGGGAAAATCTCCCTACGGAGATGGGCATCACAATTCGTGTTTAGCGGTGACAACCTGTACAAAAGGCATTATCAGGGCCTAAATCTATCATGCGTTGACCAAGCAAAAGCCGAACAAATCATAGACCAGCTTCATGGTGGTACCTGCGGGCCCCACATGAATGGCCATATGTTATGCAAAAAAGTTATCCGGCAGGGGTACTATTGGAGTACACTTGAAACTGACTGTATTCGGTGGGTGCGTCATTGCGACAAATGCCAGCGTTTCACAAATCTGCAACATGTGCCCCCGCACATCTTATACAACTCCAAACCCCCTTTGCCCTTTTCAACGTGGGGAATCGACGTCATAGGCCAAATTCACCTGAAGGGATCCAATGGCTACGAATAAGTTCTGGTAGCTATCGACTACTTCACGAAGTGGGTGGAAGCCTCTTCCTATAAAGTTCTAAATGCTCGAAAGGTGTCCGAATTCATCAGGACCAATATTATATATCAATACGGAGTGCCTTTCGAGATAATCTCCGACAACGGCACACATTTTGAAGGGGACGTGAATCGTCTGCTCGACAAATTCAAAATCCAAAGGCATAAATCCCCCCTACCGACCGCAAGCAAATGGTGCCATTGAAGCAGCCAACAAAACGCTAGAAAACATTATCAGAAAAATGGCTTACACAGGAAGAGATTGGCCAGAAAAATTTCCACTAGGGCCTATCGTACTCGCTATCGCACCCACCACCCACCGGGCTACTCCACTCTCTCAGCCTATGACATGGAGGCCTGCCTATAAAGTTGAAATTCCGTCATTAAGAGTGGTGATGGAATCTGGCATATCAGACATTGATTGGATCAAAGGGCGATACGAAGGATTAGCCCTAATCGATGAACGACGGTTGCTAGCCCTAGAGCACACCCGAGCATATCAAAGGTGGATAGCCCGAGCCTTCAATAAAAAAGTTAAAGGCTGCGACATCCAAGCCGGAGACCTCGTGCTTCGAGAAAAACCTCCTAATTATGTTGATACTAGGGGAAAATGGAAATCTCCTTGGATGGGACCATATGTTGTCAAAGAAATCCGGTCAGGAGGAGCAGTACTCCTTACGAACCAAGAAGGGGAGGATCTTGTTCAGCCCTTCAACCTCGACAAGCTCAAAAGGTATTATGCTTGAGCCGATATATCTGACAGTTGCTTCCCTCCCCAGCTCGCTAGGATGAAAACTCGAAAGGGCAGCCTAGGCAAAAATTAGAGCATAAAAAAAAAACAACAACAACAATAACAAAAGGAGAAATAAGGGCTCGCTAGGTTGAAAACCCGAAAGAGCGACCTAGACAAAAGTTAGAGCATAAAAAAAAGAGTCAGGAGAAAAAGAGAGAGAATGCTCTTTCTGAATCCTTAGCATCCGACCTCCAGTCTTCAGCATGCAGAGTCTTGACTGACAGAGAAGAGAAAAACCACGACAAAAGCTCGCATTAAAATACCAAAATATAATATAAGGTCCTAAGGTGCAACTTAGGAATAACTGCTTAAGATATTTAGATTGTACATTTATTGCCTGTACATTCTACTATTACTTGCTACCTCTACCCCCCTTGTTTTCCCCCCAATTATCCTTCATTTGCAGCCCAGCCCTGAAGCGGTTCATCAATGCCTGCAGCGTCCGCCCAGCCGGGCCCATATACTTCTTCTGCGAGGCGCAGAAGAGGCTCCAGTCTCACTAGCGTGAGAACCCCCAGAAGTGTCCTCGTCCTCATCATCGGCATCCCCATTATCCTGGATAGTCGTATTGCTCAGACCAACGCCATCATTCCTGAGGGCAGTGCCCCATTCGCCAGTTTGAGGGGGAGGGACAACCTCATTTGGTTCCCAAGGATTATTCCGTTGGCTTGCATTGCTCAATCGAGGAGGTGCGTTACTGGGACTTGCCTCGTTCGGATCTAGAGCCGTCCGGGCCCCAAGGCCGTGTACCCGCCTAAAGTCCTCCTGCAAGGCCTAAGGAATCACCAGCCTCGAACTCTCTATGTCCTCGCCTATCTCCATCAGGCGAGCATCGAGACCACTGGTTATTCGACGGCCCAGCATCCGTCTTAGTGCTCGCCTAATCAGGCGAGAATTCCCCTCAGCGGCCACCATAATCCATGATAAGTATTCATCGGAAATGAGCATGTAATCAGATTAGAGGTAGGCCACCTCCAGCGAGTCAAAGTCCAACTGCCATATATTGCTGATAAGGGTGCCCAAATCCCTACTTATGTCCAGCTCCACAGCCACAGGACGACTCGAGTCAGGAATAAGCTGCTCCCTGCCAAATTCGCGCAAGACCCTATCCGCCCGATAAAAGAAGGTACGCTCAATACCAGGCAAAATGACCTGGGCATAGACCCTAGTATACTTAAGAAAGCGACGGATCTGCCAGTGGCTGATGACCCAAATAATATCCATGGAGCCTCTACGCAAGAAACTCTCGACCCAGTCGGACTCCGAAAAATTGGTCTGGGGATAATGACCACGAGAGCCATAGAGCCCTGGATCATACCGTGCTCCCGCCGGCATTGGGCCCATCACCCAATTGAAATGCTCCTCTAACCACATATGGATCAGAAGAGGGCTACCAGTGGGGAACAGTTCGTCGCCACTCGCAAAAGCGTCCATGCCCGCCAGGGTCTCAGCCAAGATCACCGGAATAATGTTCACTCGGCGATCCCGAGCCTGCAATGCTAGGTCCAAGACCCGCACATCGATATATTCGGGCTGGCCCACCAGCAGGTACCTCCCCACAAGGCAAAGGAAAAGAGAAGATAGCCGGCGTCATAAATAATCATGGTCATCCTCCCTGTACTCTGTAAAAGCCCCAGGAAGGACGGTCAGATTAAAATTTACTCCATTATAAAAGCCTGGAGTAGCAGCGCGAGTGGTGCCAAAGAGCTCCCTTATTGCCATATATGGACGCCTCCGATGAGAAGGCACAACAATAGGACCAGTAGGTGCCATCCCCACCATGGCACATAATTCTTCAAAAGTAGGGCACATCTCATTCATGCCAAAGTTAAAGAGATGGTCCTGAGCTGACCAAAATCTGGAAGCTCCCCTCAGCATATCCCAATTGATGATAAGGGTCCGCCACGATAGCAGACACCTGTACCGATAAATATGCTCGAACCAGTCACGTTCATCTGCTTGCAGGGAAAAGACCCGGAAATCCAGGGCGTTTTCATAAATTTCCATCTCCAATGTTGTATGAGTTGGTGCAGCCATTTTTAGAGAAAAGTAAAAAGTCTGTCTGATAAAAGAGGGCGAAACTGAGTAAAAGAAGGATTGAAAGCTTAAGCTGAAAATTACGCACTGCCTCGTTCGCCATTTATACCGAAAAATTGAAGAAACAGACGATTTCTGAGCACAGTGCACGAACAGTGCATGAACAGGGATTGCACAGAAAGGCTCCCTGGCGCCACCAACCCTCTTCCCTGGCGCCGCGCCCACACCCCTTATGGGTGGCGCCAGGATCTTGGCTCCTATTCCCTCAAACTGCCTGGCATCGTGGTATTTTCGGCTTCGACCATTGTCTGTTGCTCTGTCTGATCGCGAAGAAAATAAAGAGGCTATAAGAATAGCCTTACAACAACTATGAGAGGTCAAGCACAGGAAGAGGTGGTTGCCTCTTCCTCCCCGCAGATTATCAGAAAAGCCCGCTCGAACTCGAAGGTGTACTTTTCTAAAAATCCGTTTTGAGCTACAGTGTGCCATTACCCTTAGATATTGGTCTAGCTTTATTTTGTGCATGATTATTGAGTATGCATTTTAATTTCTTGCATCATATAAAATTATATTGCATTACATAATATATATATATATATATATATATATATATATATATATATATATATCTACAGATTTTTGGTATAAGAAAAAGAAAAAAAAGAGGCTAATAAGTGCAGGAAACTAAAGCTAAATGCCACGGGAAGACTGGCTCTTGTCAAGATTGCCACCCATAACTCGAGGGCCCTCTCCGCCAATCCTATATGCTCATCCTCTGCCCCGTGCTCGACTTGATTCGGCGGCCGCTTCATCGTCATCATCATCATTCCGGTGCCTGGTATGCGGTACTGCGTTATTCCCTCGGCAGGAGAACTCATCCACAAGCTTCTGATAAAGCTTGTTGATGCTGAAAAAACCCCGCAACAACTTCTTGTAGGTAGACACGTTCACCTGAAAAAAAAAAGGTGAGACAAAAAAAATGAAAAAAGAAAATATTTAAATATAAAATGTATGTTTTGCGTTTGAATATATAACACATTTTTGCATTTTCTTACGCATATAAAAATGCTCATGCATCATATTAGCAAGCATCCTATAAATTTTCTATTTCGCATTTGCATCAATAAAATGATATGTGCATGCATTAGCCATTTATTATTTGCATTTATTATCCAAATAGCTGCATTTTAGCATTCGCAAAAATAAAAAAAAAATGTTGCAAATCATGAAAAGAAAATATTTATGTGGCATTTATTATGTCTTTGCAGCATAAGTATTTCATAAAAATGAATTTTATCGCATAAAATATTCATGTTATATTTTGCATGTATCCGAAAATATGCCCGAAAAAAATGCATCATATTCCAAAAAGTCTATTTCATAGGCATGCATCATATTAAAATATTTTAGCCTAAAACATGAATCATATAGCCAAATTGCATTAAAAATATAAAGCATGCATTGCAGGGCCAAATAGTGCCACTAGTTAAATTATGCATCGTAAAAATAAATTTCATGAATTTCATGAATAAACTGTCAAATTGCATCATTTTAGCATATATATTGCTTGCATAAGCATTATAAGCAGGGTCAGGAATGCTCCAATAAGCCAAATCAACACGAAAATCTAGCAGATCTGAGAAATCATCCAAATGAGCTTAGAAAAGAAGAAACTTACAACAGAATTTGGAAGATTGGATATGTGGGTGTTCCAATCGCGATGAAGATTACTCCAATCATCCTTGGAGTAGCAATATCTGACGTAATTCCGGGTCAAAGGAGGGAGTTCCATCCTCCTCTCGCCTGATTCCAGATGCATCAGAGCTTCTCCCTTCCGCGATCGCGAAGAAGAAGCCATCTGCTAAGAGAAACATGTAAATTGGCGAAAGAAAATCGAGAAAGGGAGAGAAAATGGAAAAGAATTGCAGAGCAGAAGAAACGAAGGAAAAAGAAGTGAAACAGTAGCTTCACTCCTTTCATGCCCGTCACTTATTGATTGGTGGAAAAAGGAATTTTTCCTTTTCCCCCCTCCAAAGTTTGAAAGTTCAGCACTTAAGTTCTCAAGTTTCCAAAACTGCAAAATTGCCCCTGAAGCTTAACGCAAAGTTAACAAAGTTAGCTTTGTTGACAAAATTTGGCGGCCATCCATCTAAAAGCAAAGTAAAGCTCATATCCCTAGCAGATCAGCCGCCAAATAAGCAGAAAATCCAGAAAAATCGGCAGCAAAGGTAAAATTTTGCAGAAAGCAAATTTTTTTTAAGAAGAAAGAATAAAAGAAAGAAGAAAAAGAAATATAAGCATGCAAAAGAATAAGGAAAAAAAAGAAAAAAAGAAAAAATAAATGCAAAGCATGCAATAAAAAAAATTCAAGCATGCAATAAAAAAAATGCAAGCATAAAAGGAAAAGAAATGCAAGTATATATATATATATATATATATATATATATATATATATATATATATATATATATATATGTGTGTGTGTGTGTGTGTGTGTGTGTGTGTGTGTGTGTGCAGCAAAGAAGAATTTTCCAGCTAAGGCCGGAAATTGCAGCAAAAGAAGAAATTTTCCAACCAAAGCCGGAAATACAGCAGCAAAAGAAAGAATTTTCTAGCTAAAGCTGGAAATGCAACAGCAAAAGAAAGAAATTTCCAGCTAATGCCGAAAATGCAGCAGCAAAAGGGGGAAAATTTCTAGCAAGAGTCGGAAATGCAACAAACAAAGAAAATCCCAAGCATGAGTTCGCAAAAGCAGCAAAGGCAGCAAAAGTGGTAAATGCAGCAAGTGCGGCAAGTGCAGCAAAGGCAGCCAATGCAGCAAAAGCAGCAAATGCGGCAGAAGCTGCAAAAGCAAGGCAATGGTAAGAAATGGTAAAGTATTTTACCTTTTGCATGCATGATGTGTTCCACCTGGTTGTCGGATCTTTCCCTGAAGGGGCTGTAACCCCAGGTCAGAGGGAAAGGCTATCGTTCTCTGACGAAGGCTAAGTTCCCGAGGAGACGATGCATCCCGCCATCGCATTCGACGAAGGACTGAGTTCCTGAGGATGCGATGTTTTCTTGCTTTATAGGAGTAGTATAGGATCATCTCCTCGTGGGGCGTAACCCCAAGAGGAATGATCAGCCCATGATGTGTTCCACCTGGTTGTCGGATCTTTCCCTAAAGGGGCTGCAACCCCGGGTCAGAGGGAAAGGCTATCGTTCTCTGACGAAGGCTGAGTTTCTAAGGAGACGATGCATTCCGCCATCGCGTTCGACGAAGGACTGAGTTCTTGAGGATGCAATGTTTTCTTGCTTTATAGGAGTAGCATATGATCATCTCCTCGCGGGGCGTAACCCCAAGAGGAATGATCAACCCATGATATGTTCCACCTGGTTTTGGAAACTTTCCCTGAAGGGGCTGCAACCCCGGGTCAGAGGGAAAGGCTATCGTTCTCCGACGAAGGCTGAGTTCCTGAGGAGACGGTGCTTTCCGCCGTCGTGTTCGGCAAAGGGTTTCGACCCTTTGAGGATATGACATGCATTATGATTTTTGTTTTGGAAACTTTTCCTGAAGGGGCTGCAACCCCGGGTCAGAGGGAAAGGCTATCGTTCTCTAACGAAGGCTGAGTTCCTAAGGAGACGATGCATTCTGCCCAGCACTGTTGTTTACCATGTGCGAACTACGTTTGGTCTGATTCCTTTGATAAGGATACGTAGGCAACCTATTTCGGTAGGCACGACCATCGCAGCACTTGTTTGTCAGCATCTTGGGGGAACGACGTTTGGTCTGATTCCTTTGATAAGGATACGTAGGCAGCCTATTTACGTAGGCAGCCTATTTACGTAGGCATCCTATTTCCGTAGGCACGACCATCACAGCATGCTTGTTTCGGCTTTGGCCGAACTACGTTTTGGTCTGATTCCCTTTATTAAGGGATACGTAGGCAGCCTACTTCCGTAGGTCCAACCATTAGAGAATTTAAATTGCATATCGGTTTAAAAATAACGATAACCTGCTATAATCGACTAAATATGTCTAGGTGTTGGTCCACAATAATGCTCAAATAAACCAGAGGAGGGGGGTGAATAGGCTATAATGCCAATTTAAAAACTTTTCTTTTGGATATTCATAAAGAATAGTTTAGTTGGCAAATACAGATTATCAAGTTGGGTATGTCTGCCGGTAAAGGCTATCGGTAGACTTTCCCAAGGAAGAAGTAACAACTCTGCCGATAATCAGTTTATTCAAATAAAAAAGCCTCGTAAAAGATTTGTGCAGCGAAAAGTAAAGAGGCTATGATTTGGAGAAGTCATAAGTGGCTGTACACGAATATATATATGTTCAGAACAACAGCACGCTTATTCTTCTTTCAAATGCAGGTTTAGGAGATCAAGTAGAGAGTGGTTTTTCCAAAGATAAATCATTTATAAAAACCTCATAGATATTTAAGGACTGGAAGATAAATCATTAGTAAGAACATATGAATTTATTCAAAGATAAATTACATATTACATCAGTCTAAATAATCTATGCATCGTTTCTGGTTTTCTCCTCCTAAGTCTCAGTCCTTGCTTAATTATCCATTCAAGGATTCTTTTAAGCTTGCAAGGGACAATAGGAGATGAGAACAAGAAACTGTTATGAGAAGATGATTTTCAAGGTCGTTCAGATATAAAAATATATCTGAACGATTGAGTGCAAAGCACTCATCCTCCCAAGATGATTGATAATTGCACAATCAACAACATTTGTATAAGAATACAAATTTGAAGATATGAATGCAATATCTACAGACAGCTTTTCATTTTCTTTAGACATTGTACAACATCAATCTTCAGATCTTGATCTCTGCCTATTGAAATTTCTGATCACTCTTCTCTCTTTTCCAAGCTTTTCTTCCTTGCAATCCACTGAAGGTGTTTTGTAGGGAGCTGGATGAGTTCACTGCAATCTGTTGTAGAAATCAGAGATGCGTTGGTGAAGACGATCTCTTTGGTGATTTCCTTTTCTATGAAGTTCTTGAGTAGATAGAGTTACTCGTTGCTCACTGTGATGATCTATCATCGTAGTGCATACACATGTATATTTCTCTACTTTTTTCTTGAGCACGAGAGCTGGTCTATATATAGGCGAGAATCAATATGATCGTTGAGAGATGAGTACTCGAAGATTTCTATCCGTTGGAGATATAGTGGTTGAAGACTATCGGATATAGATCTTTATCCATAAGATCTCTGACTTGTTTGGGGCGGAGATTTCGTCCTGTAGATCTTGGAATTCGTTGTCTGTCAGACTAGGTTGATAGGTCTCTGAAGAGTAGGTATGATGTCTGTTGACCTGTCAGGTGGTCTGTTCAATAAAGTAGTTGCTTTTTGACTTTAACAGACTACTTGAGTGAGAGAAAGTCTTGTAGCTTTAAGTATGTCAGACTTTATGAGGCACATACATATTTATCTGAATTGGGCGGCTAGTTGACTTTTCCTTGTAGCACGTACATATTTTAAAGTCTGTCGTTGGAGAGTTTCAAACCAGTGGAAGCAGGTCTTCCGATGTAGAAGAGTTGATGTCTGCCGGTACGAGCTTTTTAACTTGTGGCTTGTCTGCCGCTGAAGGCTTTTGACATTGCTGCAAGTCTTCCGGTGCTACGTGCAATCTGAAGCGCTGTCTGTTTTTGATCATCTTGTAGGAGGTAGGACCAGATCAGGTTACACCTAATCTAAGACCTATGTGAAATCACACAAGTTTCCACACTAACCGGTACGCAGACCTTTTAGCCACTTGTGATGATTCACTTGTAATGGGGGCAAACAAATCAAATATTTATGGAATATGCAAGGTGATAATTAAATTATCAAGAAGCGTATTCCAATAATCAACAATCTCCTCCTATTTGCTTGGAACCATTACAAAATGACATATACAAAGCACTAAAGCATTTATCAGACATTGTGATAGCATGTCTGCAATGAATGATCATTTTATCTCAAGACATGTCCTATATTTGATAATTACATGTAAGCGATGGCTTTTGTATAGTCTACTATTGCTATTACAGACTCGATAAATCAAAGTACTGAACATGTAATGCAATAGTAAAAACAATTTAGATCTTTTTGAATTTTGAAAGAGTTTTGGTCAAGATCTAAAGAGTTTTTGGAAGTCTTACTTGCTCATGAATTTATAAAATGAAAGCTTGTTTTGGCAAGTAAGAGTAGCAAATCCTAATATCAATTCTCTGAAAATCAATGTTTTGAAAACTGATACCAATTTTCTTGAAAAATAAATTTTTGGAAAATCAATTTTAAAAAATCTTTTTATTTCTGTTGAAACTAAAAGGATTTCTGTTGAACGTAAGACTCAATAGAGGGTTTACTTTTAAGCAAAGTTTTCAACGAAGTGCCATTAAAGGCCACAAAGGTGAGCATGATTCACTAAGAATCGACTAGGGGTGAAATGTCACATTTGTTTTGTGTGTTCATTTGGGATTTAGTTAAGTCAATTCTCCTTCTTACGAAAAGAAGGGTATCATGCTCCTCCTAAGTCAATTCTCCTCCTAAGTTATATGTCTGATACCAGTGATGTCTGATACCAAGTGTAAACCAAGTGTATACAGATACCAATATTTATATCAATATGTCATATAACTCTCCTCCTTTTTTTTTTTCGAAACAGGGCGGCACCTGTAAAGTTTATTAATAAAAATAAAATATACAAACTTGAGGGGACAACTTGCCTTACCCTTATAAGAGGGGGACAGAGGAGCCTTACCTCGAAAAAGAGAGGGATACAAAGGCAAAACCTAAGACAAACGAACATGAGAAGTGCCACAACTATCCAGCATAGAGTTCCCTTTGACCAAAGATGGCAAAGCAGCGAGAGAGAAGAATTCTGAATCCAATCGAGAATCAATAGCATAGTTAGCAAGACCATCACTCACCGAAGTTGGCTTCTCTATAACAATGACTAAAGGAAAATAAAGAGTCCCTTTGCATAGATAAGATGGCACGAATGTAGTAGTGAAGGGACCAGGGAGGACGGAAGCCTTTTGTAAGACAATTGAAAATAATCATAGAGTCCATCTCAATGATCACCTGACGGAACCCGTGCTCATGAAGCCATCTAACACCATGAAAAAGAGCTTTTGTTTCTGCAATTGTGTTGGTGACTGAGCCATAAAAGGAGGCAAAAGCGAAAATAACTCGGCCTTCTGAATCTCGAACAATACCCCCTCCTCCGCTAAGACCCGGATTGCCCCTACTAGCTCCATCAGTATTAAGTTTAAGAAAAGACCTAGATGGCTTGGACCAACATACTGCTTGAACGCGAATTGTCCGAGATGAGAAGTTCCCACTACCCGTCAGAAGAGAGAGGTCTTGAGAGATGCTATGGATAAGAGAGGAAGAAGATCTGCTAGGGCGATCATGAATAATCTCATTACGAGCCTTCCAAACATGCCATAGGATGAGAGAAGGGAGAAGTTTATGAACAGTTCTGTTTGAACCCCAGCCAGCCAAGCAACGATGTCTGATAGAATTCCCCAAAATAGGAAGATCATGGGACAGATTAAAAGCCAACCAAATTGGAGAGGCCAATTGACTATGAATGAAAAGGTGATTGAATGTTTCAGAAGTGGGAAGAGAGCAACAAACACATTTGGAGACGATCTGAAAACCCTTACGAATTAAGGCTTCATCTATCGGAATTCTCTTTAAGAACAGCCGCCAAAGAAAAACTCCAATGTGAGAGGGGAGCCGATGGTGCCAAATATATTTAGCAAGGGAAAAGGATGGAGCTAGGCCAAGTTATCACTTCAAGGCGAAGAGAGTGAACTTACAGGCGTCCCGTCCAACCAGGGGAATATCATTTGGGAAGATAGAGTATCTGTTGGTCTCTAATAAAAGAGATGAATTGGATCGAGCGGGATAGATAGAGCCATGTAGTTGAGAGAATTCACGATGGGTCAAATAAATCATTAACTTTAGAAAGCTCACAATGTCGAGGTCTTGGCGGCGGTCAAATTTATTTGACACGGAACCCAATGATCAAACCAAATAGAGCTGTTACCCGATCCGATATTCCACTGAATATGAGGCTCAGCGATGGACTGGATAGCCTTCAATCGACGCCAAACATGGGACCCCTTAACAGAAGACACAGTGGCATGAGAAGAAGAGCAATATCTGGCTCGAAGAAATTCGGACCATATGTTATTTGAAGTGCGGAGCGCCACCTTTGAATTTGATAGAGTATGCAGCTTGAACCAAATCTGAAATGGAAGTAATACCAAGACCGCCCATAGACTTTGGATGGCAGCAGACATTCCATGCAATCCAATGGTATTTATTGGATCCCTCAGAGTCACTCCAGAAAAAATTAGCAAAAGCGCGATCCAGCAGATTAATAACTGATTTGGGAGGGTCTAGAGAGGCTAGAAGGTAGGCTGAAATGGACTGAAGAACATGTTGAATTAGAGTTATTCTCACCGCCAGCATTAAGAAAGGACCACTAGCCAGACTCTCCATCTTGGCTCGAAGCTTAACAAAGGGGTCAAAAATACTTCTAGACTTCCTCCCAAAATACGGTGGAGCCCAAATAGGTAATGGGTAGAAACCCAATGAAACCCATAGAAAGGACCCATATCTGACGGCCAGGCCGTCGAAGCCGACCGTTGGAGCAACAAACAATGGACTTTTCGATTTGTTAATGGCCTGACCAGAAACATCTTCATAGGATTGAAGGACTTCCATATGCTTGCGAATAGACCAACGATTACCATTGCAAAAAATGATTACGTCATCGCGAAAGAGATGGGAAATCAGCTTGGGCCACCACTAATGGAAGAGAGCAGAGTACGGGGGTTCATAAGATGCAACTCATTAAGGCTCTCTTGTTTGAGCACTTCATTGCCAAAATAAAAGACTTGGGGAAGAGGGATCTCCTGCCGAAGACCAGGAGGAATGGAAGAAGCCGGACGGAGAACCATTTATAAGGATAGAAAACCAATTGTCGGATATAAGACGCCAAATCAGGTCCAAAAAGATCTCGTGAAAACCAAACTTGCGAAGAACTTGAATTAGAAAAATCCAGGAGACTCGATCAAAAGCCTTCACCATGTCAAGTTTGAGAATAATATTTGAGCCATTAATCTTTTACCCGGAAAGAGACTAACTCTTGAGCCAAGAGAACATTATCATTAATCACCACTACCTTAGTAAATGCACTTTGGTTAGGAGAAATAATCGAGGAGATATTGTAATCGGGAAGCTAGCAACTTAGAAATGATTTTGTTGCAGAAATTACACGGGCTTATGGGACGGAAATCTTTAAAAGTGGTAGGAGAGTCCACCTTAGGAATTGTGGCTATGAAGGTGCTAGTCCAGGATCGAGGGAGCGAAAACCCAGCAAAAAACTCCATAATGGCAGAATAGAGATCCTCTTGGATAATATCCCAGCATGAAACGAAAAAATGACCCGTGAAACCGTCGGGGCCTGCCGCACTGTCCTTGTTCAAATCAGTGATAGACGAAAAAATTTCTTCTTTGATGGCGGATCGATAAGGGTCAATTCAATCATCCGTAACCAAATGAGGGATCATCGAGAGATCAAGGATAGAGGGATTTGGTCAGCCTTAAGTTGGTCAGAAAAATACTCGACTGCCCCTTTAGCAATATCATCTTCAGTCTCAAGTAACTGATTATCCATATTGCGAATTGAGTGAATATGAAGGCGACGTTGAGCTTGACGGACCGAGGCATGAAAAAGTTCGCATTGCAGTCTCCTTCTTTAAACCATTGAGCCTTGGATTTACGCCTCAAAAGCCTCCTCTGAGAAATAGCTTTCTTGAAGCTTGGGCTCGAAAAAGGCGGCTCTATTATCACTAGGCGGATTAAGCTCAAAGAAAAATTCTTTTTCCAAGGCTTCTTCTTCTGCTATGGAAACAGCGTGAAAAATATTACCAAACACTGTATGATTCCAGTCTCGTAAGGCTTGCTTGGTAGCTCGAAGTTTATTAGAAAACTGCACCAATGGCCGTCCAGAAGAAGGAGAGTTCCAAGCAGTGCGAACCACCGACAGGAAAGAGTCATGTTTAGTCCATACATTAAGGAAGCAAGCGAAGCGGCTTAGCCTTTGAAGCTCACCGGAGAGATCTTGAGAAGCAAAGGTATGGTCCGAGCAGGTGCGATTTAAGTCTTTGTCGAAGAAGGGGAATGCATCCAGCCAAAAAGAATTACAGAGAAACCGATCTATTCGCTGATGAATGGTAGCCCCCAATTCCCTTTTGTTCCACCATGTGAATTTAGGACCCGAATATCCTAAATCGGTAAGACCACAAGCAACATTACAAGCTTGGAAATCCATCGCTCCTGCTCTATCCCATCCCCGACCACCCGATTTCTCTGAGGGATCCAATATGATATTAAAATCGCCTCCTATCAGCCAAGGAGAGTTTTGATGCTGGGCACAAATACCCTGAAGTTCAGTCCAAAGAAACTGGCGGTCCTGTGCGTCGCATTTGGCATAGACACTTGTAATAAGAACTGGATGCTTCCAGGAATAATGCTGAGCCTTAATTGTGACTTGTTGAGTGGAGCTTTGCACTAGAGAGCAAGAAAAAACTGATTTAGCGAAAACCCAAATGGTACTTACAGAATTGGAAATACAAAACTGAAATTTAAAACGGCGACTAATGAAATTAATTCTAGCCAAATCAATCATGGGTTCAAATATAGCAATATAAGAGAGCTTATGGAGTTTGATAAGCTGTTTAATACGAGCCACTGTAGGATCATTCCCAACCCCACGGGCATTCCAAAAAATGGCCTTAATTTCCATGCGAAACAGTAGGAGAAGAAGCTGCAGATTTGGCCTTTGATCGAAGAAGACGATCTGAAGAAGGAACTGTTTTCTTGGCTTTAGTCACCGGGGGACCTGGGTCAGTCGCTAAATTTAGGCCTTCAGATTAGAAGCAATCACTTGATCAACTTCGCTTCAATTTCTGTTAGCACCGCGAATGAATTAGAAATTAAGATCGGGTCCGATTCTTCACACATGGTCTCAGGATTATCACCCACATTATCTGAATTAGGAATAGTCTCTTTAGAGGCACATGCTTGAGCAGTAGGAATATCAGACGAAGAAGTAGGGTTTGCATGAGTAGGGTTTGCACTGTTAGGGTTTTCATGGGTAGGGTTTTTTGAGTTATTATGGCAAGTAGCAGAACCTGGGATTGTGTTCTTGGGGGCCAAATTAGGGTTATTAGCTGCAATGGAATTCATAGGATCATTGCCCAAAGATAATCCAGGGGCTATCACATTCTCGACAGTAGTAGTGGGAATTGGAGGACCAGATTCGGCATGGGCTTGGGCAGCCGCTTCCTTAGGTTTCCAAACCTTCTTGCTAGGCATCGGATGAGTAGACGCTGTCGGGATTTCAGTTGAAGGATTTGGGGCTGTCGGGGGATGACCAGAAGATGGATATTTAAGCTTACAAGAGGAATCCACATGACCTTGACGGTGACAATGATTACAATAAAGGGGAAGCTTTTCAGGGAAGACATGCTGCCAGAATCCTTCCCGGTCATTGCCACAATCAATCCAAATACGTTTAGGAAGGGGTTTTGTTAAATCAACTTCAATGCAAACCCTTGCCACGCTTGGACGTGTTAAAGAGGCTGTGGGAGAATCTAGAAGGAGAGGTTTTCCAATAAGACTAGCAATGGAGAATAGAGCCTGTTTGTGAAAAAGGTAGATAGGAAGACCTGGAAGTTCAAACCAAACAGGAACAATTGGGCTCTCCACTTCCGGCCGGAAATCTGGCGTCCACTTAAAAACACGCATAGGGTAGGATCCAAAAAACCACTGATCCTTGATCCATAAACGTTGATAATCATGTTCATGATGAACCTGAATAAGAACATGTTTCGGATCCAGATGGCCAAGTGTCACATCTGCTTTGAGTCCCAGAGTTAGAAAGTCCTTGCGGAGGGTTTCCATGGAAGGTCGACCATGGGAAAATTTCCCGACGAGGGTGAGATGGAAAGGTTTCGCTAGGAGGTTAATAAGTTCAGATGATAATCGAAGACAAGGTTCTCCCTTGAAAATTGAGGTGGGAATGAGAGGTACAAAGGAAGAGGCTTGAGGGGAGACAATGGAAGCAAAGGATTGTTTGTGGGAAGGGGAGAGGGGCGGAGGAGGGTCTTCTGCGACGGCTGGAGCCGCCGCCATGAGAATGAAAGCAAACACTAAAGAATAGGAACAGAAAAGCAGTTGCAAGCAAATAACAAGGAAGGAATCGGAAGAGGTATAGCAAGGAAGAGTAGATAACTAAAGAAAAGACACTAAATATTGAAATAAAGTACTAAAAGTTTTGTAAAACAAATACAGTCTAGTTGGAATCTCCAAAACTACTGGTGCTAGATTCTAGAGAGAAGTCTATATCCTGATCAGAAAAACTTCTGCCACCGAACAATTCCTTGGTGATCAGTAATTCTCCCGTGATTGGAGGGCATTCATCCTCTTGAATCGTGGCAAGAATGGTGTGGTAGGAACATATGAAATAACTGATTATCCTAACGTACTTGAGAATACCAAACCCATTCGCTCGTCTTTGTTAGAAAGAGCGACAGATGAGAGAGAAGAAAACTTCAGACCAGTTGATGACATGGGAGTCAAGAACTACAACAGTGAGGTTCCGAAGTCTTCTGGTGTCGCTTCTTGAGCCACATTCATGAAACATAAGGCATTGGCTCAGAATCTCTCCAACACAGTACACGTCCAGGGGATTGTGGAAAAGATCGAAAATCTTTGCTCCAACAGTGTTGTCAAGGAGAAATTGCTCTTCTTGAATCGTTCGACCAAGAATATAGGATTGACGTCCTATTCTGGTGACGAAGGAAGATTCAGAGGGACCGATAGGGCGAGAGACACTGTTCGAGGAAGAGGCGGCCATGAAGAAGTTTCTTAGGAAAAACTTGTGCACTGGTAATTAATCGTGGGATTGATTGGGAAACGATGGAGACCAAAAAAAAGTATACGAATATATCTATTCGGTACTTTTTGAGATTGGATACGGTGAACACATAGATCAAGAACCGTCGTTTGGAAGTCCTCAATAAAGCTGTTATAGATTGAAATGAGAACCGGCGGGGCAATAATTTCGAAGCTTGATTGTGAGAGAACATTTTTATGGGAGAGGCGGCGATTCATGATTGCGATAATTAAGTCTTCTAGGGAATATGTATTTGGACAGATTGGAGACTTAAAATCGAGGGATATTTAATACCAATAAAGATTTAATTGACGGCTTAGGGTATTGAAAAGAAGATGTGTTGATATCGATTAATAAAAGAATGTATTGAACTTTGTAAAACTACATTTAGGAAATGTGATAGGTTTTAAGTATTCCAGATATTCTAATAGATAATTACGGGGCATTCTGAATCATCTACACAATCCTCAGCAATCTCCCAAATCTATAGAATTTTGGAACTGAAATCATTTCAAAAATATTTTGGAAGAATTTAAAAATGTTTTTACAAAACAGATAAGGTTTTTGTGTCCTTTGTTTACTAGAATAAACTTATGGAGCTTTCTGAGTCATCCACACAGTCTTCAGCAATCTTCCAGTTCTTTTAGTCATTCCAGAACAAAGTTTGTTTTGAAAATCATTTTTGAAGAATTTTTGAAATATTATTTTGAAAAACAATCAATCATTCCTAAAAGTTTTATGTCACAGATATCATTACACAAGATTGATCAGTAGCAAGAAGTCTGAAACCAATTTTGTTGATTAGATTCAGTACAGTGTGAAGTGTGCTGATACAAGAGTGTGAACCAAGCAGCGAGAGAAGAAGGTCTGCAGTTCAGGTCGCCGTTTTGATCGGTAGACATAGGGGTCTACCGATTCAACTGATAATCTTTTAAGGAAGTATGCAACAGAGATGAAGGTCTGTTGATACCAATTAAAGTTTAAGCGAGGTTATCAGTCTTTTGAACACATGAAAGAAGATAGCTATGGAATAGCTTTTATACTGAATTGAACAATGTGCTCAAGGAGAGGGGAAGTTTACTGATTTTAGAGAGCTGAAGGAAGTCAACCAATTGTTGAAAAAATATCAATTGATTGTATGAAGGATACCAATTTATGAATGATATTAGTAATTGAGAGGTGATCAGTAAACTTTGAGGTATGCCGTTGTCAAATGAATGAATGACAGAGGAATCGGCATAGATAATGGTCTGCTGATGAAGGAGATCAGTAGGGATCAAGTCTGCTTAGGATAGACAGAATTAAAAGTTCTTGCAGACGAGAAGTTTAGCTGTATAAGAATGGAACAACAGACATTGAGGTCTGCCGATACCAATTGAATGAAGAGTATTACAACTTATATCCTTTGGAATGCCTTGACTTCTGGAAGGATTGACCATAGGTTTCATCGGCAAAGAGAACGAAATAAAGTTGGAGGGAGAGTAAAAAATGTTTAAAGAATATTGAAGCATAAACAGCAGTAACAACGGTATAGGAAAGATACCAAGTTCCGCAGTTGGCTCCTCCTCACTAGTAGAATATGTGCTTCGAACTCTTGGGATCTGCAGAGAGTAGAAAAGACGTTTTCTGCAGATTTTCCTTTTTACCTTGGCAGCTGTCGGGAGATACAGATGCTTCATCGGCAAAGATTAACTGATGACCATGCTACTACAAAATAGAATTGATGATTGGAGCATTTGGAAGCAAAAATGGAAGATATCAACCTATTCAGTTAAAGTGCTTGAGTCATAGAGAAGCAAGTTACTTAAACTTAGTTAGGCTGGTGGTACAGATGCATAATGACTTTTTGCTTCAAGGTCAACGGTTAAGAAGAAGATGACCAACCTTTTAAGAGAAAGGAAGTCATTATGTTCAAGACAATAGAAACAAGAGAAAGTTTAAAAGGCACAGTTGTCATTGAACTAGAGGAAGCAGTAGAGAGGAATAGAATTTGAGGGAACTGCTTATATCCTCGAAAGGTCGATTTGTTACAACGACAGAGATGAGGTCTACCGTTAAGACAAGAAAGACCAGAAATTATGAGGGGAATTAAGATTCATCAGAACATCATGGGTTGAGATGAGATCTATAATTCCTGATGAAGTAGTTGCAAGGTATGTAGTTACTTCAAAGAAATCCAAGACTTAAAAATTTAACCATATTTCAACATCATTTCTTCAGATACCAACTGTTGAATGCACAATGTTGAATAAGAAAATTTATAAGTGAAGATTGGTTTGCTGTTGGGTTAACATCAGAGTTATATTTGCTGTATTGAGTTCGGAACAATATATTATTAAAAGTACAAATACCGAAAACTCAAGCAAATATAAGATTTCATGCTATCAAGGAATATTCAAGCAAAAGCAGATAGACATGAAGTAAAGATGCTTTGAACAAGTTCTCATTTAGATCGAAAATAACACAAATACAAAGAGGATCTAAAGATTACAGTGTTCATTACAACTTCCAAAGACTTAACTACTCTTTTTTAAATAACTAATCTAAACACCTGATACATATAACAAAAAAAGAATGTTACAAGGAGATGTTTATGAAGACCATGGACCTAGATCCAGCTAACCGGTTGGAAAACGGAATAAGGGTCCTAAGTCAAAGGACACAAATGACCCAAGGAGGAGCTGGGACACTGGTCTAACGAGACTGCCAAACAGGATCTCTTCATTTTGTTAAAAATGCAGATATGTGATCCTGTCGCCTCCTCTTCCATCTCCCATTAGCTAGCTCTCAAGCCAGGGTGACCTTCACAAACTTGCAAGACTTCCTTTGTAGAGTCCGCAGTTGTGAAAAGAGCTGATCTCGTGAGAGAACCATGTCAACTAAGGATCACGTAGAAGGTCTACGAGGCCTTGAAGGAGTGGATGACATGAGCATAGTCACAGGAATCTGGGAGAGACATGCTAAATGGTTGTTAAGGAAAGTCTTCATGCAAGAGAAATCCTTGAAACAAACCAAACAACTTTCGAAGAATCGGAAGAGTGATTCCAAGTTGTTGAGAAGAAGCCTTGATCTAGTGCTAAGAATTCTCCTAAATAACATTTTGGAAGAAGGGGAGCTTGTATCAGTGTCTATCATAGTGTTTGAAGTAGTTTGCGAGTGATAGAGAAGAGGGAAGGAAAGTCTCTATAAATACTCGCTGAGGCAAGACAATGGACCGACTCATTTACGAGTGAGAAGTCCTTTTCAACTACTCTTCAATAAAAGTTATATGGGGAAGAGTGAGAGTTGATATAAATTTCTAGATATCCGGTAAAGTCATCCTTTTGGAAAGCTAAAAGATTTTGAAAAATAGGTTTGACTTTCTTTGAAAGTATGAAACGTCTTTAAGTGGATAAAATCTTTTTGGTAGGATTTGACAAAACATAACTCCTTTTTCAAAGAGTGTTTTGGGAAGTACAATTCCCACATTTTAAAGTCGTTTTTATCTTTACCGAGATTCTATGAAATATGTCTTTGGCTTTTAGAAATAGTCAGTTTCTAAAGTTTTACCTCAACCTTTGTAGAAATTGCAAAAGTACCCATGTAGTTTTCACATTGTCTACAAGGTAAAAACTTCTATAAGTCAGCACATAAAACTGAGCTTATGAAGTACCGAGCAATGGAAGAGCACTTCAAAGAAAGTGAGGCAACACGCCAGATGAGTAAGTCATAGATCATACTGTAAGAAGGGAAGCAAAGTATGATTGAATGAATTACTCTAGCTATATATATTGCTTTGAGAATAGACAAGAGTAGAGTAAGAAAATATACAGCTATGCAGAGATGATATATTCAAAATCATGATTAGCAGGGAATCATAAATAAAGAACATGAATATATCATAATCCAGAAGGAAGAAGACTGAATCAGGTGAGAAGGGTCCTGTACAGTCGGTCAAAGCCTTTTGGAACACGAAGAGAGATGATAAAGTGTGCTTATTGATCTTTGGAGAAAACACATTCCTGAATAAGAATCAAGAAGATCATTAGCAACATTTTATGAGCTTTAGGAAGCTCCAGAAAAATCTAGATACTGGAATAAGTATTTCAAGAAGATCAGTGAAAGGGGAAGACTGAATCTTGAATATCTCATTCTCCCTTGGTCCTTTTGTACAAAGATAAAGACATGAAAAAGAGCACAAGACAGAGATGTACCTTTATGACAGTTATGAGGATCAAGATTGATGTTCTTCGGACAAAGTCTTTTTGAATCTGAGCTGATAGATCTGTAGTAGATGTTGTCTAAAGAGTAGATTTCCTTTGCAAACAATTTTGTAAGATTTTTGATTCCTTTTCTTAGATTCAGATAATTCTTTGAAACATAGGCCAAGTTCCCAGAAACTAAATATCATATAACAGAGGGATCAATCAATGTTTCATGATATAGAGTTTTTGACTCTTAACCTTTTTCAAAAGAATAAGTATGAGCGAAAATTTCTTTTTTCTCGAGAAGGTGTTGGATTGATTTCAATCGTAAGCCTTATGTCAAGAAAGCTTGAATCAGAAATCCTTTCAATTGAAGCATCTGTGGGTTCCCGGGAAACGGTGCTCTCGCGTCCCGCGCGCCATTGGATAGGGGTGCGCGTACGTGCGGATGCGGTGACATCCACTGCTCTCGTTCCACCCTCCCTTTTTTAGGGGAAGACGAAATCAAAAGTGCGAGAGGAGTGCTGTCGGAATAGCGCATTGGAATGCGCCTCGGTTGCCTTTAGTGAATTTTGATCCAATATGGGAGCTTTGGGTTTTCTATGTCAAGTTATCCCTTTTTTAGGGGATACCATGATATAGGAATGCATCACTCTTCCACTCCCATTCTCCCTTTTTTTAGGGGAAAGCGGGAAAGTGCAAGGAAGGAATGTTGCGGCGCCCCCACTATGGATTTTATGAAAATAGCCTTATGGCCTATTTCGGATCACTATGGGTGCTTTGAGTTTTCTACATCAAGTTATCCCTTGTTTAGGGGATACCAGGATATAGGAATACATCACCTTTCCATTCCCATTTTCCCTTTTTTAGGGGAAAACGAAAAAGTGCAAGGAAAGATGTTGTGAGGCCCCACTGGATCCAAAATGTTTTAGAGTCACCATCTTTATTTTGAGGAATAAATAAAAGCAAAACCAAAAAAAAACCGAGATAATAAAAGCGCGGGTCGGAGGCTAAGTTACGAGTTGGGAAGGTGCTAGGCACCCAACTCCCCCTTTCGGTCTCAAAACGCTTTTGGCTAAAGTATGTTTTTGTTATATTTATTTAAGCAGATAAATAAAGCATTAGCGCCTACAAATACATCCATTTGTCTACATTATTCTGAGACTTGCAAGCTGTCTCTTTACAAATAATTACAGATATACTTGAAAATATTTGGCCATAATAACGGCTCTTTTTAGTGCTATTTCCTAACTAAATCCGGGCAGCAAAACTGCTTGTATATCTACATTGGGCCAGATTGGAAATAACACTTTTATAAATAAAAACTTAAAACTTACCTACTGACGGCCTAGGGTGTGCTCGCTCTGTCCTTCAGGGAGAGGGAGTCTTTTGTTGTTGTTGTTGTTGTTGTGTGGATTTGGGCGTGATCGCTCGAAAGTTACTTTTGGCCTTGGGATTTGGGCGAGTAATTTTATTTTGGTTGTTGTGTTTGCTTGAGGTAGTGAATCGGGCTAACGGCTTATTTCAGGCTGATTTGGCCTTTTAAATCGGGCAGAGCAACTGCTTCTTTCCACGATTTTTGGACCGGGGAAATAGGGTGGATACCTAGCTGGGGGGCTAAGGTTCACTTCTACCGGTTGGTTTTGTGTTTGGAGGAGGTTTGGCAGGGTTTCGAGGCTTTTGAGGTGATAGCTCACTATCTATTTCTTGATTAATAGGCAGCAGAGAAATTTTATCGATGATAATCTGTTGAAGAGCGGACCCCAAGGCACATGTTATAAATTATAGGACAAAGGGACACTGAGGGAATTAATTTTTCTTCTTGGTGCATCAGCAGCTTGTACACAGCGCAGAGAGTTTTGAGCTTCGCGGCCACTGTTTGTGATTCTGGGAGTTGGGAAGCAACATTTAGGCCCCACCAAGCCAAACTTGGCGCCATGCCAAGTTTTGGCATGGGTGGTGCCAGCACTATTCACCTTTTTGAAATTTTGCACTTCGAACCATGCAGTTCATTCTTTTGCGCATCCTGCTTTGTCCTTTTGCACTTTTGACCCTGTAACTTGACCTTTGTTAATGTTTTAACAAGTCTTGATATTTTATGTCATGTCACATACCAGGGGTACGAAATTGGGGTGTCTACAACATCCATCTGAAAATTTCATTTCATCTAGAGATAGTTATTCATAGTGCCAATTGATATTGATATCTGTCATATGAATAAGTATCTCACAATCATCATGATAATCATCCTTCTCATGATATTTTTGAAAACAAAATAATTTTTCAAAATAGGTATATTTTTCAAAAATATTTATCTCAAACCGAAATCCTTGACAAAGAAGAATAAAACAAGTTTTTCTTTTGTCATGCATTTGAACTGAGCATTCGAGGATCACAACTCTCAGGAGGTTAGTCCTGGCATAAAGCTAAAAGAGCCTGCTCTTATACCAATTGTTGGTCCACAATAATGCTCAAATAGGCTAGAGGGGGTGTGTGAATAGCTTATAATGTCAATTTAAAAACTTTTCTTTTGGATATTCATAAAGCATAGTTTAGTTGGCAAATACATATTATCAAGTTGGGTATGTCTGCCGGTAGAGGCTATCGGTAGACTTTCCTAAGGCAGAAGTAACAACTCTGCCGATAATCAGTTTATTTAAATCGAAAAGCCTCGTAAAAGATTTGTGCAGCGGAAAGTAAAGAGGCTATGATTTGGAGAAGTCATAAGTGGCTGTACACGAATATATGTTCAGAACAACAACACACTTATTTCTTCTTTCAAATGCAGGTTTAGGAGATCAAGTAGAGAGTGGTTTTTCCAAAGATAAATCATTTATAAAAACCTCATAGATACTTAAGGACTGGAAGATAAATCATTAGTAAGAACATATGAATTTATTCAAAGATAAATTACATATTACATCAGTCTAAATAATCTATGTACATTTTCTGGTTTTCTGCTCCTAAGTCTCAGTCCTTGCTTAATTATCAATTCAAGGATTCTTTTAAGCTTGCAAGGGACAATAGGAGATGAGAACAAGAAACTGTTATGAGAAGATGATTTTCAGGGTCGTTCAGATATAAAAATATATCTGAACGATTGAGTGCAAAACACTCATCCTCCCAAGATGATTGATAATTGCACAATCAACATCATTTGTATAAGAATACAAATTTGAAGATATGAATGCAATATCTACAGCATGCTTTTCATTTTTTCTACATTGTACAACATCAATCTTCTTTATCTCGCTTGATCTCTACGCCTATTGAAATTTCGATCACTATTCTCTCTTTTCCAAGCTTTTCTTCCTTGCAATCCAATCGAAGGTGTTTTGTAGTGAAGATTTGCCGGGATGAGTTCATCGCACTGTTTGTAGAAATCGGAGATGCGTTGGTGAAGACGATCTCTTTGGTGATTTCATTTTCTATGAAGTTCTTGAGTAGATAGAGTTACTCATTGCTCACTGTGATGCTCTATCACCGTAGTGCATACACATGTATATTTCTCTACTTTTTTCTTGAGCACGAGAGCTGGTATATATATGCACTACTAGAAACAGTGAAGGCTTCAAATGACGAAATTCTCGGTGACGGAAATTTTCCGTCAACATTAGCTTAAAGAAATTTAGCATCAATGACGAATTTAGCATTAGCGACGGAATTGAGCACCAGCGGCCAGATTTACCCATCAAGGACTTTTATTTTTCCATCGTTGAAGGCCACCTTAGCTACCAACCGAATCACGACGAATTGAGCATCGGCCGACCAACGTATTTTTCAAGACATATTTTCCGTCGTTTGTAATAAACCCGAAAATAAACCTGAATTAAATTCAAATACACGGAAAATTACCTGTCGCTAAGCAGACCTTCATCACTGCACGAAAAATTCCGGTGGCTGAATATTTCGAATTTAATTGGTTTATTTTCAGCAGCGGAAATTTCTTGCCTCTCAAAAAGCTAAGTAACATTTAGCGACTGAAAATTCCGCCGCTAAAAATAAATTGAAAATTAAATTCTAATTAATATAAAATATCAATAATATTTGAAATTAAATTGAAATTAAATTAAAATAATATTTGAAATGTTAATTTAATTATATAATATCAATAATTAAAATGATTAGCATCAATATAATTACAAAAATTAAAACATTCACATTACAACTTAACTTAACGTAACTTAACGTAGCGTTAACTTAAATTAAAATTAGATTAAAATAATATTTAAAATGTTGATTTAATAATAGAATATCAATAATTAAAATGATTAGCATCAATATAATTACAAAAATTAAAACATTCACATTACAACTTAACTTAACGTAACGTAACGTTAACTTAAATTGAAATTAAATTAAAAGAATATTTGAAATGTAAATTTAATAATATAATATCAATAATTAAAATGATTAGCATCAATATAATTACAAAAATTAAAACATTCACATTATAACTTAACTTAACGTAAAGTACATTAACTTAAATTGAAATTAAATTAAAATAATATTTGAAATGTTAATTTAATAATATAATATCAATACTTAAAATGATTAGCATCAATATAATTACAAAAATTAAAACATTCACATTACAACTTAACTTAACGTAACTTAACGTAACGTAACTTAACTTAACTTAACGTAACTTAACATAACGTAACTTAACTTAACGTAACGTAATGTAATGTAACGTATCATAACTTAACGTAACGTAACATAACTTAATGTAACTTAACGTAACGTAACTTAACTTAACTTCACTTAGCTTAACTTAACTTAACTTAACTTAAACGTAACGTAACTTAACTTAACTTAACGTAACGTAACTTAACTTAACGTAACCTAACTTAACTTAACTTAATATAACTTAACTTAGCTTAACGTAACGTAACTTCACTTAGCTTAACGTAACGTAACTTAACTTAACTTAACTTAAACGTAACGTAACGTAACTTAACTTAACTTAGCTTAGCTTAACATAACTTAACTTAACGTAACATAACTTAACTTAGCTTAACGTAACGTGGCAGGCATCCAACTTAACTTAACGTGGCAACTTCAACTTAACTTAACTCTAATTTAAGCTTGCAACTTCAACTTAACTTAACTCTAACGTAACATAACTTAACTTAGGTTTAACGTAATGTAACTTAATCCTAACTTAACAATGGCAACGTAATTTTTTAACTTAACTTAACTCTAGCTTAACGTAAACGCAACGTGGCGTGGCGTAACGTAACTTAACTGGCGTGGCTTAACTTAAACCAAACTTAACTTAACTTAACTTAACTTAGCTTGGCAACGCAACGTAACTTAATCCTAACTTAACAATATACAACTTTAACTTAATATAACATAACATAACTTAACTTAACTTAACTTAACGTAACTTAACATGAAAACACGCTACGCCTATTGGGGAATTGGTATAATGGACTACGATGGACTATTATAACATGAAAACACACGATCTACGGCTATTATTAGCGAAATGGTATAATGGAGTACGATGGACCATTATAACATGAAACACGTTACGCCTATTATTTATGGCGAAATGTTATAATGGACTAAATGGACCATTATAACATGAAAACACGCTACGCCTATCGCCCTGACGAAATGGTATAATGCAGTACGATGGACCATTATAACATGAAACCGATACGCCTATTAGCGAAATGGTATAATGGAGTACGATAGACCATTATAACATGAAAACACGCTACGCCTATTCAGCGAAATGTTATAATGGAGCAATGATGGACCATTATAACATGAAAACACACTACGCCTATCGCGAAATGGTATAATGGAGTACAATTAACCGTTATAACATGAAAACACGCTATGCCTATTGAGGAAATGTTATAATGGAGTACAACGAACCATTATAATATGAAAACACCTGCCTATTGGCAAAATGTTATAACTTAACGTAACGTAACGTAACTTAACTTAACTTAACTTAACTTAACTTAACGTAAGGTAACTTAACTTAATTTAACGTAGCGTAACGTAACTTAACTTAACTTAGCTTAAATTAACTTAACTTAACTTAATGCAACTTAACTTAACTTAACTTAACGTAACGTAACTTAACAATTAACGTAACGCAATTTAACGCAACTTAACTTAACTTAACTTCTAACGTAACGAATCTAACTTAACTTAACTTAACGTAACGCAACGCAACTTTAACTTAAATTAACTTAACTTAACTTAACTTAACTTAACTTAACGTAACTTAACTTAACTTAACGTAACTTAACTTAACTTAACTTAACTTAACTTAACTTAACTTAACGTAACGTAACTTAGCTTAATGTAACGTAACTTAACATAACGTAACTTAACTTAACTTAACTTAGCTTAGCTTAACGTAACGTAACGTAACGTAACTTAACTTAACTTAAACGTAACGTAACTTGAATTAACTTAACGTAACGTAACGCAACGTAACTTAACTTAACTTAACGTAATCCAACTTAACTTTAACTTAACTTAACTTAACGCAACGTAACTTAACTTAACTTAAACGCAACGCAATCCTAACTTAACTTAACTTAACTAACTGAACTTAACTTAACTGAACTTAAGCCATCTTAACGCAACTTAACTTACCTTTAACGAACGAACGCAATCCAACGCAACGCAACTTAACTTAACTAACTTAACTTAACCACGTAACGCAACTAACTTAACGCAACGCAACTTAACTTAACGCAAACTTAACTTAACTCTAACTTAGCTTAGCTTTAACTTAACTTCTAAACGTAACGCAACTTAACTTAACTTAACGAACGTAACTTAACTTAACTTAACTTAACGTAAATTAACTTAACTTAACTTAAACATAACGTAACTTAACTTAAACCAACTTAACTTAACTTAACTTAACTTCATTCAACTAACGCAATCCTAACTTAACTTAACGCACTTAACTTAACTTAACGTAACGTAACGCAAGCTAACTTAACTTAACTTAACGTAACGCAACTTCAACTTAACTTAAACGTAATAACCCTAACTTAACTTCTTAACTTAACTTAACCAATTCAACATAAACGTAACTTAACTTAACTTAACTTAACGAAGCTAACTTAACTTAACGTATCCAACGTAAACGCAACGTAACGTAATCCTAACTTAACGTAAATTAACTTAATTTAACTTAAACGCAAAGCAACGTAACTTAATCTCTTAAATTAACTTAACTTAACTTAACGCTAACTTAAACATAAACTTAAACTAACGTAACTTAACCCAGCTTAACGTAACTTAATTTAACTTAACGAATGAACGTGAACGTAACTTAACTTAACTTAACTTAACTTAACGTTAACATTAACATAACTTAACTTAACTTAACTTAACTTAACTTATCGCAACTTAACTTAACTTACTTAACGAACGAACTTTAACTTAACTTAAACATAACGTAACTTAACTTAGCTTAACGTAACATAACTTTAACTTAACATCAATCGGATCAAATATTTGTTCACTTACAAACATCAATTCGCTTAGCTGGTTTCCTAATTTTAAATTTTGAAAATATTTAGCTTACCTAGTAATTCAACTTCGGGAATTAAATTGAAATTAAATGATGAAAATATTTACTTGGATTTGAATGTGCTAGAGACATGCAATTGATGCTAATCGATGGAATTATAATTGAAT
>CM028384.1:11363006-11400655 GCA_013146195.2 Codonopsis lanceolata | reverse complement strand
GTAGTCCGTTTTGCGAGGACAACTCTTGCTGGGCACTTGCTCGCTTGTGGAAAGGTCTTGATCCAGCAGCGTGCTTTCTCCTTACGCCAGGTGAAGGAGGCTTCGTCAGCCAAGATTTGAGCTCGATGGTTTTTCTTGGAAGGTAAACAATTGCGTACTCGCATCCATTCGATGGCCCAACTTCATCATTCTCCCGGCAGCGTCGGGCACATTGTAATATTCTTAGCGAGAGGCAAGTCGGTATAAACCCCGATTTCATGGGCTTTGAAATACGGCTTCGGTTTTCTCGCCGTTACCGTTAGTAGCGAGAATCACCTTCTCGATGTGCATGTACCTCGTCTCTACTTGATCGGCGCATGTGATACATAGTAGATGGGTTTACGAAGTCCTCCTTCCTCTCGCATAGCGTACCCGATGCTTATGGGCGTGTCGATTCTGAGAGATAGACAAAAGAGTCTTTCTCTGGTGTGGGGCGGCTTAGCGAGGTAAGCTAGCAAGGTATTTTGAGCTCGGCAAGCGGTCGTACTCTCGTCCCGTGAATTTCCTCGCACCTCTTAGGATCTTGAAGAAAGGGAGGCTTTTCGGTGATTTCGAGATGAACCTTCCCAAGGCTACTATTCTTCCATTAAATTTGTTGAACTTGCTTGATGCATATTGGGACCTTCATCTCGGAGTGCTTTTATTTTCTCGAGTTTGCCTCATGATGCGCTCGTTCACCATGTACCCAAAAACTTCCCGTTAGCAGAAGGCACACTTGGCGGGATTGAGCTCATTTTGTTCTTTACGAGGTTTGCGAAGGTTTCTCAGAGGTCGTTTATGTGGCTGTTTCCTTCGTTTTAATCACCATATCATCTATGTAGGCCTCCACATTCCTCCCCAATGGTTGCCGAAGACTTTGTTCATCATTATTTGGTAGGTGGCCCCGGCGTTTTTAGGCCGAGCATCGGCATCATGTTGTAGCGATAGAGTCTTTGCCGCTCGGAAAATTGTATTCCCTTGGTCCTCTTTCCACATCGATTTGGTGGTACCACGAGTGGCGTCTACGAAGCTTAAAATTTGTATCCCGAGATAGAATCGACCAGCGATCTATCCTCATTAGTGGATACCAATCTTTCGAGACACGCTTCATTCGAGGTTGGTGAAGTCCACGCATTCTCCATTTTCCGTTATTCTTTCGACCATCGTAACATTCGCGATCCGTGGGGTAGTGGATTTCTCTTATGATCTCGGCAGAAGAAGTTTGGCTATTTCCTCCTTGATTGCCTCTTGTTTTTCGGGGAGAGAAATACCTCGGCTTCTGTGGATAGGTGCGAATGTTGGATCGATGCTTAATCGATGTCTTGCCACTTCCTCGGCAATGCCTTCCATATCCTCGGCTTGCCATGCAAAGACATCGATGTTCTCTCTTAAGAACTTCGATTATGGCTCTCCTTTAAATCGCCCGTATTTCCATTCCCACCTTTATTTTACGGTCGGGGTAGTTGAAGTTTATGATAACTTCTTCTACATCTTCCGTAGAGGCGTATGATTGGATGGTCTCGAACATCGAGGCTTTCGATTCGGTTTTCTCGATATCGGCTTTTCGGCGTTCCCTCTTCGAGGCAGCGGGCCAACCTCCTTGGCTTGCATTGATTCTTCTACGGGGTGGAGCTCTCCCGTCGAGCCCTCGGGCTCGTTTGGCGGCTTGTTCATCTTCTCTTCCTCGGCCTCCTCGGCCTTTTCAATCTTCTCTCCGCGCTCTTTCTTCTCATTGATGAGGTACTCTAAGGTAATGCGAGCATCATTTTTAAGGACCCACCGAGCGAGGTCATGTACTTGACCCGTGATGGGCCATTGATGCTACCATTGAATTTGGCTGGGAAGGTGCGCAGGGATGGCGTTGTATGGGGAGGAGATCAGGGCGAGGAAAGTGACTTCCTCGCAGTGGTGTCTCCCTCGCCGAGGTGACTTTGAGTGCCACGGTTCCTTGGCGAGTGACCTTGTGGCTTTGTGAAGCCCTCCAGGTTGGACTCGGCTGGAGTGAGGTGGGTATCGCCGAGCCCTAGTGCCGAGAAAGCACTTATAATACATCACGTCTCTCCCGCCCACTATCTATCAAGACCCGTTTAACTAGGCATTTGTGAATGCCGATTTGCGAGATTAACGGGTTTTGGCGAGCTTATAATCATTGGCCTTGGCTCGGTATCCTGAATACCATTTTGTGCTCAACCATCCCATCCATGATGTTTTCAGAGAGTTGTTCGAGCGGTTGATTGCATTCTTCAATTGTGTGATACTGCGGGTTTCTTCCGGATGGTATTTACCCTTTGGCCGTTGTCGGTACATGCATTTGTCGCACCGGAGCCCTCGGGGGCACGCGTGGACCTCTCGCCACAAAGCCCGATCTCCCTCGTTTATCACCCTTTGTATTGCTCTTTTTGAGGCTTGTATGCATTCCTCAAGTAATATGGCCAATCTCGTTATGGAAGGCTGCGTCTCTTTTCGTTGATTTCGCCCTCTACGGGTGACCTCGTGGGGAATGGTGGGACATATCTTGTTTTACGTCAAAAGCGTTCATTATGTGTTCCACTAGATGCATTGAGGGGTGAAATCTTCAACTTCGAAGTCTCGTCTTGGCCCCGATCTCGCCATTGGTGAATTTGGCGCTTCTTTCCTCCTCCGCTTCTTTTCGTAGAGTTGGCGTCCTCTTCAGAAGCTTTCCCTGCTCTTTTCCCTTATTTGCGGCACGTGCGGAAGGGGCGTGACCGCTCGTGAGCTTGTTGTGGTGGGGGTTGCTCGCCGTCCGGAGAGAAACCACCCTTTGGCTATCAAGAACATTTCGCCGATTGTGTCCTTTGGTCACATGAGGAGCTACATTCGGCGGTTCCCTCGTACAGCACTTTCGAAACACATCCTTACGGATGTGTCGGGAATATCTGGGATTTGGTCAGACCTCTTTGAAGCGTGCCATGTATGTCGACGGTTTCTCCAATCTCTTGTTTCACGCTACACAGTGCATCTCGCTTTTTGGGAGAGCACTGCCGAAGCGAACTTTTTCAAAAATGCCCCTTAAAGTCATCGCAACGGGTGATAGAGTCGGGTGCTAACCCGTTGTACCCTTGTTGAGCATGCTTTAGGGTCCCGGCGAATACCAAGCACCATATGTCGTCCAGTTTGCTTTGTTACAATGATCATTTTCAACTCGAACCCCGACACGTGGTCCAGGGCCGTCGTGTTACCAGTGTAGTCCTCAAAGTGTGGAATCTTTACTTTCGAAGGCACTTCCACCTCTCTTATTTGCTTAATGAATGGCCCTCCAATTTTTTTGATGGCCGAGTTAACTCCAGAGCTCTGCCGAGCCTCCAACTTCTCCATCCATGCCCTAATCTCGACATACGTCGCCATCATGCAGGCCGAGCCTACGGCTTGAGTGGGGATGCGATTAGCCTCTTTTTTACTTTGTGGTACCTCGGGCTCTTCCTCGATCATGTTTCTCATTGGGGACCCAAACGAGCCTCCTTTGCTAGTTGGCGAGATGGATGTCGAGACCTGGAGGGGGCTTTGTTGGTCGAGGACTGAGCGTTGGGCCGAGACTCTCCTTCCTCGCTTTGGGCTTGACAATTATCCGTACCGGGGGGGAATCTTAGGCGAGAATGAACACTCGTCTTAGATCCCTCGCCGGCCACCCTCTTTCCAAGTCTTGATTTGACATTGGTGGTAAACTTTGCCTTTTTGGCTTTCGTAGTTCCCACCCTACGCCACGAGTTGGGGTGCTTTGCACGTTGATGGGCTCACGGGGCCGTGCTTCTTGCCTTAGCTCGTGCATTTTGGTCTCGGCTTCACGTATTTTTCGTGCTGCACAAGGCCTTTTGGTGCTCCCAATACGCGTATTCGTGCTCAGCCTCTTCTTGAATCGTGGGCTTATTTGCTTTGCCGCGCGGTTTCTCCTCGTTGGCCCTGGAAAACTCGACCTCTCGGGGGTCGGCGTCAGCGTCTCTATTTTTGTTCGAGAGCCGTTTGTTCAGAGCGATCCTTCTTTGGTCCCTGGCCGACACCTCGGGTAGCGAGGCGCCGGAGTTCCCCCCTGCGTCCCTCACCGTACTGTGCTCGGCATGCTCCTTTTCTGGGCGGGTGGATGCAGCGGGGGTTACGTTTTTTGAGGCTTGCTTTTTGGATTTTACCATCCTTTCTCGTCTGTGGACGCTGTGGCTAAGAAAAGTCGTTTCCCGGCAACGGAACCAAACTGATCACGCAAAATGTGTGGTGATCCTGTCTTGTCGTCCACGTGTGAGCGAGGATGATGTGGCAGCTTCTGGTTCGTCCTTTTCTCCTGACCTGCACAAAGTAAACAATAAACACCGTTAAGGTGTCGGGGTGGCCCGACTATAACCCTCCGGCGTGAGAATCAGGTTTCCGGTTAAGAATTGGTAATAAATAGGCCGTGATAATTGTTTGATAGGAAGCAGTGATAAGAGAGTTGTGATATCGCTGAAATTACTTACCTTGTCCTGAATGTGCGTTCTCATATTTATACCTGAAGTTTATGGCGACGTGGCAGCTAGCGATTGGGGAGCATAAAGCGGCAATCATTAAATGCGTTGAGGGTCTTCGTTAGGAATGAGTGAACTGTGCGCGTGTCAGGGAGTTGGTGGTTGCGTGCAGCGGCTTTCTCGGGCCTAGGGAAACGGTTTGTCGGGGTGAATGATGATTGATCTGAAGCCGAGGCCGAGTGATTCTTGTGACGGAGGCTTTTATGGTTTGCCGAGGTTGGGGATAATGGAGACTGATTTGGTGGCGAGGCCGAGGGTGCCAGTGATCTTTAGGCCAGTTGTGGCTGGGCTCGTCACAATGCCGAGGGTCATGATGCCGAGGCTGAAGTGATTATCTTAGGGGTGAGTGTTCCCATCCTCGCTACTGGTGGCTCTTCAGGTGGGACCCTTTTTGTGCCGAGGGTCGGGTGCTTGGCGTGCCGAGGGTCAATCCCTCGGTTTAATCCTTTCAAGTAGGTTAAATAAATTAATTAATAAACATTACAACTATTATTATTATTATTATTAGAAATTAATAGGTGTTAATTGATACAATTATAGTTTAGTAATTTTTGTATATTTGATTATAGAATTGGACAAGCAATGTTAGGACGAACGTTCGTGTCACGAATATTACCTTCGCTAAGCATTTCGAGGTAAGGGATTATACCTCTTGTAGGTTTCCGATCTTTTATGTATCGTTCGTTAGGTTTCCATTAAATTTCTTGACTTCGATATTTCTTGAAACGTTCGCCGATTTTAAATCGGCATTTGAATTTGAACTCTGTCGTTTACGCTTCTTCCGAACTCATGACTTGATTATCTGTTATTCTCACATAATTATTGAATTCCATGTGAGATACCATTTATATGAAAAGTATGATTTTTGGCGATGCCTAATTTTGTAAAATTATTTGATTGCTTAAAATTCTACCATGATCACTAAGTTGAATTTATGACACTATGAATTATGAAACTATGATTTATGATACTTATGAACGCCACTTGGCCCGTGGCGTGGTTATCCGGATATACCAATGATCTATGATTTATGATCTATGAACTATGAACTATGATTTATGAATTTACTTGTGATCATGGGATTCTGTGAGTAGTCAATTGTCGCTAATTGGTATGGGACGGTTAGTGATAGTTGATTACTCGAGTCACCTTTGAGCGTTATTTTCGTTTGGATTCTTACTCACTTAATTCGAAATTTGATATTCGCTTCCGCTTATCGATGTTTAAATTTATGAATTTTGACTATTCGAAAATATATATATATATATATATATATATATATATATATATATATATATATATATATATATATTCATCTCGGATTTATTTTTGGTCAACTCCTCCTTAGTAACCAGAGGGGTTGTATATGAACTTACTGAGCATTGTTCGCTCACCCCTTCATACTCTTCTTTCTCAGGTATTGAGTAAGATTATTAGAGGGTTTTGGCTCGGGTAGACCAAGATGGAGATTTCCGAGAATTTTAGATTTGGTCTTACTTATTGAATCATTTGACAATATTTTAAATTAATTATGGATTCATGTCAAGGTTTTAGATAGATTTTGTATTTAATTTATTTGAGTTATTTTTGAATTAAGTCAAGGATATTAAGATTTAATTATTACGAGATTATGACATTTATGATTTAAGTTATGATTGTTGGTGACGTGGCCAAATTGTGGGACCGTGGTGTCGGTGCCGAATTTGGGGCGTTACAAATTGGTATCAGAGCTTAGGCCTTAGATCCGGATGGTCTTAAGATTTAGAAACCGTTACATTTAGAAATATACGATAGTCTTAAGATCTTGATTTTGTTCATTGAGAAATGATGGTAGCTTTAAGTTCTACTAATGTTAAGTGGGGTTTACTATCACGTTGCTTCATTGGGACTTACGTTAGATATAGTACGATGACAAGATTGATAAAGCCGATTTGGGATATATATAGGTCACCATCTCTTCCTTCGTTTGTGTAACTCTTTGAGGTAATACTCACGTCTGAGGGCAAATAGATAAGTCTATGTTTGATTCTTTAGGGTATTGAAGTATCTTTCTCGATGAAAATTTTAAGAATTCACCTTATGGTTTAAGTTGATTGATAGATCATGTGTGTTAGATTATAAGATGTACTTTGATATCGGAGCTAATTAGGGATTTCGTATTCGAATTTTTTTTTGTTTTTGTTTGAATAAATAGAAACTTTGGATGTTGTTTTGTCATTTGAATTAATAAGAACCTTAGATACGGTTAATTATTAAAATTGAATTTCGTTATTATCTATTTAACTATTTATATTTTTATTTTATAAAAAAATATATTTTTATGATTTATGATAGTGCACATGATCGATTGGAGTGACCTTGCGAGTTAGCAGTTTACTCAACATAGACCGACTCTGTATATCGTTTAGTAAGTCACATTTTGAGGTTTCGATTTCATTAAATATAGTATTATTGATCGCCTTAATGTAAACTAGATGGCACGTGGAGGACGCACTGGAGCTCGTGGACGTGGTAGGGGTACTAGAGCTGGTAGAGTCGTGGAAGACTCCACTTCTGGCAATACACCCGAGGTAGTCCAATCGAACGCGAATGTTAATGGACCTGTACCTGTAGTGCCAGTAGACCCCACCCTATATACCTTGCTTCAGACTATAGCGCAGGCCCTTATGGGAAATAGGGACCAGGGAAACGCAGCACCGGCTCAACTTATAGCCCCAGCTCAACCTACAGTTAAGGACCCGCTAGAAAGTTTCCAGAAACGAAATCCACGGACGTTTGCAGGAGCACCGGGCACGGAGAAACCTGATGAGTGGTTGCATCACATGAAGAAGATCCTTGAGACAATGACATGCTCCAGCGAACAACAAGTGAAACTAGCAACTTTTATGCTATAGGGAGAAGCTAGTCAGTGGTGGGATTCCGAGAAGACTACACTAGAGTCTCGGGGTGTTGAGGTGATTACTTGGGACATATTCGTGGAGGCGTTCAACAAGAAGTATTTTCCACCAAGCATGAAAGACAGGAAGCTAGTGGAATTTCTTAACCTTGAGCAAGGGAAAATGACGGTTGACGAGTACAACGCAAAATTCATCGAGTTGTCGAAATTTGCTCCTGCTCTTTTTGCTGATGAAGGTCAGAAAGCTAGGAAGTTTGAGAGAGGTCTAAATAGTCGGATTAGCTATATGTTGACTCCTCTTCAATTACCCACCTATCGATGTGCCGACGAGCCCGTAATTGAACTAGAGTCTGTTGAGTATCAAAGGAAGAAGGATGAGAGAAAGAGGGGCTCTGAGGATGGCTCTGACAGGAATCATGGTAACCATCAAGGGGGAAATGGCTATGGAAATAAGAGAAGGAACACGGAGAACAATAATAACAGGGAGACCAACCAGCCAAATCGAAATTATAATCAAGGTCAGCACCAAAATCAATGGCAGAATCAAAATTTGGATCAGAATCTCTATAATAACACTACGTGTACCAAGTGTGGCGGAAAGCATAAGACAGATACTTGTTACTGGATTACGGAAGCCTGTTTTAATTGTGGTAAGATGGATCATAAGATCAAGGATTGCCCTAAGCCACTAAAGGAAAACTTTGTGCGAGGAACGGGAAGTGACGATAAAGCAAAACCGAAAGTTCAGGGAAGAATTTTTGCAATGACTGTCAGGGATGCTAGAGCAACAAGTGATGAGGTGACAGGTACCATGCAACTTTATCTTTGTGGCGATTAAGTTTTTTTTTATTGATCCTAGTGTTTCATACTCAACCATGTTATCTCAACTACACAACTTAGATTCTTACCCATAACTTATACTTTGATTTAGTTATAGACACAATGACCAAGGGGTACATTTTGGTTACACCAGTATTTGATCTTACCCTTTGAGTTGGGAGTGGAGGATGCCTATCAATTTGGTTCTACTACACATTTATGAATTTGACATAATTTTTGGAATGGTCTGGTTATTGCTTTTAGGACGTTCGGGTCGTTAGAGACACTGCGTTTCTGGTAGTGACATTTGGACTTACAAAGATCCTAGCTACATTAAAGGATTTAATGAATTAATCTTTATAAGAGTTTCTCGATCGATATGTGACTGGGTTCACTATGATATGTTGGTCTATTTCGAGTTTTGAGAGGAACGTGAATCAATATCTATGGAGTTTTGGACATGAATAAGGAGTTTCTTTTGGTAGAATAGTAAGGTGCTCGTTTAAAAGTATTCGAGGAGAACTTAGGTTACGATTTAGTGAAAACTTATGGTTTTAGCCCTTTTATTTTTATTTGTGGATGTCTTAATAGTACTAAGTTGGCAATAAGTGTAAATTTCATTTCGTGCTACACCTTAGACTTTGGATCGACTCAACTCAAGGTATTAAAGAGTTGGAAAGTGGAAGGTTGTTAAGAGATCTTTGTGTTCCCAATAATGAGTTATCGTTTCATACATCAGACAACATTCGTGCTAGTAAAAAAATTAGAGTGCACAACAAGCATGATGGACAAGTTATGGAATTGTAGGTTTGGTAACTTTGAAGGACCAAATTTCTTGAAGGTGGGGAGAATATAATACCCTTAATATTCAAACTCATAAAATAAATTTTAAAAAAATCATCATAACTAATTTGAGTTTTCTTGAAAATTGGATCTTTGTGATTTGTCCACCAAGCTATAGGAGTCATTCAGAAAGAAAAATATGCAATTCATTAAATATTGGATTTGAGCTTTATTTGACGTATTTGTTGGTTTTGAGCTTCAATGGACGTATATATATGTGACTAGATAATCTGCTTTGACTGAGATCTTAATCGGGTTTATTAGACTAATTGAAAGTACACCGTTTGGGAAGTCGAGAAAGGGATACGAGAAAAGTACCTAGACTTTGTTGGAGTAGATGCGAAAGTTTAGGGACTAAACTTCTTTTAAGGGGGTGAGAGTGTAATACCCCGATAATTTTAATAAAAATATTAATTTTTATTTATTTAATATTACGATTGTTTTGGACCTATATAATTAATGTTATAATTATTATGTTAAATTAATACTTTGAACCTATTAAGTAACTAATTAAATTGGGTTGGGCTTGGCCCACTTGTGACTAGGATTAATTACTATTCCCTAATAATATTACCAATTAAAAGTTTGGCCTTGGCCCATTTAATTTTAGGGTTAGGAAACCTAATAGGGTTTCTGTATAAATAAAGGGTTAAAGGAGGAGAAAACCCTCTGTCGGTTAACGGAGTACAAAAAAAAAAAAAAAGAGAAAAGGCGAGGGAGAGAGAGAGAGCCGCAGCCGTCGGTGGCAGCAATAGAGGTAAAATATTTTTTTCTTCTCTTTCTTCCTTCTTTGATTGATTTGAGGATGTATAGATATTATATGTATATATAATATATGGCAATTTATAGAGCATAGTAGCAGCAGTGTGTGCAGTAGTGTGTGGATTAGTCAACCGGTGGAATTAAAAAAAAACAGTGTATGTATCAAGAAACAGTGTATGCACTGTTCATTGTGTGTGTGTGTGCAGAGCATGATTAGATTAGTTAATTAAAAAAATATATTTTTTGATATGTGTGTTGGTGATTAGATTAGTTAATAATAATAATAATAAAATAAAATAAAATAACTTTTGTGAACAGTGTACTATTCGGTGGGTTATAAATTTTTTTGTTCCAAACAGTACACTACTATGTGTTTTGTGGGTGCGTGAATAGTGTGTGTGCGTGAATAGTAGGTTAAATAAATTAATTAATAAACATTACAACTATTATTATTATTATTAGAAATTAATAGGTGTTAATTGATACAATTATAGTTTAGTAATTTTTGTATATTTGATTATAGAATTGGACAAGCAATGTTAGGACGAACGTTCGTGTCACGGATATTACCTTCGCTAAGCATTTCGAGGTAAGAGATTATACCTCTTGTAGGTTTCCGATCTTTTATGTATCGTTCGTTAGGTTTCCATTAAATTTCTTGACTTCGATATTTCTTGAAACGTTCGCCGATTTTAAATCGGCATTTGAATTTGAACTCTGTCGTTTACGCTTCTTCCGAACTCATGACTTGATTATCTGTTATTCTCACATAATTATTGAATTCCATGTGAGATACCATTTATATGAAAAGTATGATTTTTGGCGATGCCTAATTTTGTAAAATTATTTGATTGCTTAAAATTCTACCATGATCACTAAGTTGAATTTATGACACTATGAATTATGAAACTATGATTTATGATACTTATGAACGCCACTTGGCCCGTGGCGTGGTTATCCAGATATACCAATGATCTATGATTTATGATCTATGAACTATGAACTATGATTTATGAATTTACTTGTGATCATGAGATTCTGTGAGTAGTCAATTGTCGCTAATTGGTATGGGACGGTTAGTGATAGTTGATTACTCGAGTCACCTTTGAGCGTTATTTTCGTTTGGATTCTTACTCACTTAATTCGAAATTTGATATTCGCTTCCGCTTATCGATGTTTAAATTTATGAATTTTGACTATTCGAAAATATATATTTATATATATATTCATCTCGGATTTATTTCTGGTCAACTCCTCCTTAGTAACCAGAGGGGTTGTATATGAACTTACTGAGCATTGTTCGCTCACCCCTTCATACTCTTCTTTCTCAGGTATTGAGTAAGATTATTAGAGAGTTTTGGCTCGGGTAGACCAAGATAGATATTCCCGAGAATTTTAGATTTGGTCTTACTTATTGAATCATTTGACAATATTTTAAATTAATTATGGATTCATGTCAAGTTTTTAGATAGATTTTGTATTTAATTTATTTGGGTTATTTTTGAATTAAGTCAAGGATATTAAGATTTAATTATTACGAGATTAGGACATTTATGATTTAAGTTATGATTGTTGGTGACGTGACTAAATTGTGAGACCGTGGTGTCGGTGCTGAATTTGGGGCGTTACACTTGATCATGGTCCTGGAGGAGGTGTGTGAAAATGGAGGTGAAAATGTTTGTGTAAAATGGAGGGTGAGAGGGACAGGAGGAGGGAGAGAGAATGAATTATTTTTTGTAAAGTCAAAAAGAAATTTTGAGTAAACAACAACCCAAGGGGTAAAATTGGGATAATGAAAATGTTTTTAAACTCAAAATCTGAGATTGAGGGGCTGTCTGTGCGCAAGAGATTGAAGACCATTCCGCTGATGTCATCATGACGTCATCATCCACTATAACTAATCATAACTAGTTTTTTTAACCCGTGCGTTAAACGCACGTCAACTAAATCGTACATAAACAAAATAAAGATGATAAAAAATCTTAAAGGATAAAATAAGAAGATTTAGTTTATTAACAATTACACATAATTATATCACTAATCATTATATATTCTAAAAAATTTCATTATACGTAACATTTGTTGTTTTATTAGTTGGTTTTTCATCTTCAACGCATATCAATATCTTCAAACGAAAATATTTTGGTACTCTAGAAACTATGACATATAAACTGCCTATGGCTAAATACTTGTTTCTTCGAGAAGAGACCTACGTGTAATTATTGACTTTGACACTTGTTAATTGACATTGCTTATGATACCAGCAATGGAAATTGTCGTCTCTAAAACTTGAAAGACAATCTTATATCGGATGAAGTTAATGACAATCTTAGGATATAAACTTTTTCTCCAACATTGTTTCCTTTAAAAGAAATTGTTTCAACAATGTGATCCCCAAGATTTATGATGATTAGTTTTGTTCCATTGTAACACCCTGCAGTATGGTCAATGTTTCTCAATAGCATTACGGAAACACCAATTTTAAGTGTCAATTTATGGTCTGGCAATCCCGAACACTTTATACTATTCAAAAACTCTGTAGAATGAATGTTTTCGAATAAACATGATTTTTTTCCACACTGTAAATAAAATCTGAACTCAAATAAGTTCTTCCTTTAAAATGATTATTTTTATTAAAATATATTTGTATTTTATGAATAAATAAATTTTTGATAAGAAAATAAGCTAAAATCAAAATAACAGATTTTTTTTTACCGTTAACTATTATTTTTGTTTCGTAAATTATTTTGATTTTTCTCACTTCCATTATATTTTTTGTTTTATTGACTTCGTAACCATTATTTTTGTTTTATTTTTAAGAATTAGTTTTACGGAAAACTTTGTTCTGTAAATTATTTTTATTATTATGTTAACCTTAGTTTAAATTGTTTTGTATTATTGACTCTGTAACTATTATTTTTGTTTCATCAAATATTTTTATTTTACTAACGTATTTTCATTTTACATAACTATTTTGAAAATTTTGTTTTAAACTTTTGCTCCCTAAATTATTTTTATAATTTTACTACCCTCAATTTAAATTATTTTTGTATTATTTGTAAATGTTATTTTTGTTCCATCGAATATTTTTATTTTACTAATGTATTTTAGTTTTACATAGTTATTTTTATGGATTTTTTTAAACTTTTGTTCCGTAAATTATTTTTATTATTTTAGTAACATCAGTTTAATATTTTTTGTTTTATTAACTCCGTAACTATTATTTTTGTTCCATGTAATACTTTTATTTTACTAACTTATTTGTTTTACATATATATTCGTAAGAATTTTTTTAACTTTTATTTCGTAAATTATTTTATTTTACTAACCCCCGCATTAAATTATTTTTGTTTTGTTGATTCTGCAACTTTATTTTTATGGTGCCTTATTACATAAATTATTTTTATTTTACTAACCTCTTATATTTTTGTTTGCTTGACTCCGGAACTATTATTTTTGTTTTAGTTACTATTTTTTATGTTTAAAGAGAGAAAAATATTTAAACATAATTAAAAGAGAGGAGATAGTGGTGATGAGAGAGAAAATAGGGAGAAGACGGGAGAGAGAAAGATAAATACAATCAGAGAAAATAGGGAAAAGATAGGAGAGAGAAAGTGAAATGGTAACTCAAAAGTCAATAATTCAAAAGTGAGATTTTGGAGGGATAAATCTACCCTTGCCATTATATATATATATAGATTTAACTTTCAACAATTTGCTCCGGTGCCCCTGCAGTTTCAAGAAGTGCTCCGAGGGCGTTATTCAGAAAGTCTCAAAATTTTAAAGCGCGCGCGTGATTTTTGTTGACGTGAGCGCGCTGGAAGTTGCTCAAAGTGCCCTGCTAACCCTTCGTTTCCAAACATGTGCGCCAAGGACCCTCCGTTAGGTTCCATTAGCAGTTTTCTATTTCATTTCAGTCCTTTCCTTTGTAAATGCTTAACGGAAGGCTAACAGACCATGATCAATAATTGACTTCAAACTTCATGAATTGATTTGAATCTTCCCAATTTGCTATGAAATGATCCTTTAAAGTTTGAATTCATGCCCAAGTACCTTAAACACAATAAAATAACAATAAATACAATTCTTTGGGCAAAATATATATGAAATTCATATTTATTAGGAATAAAACATGGGAAAAAATATGTAAAATTATGAACTTATCACAAAAGTTCCAAAGTTAGACCGATGTTTCGCTGCGTTCAGCCAAAAATGACTAGCAAAGAAATTCTTGTTCTTTGGATACTATTGGATCACTCTAAAGAAATATGCAGCTTTGTATGTACAAAAATATGACACATGTCAGAGATTTGCAGACATTCTTAGGTTGCCTTCAACTGAGCAGAAGCCTGTAGTGGCCACTTGGTCATTCGACGTGTGGGGGGTAGATAAGATTGGACCTTTCCCCTTACATGATCTCAGTTTAAGTATGCAGTCATGGCCATTGACTACTTCACTGGCCACCATTACCGACAACAGCGTCATCAACTTTGTACATGACCACAACTGGTGTCGCTTTGGGCTCCTGTATACACCTCAATTTCGTACTCCTTTTTTTTTATTGGAAGCAGGGCGGCACCTGCGAGAATTTATTAATATGAAATAATAAAAACAAACTTAAGGGGGACAACCAGCCTTACCCTTTGAACGGGGGGACAAAGGAGCCTTACCTCAAAGAAAGAACAACAGGAAAAGAAATTAGGAAATTCTAATCCTAGCCATGCTTTGAGCATCTAAGATAACATTAGACTTAATAAGACTAGGCAATTCCTGAACCGAATAAAATATAGAGTTACGGGCAGAGTCTATGGCCAAGTTAGCCAGGCCATCAGCAACAAAATTAGCCTCTCGAAAGCAGTGGTTGATACAGAAATTTAAATCTTGCTGCAACAAGCTGATAGCCCGAACAAAGTAAGCCAAAGAAGGAGGAGAGCGAGAGTTGGAGAGCATATCACAAATGATTTTAGAGTCTATATCAACCAACACATCCCGGAGGCCTTGTCTGTGAATCCATTCAATACCTTGAAACAAAGCTTTCATTTCAGCAATGGTATTAGTAGACTGCCCGTAAAAGGAGCTATACGCATATATCACCGAACCACTGCAATCCCGTATAACACCACCTCCACCACTACTACCTGGATTTCCACGACAAGCCCCATCAGAATTTAGCTTGAAATATCAAGTAGGAGGCTTAGACCAATGAACAGCCCGAACAGTCACTTTCTTTCGTGTTGCATAAGAAACAGTAAGACCTTGAGATTGTCGAAAGCCAAAGAAATTCCAGGCACTTAAGATGCAATGAAGATCCGAATCAATCGCAAATGAAATCTGGGAGGGAGACTTACAGCTGCCATCAAAGATAATTGCATTTCGAAACTTCCAAATATTCCACAAAATAATAGAAGGCAGAATGATAAGAGAAACCGACTTAGCCATGCACCAATTGGCCATGCAACGCTGCTGAACAGAAGACCCATTAAGAGATATACCGTGAGGGAGAAAAGCCTTCCAAGATTGAATTGCTGCTTCACTAAAAATAAAGAGGTGCTGGAAAGATTCCACTTGATGATTAGAACAGCAGACACATTTTGAGGCCAGTTGAAATCCCTTTTTGAGCAGCCCTTTATCAATAGAAAGACGCCCCATGAATAACCGCCACATAAATATACCAATTCGCTTTGGGAGGAACTTGTGCCAGATGAACTTAGTAGACAAAGAGGTTGTAGAAGCAGGAACCACCAGATCTCTCGCAGAAGAAAGCGTAAAACTACCTGAAGCCGTACCCCTCCAGAAAGGTTTATCAGGCTGAGTCGAGGTTGAGATACAGCTACTAGAAATTTCATGAAGAGCATCGGTAGGCAGAATATTATAAGCAGCTGGGAGAAGAAGACCATTATCATCAAACAAATCTCGAACTTTTTCAACAACACAATCCGGAGGTTTGGAAAGGCATTGACTTGAAATCCATCTATCACACCAAATAGATATATCCCCATAGCCCACTATCCATCCAATGTTCGGCTCCGCCAGAGATTTAATAGCTTGAAGTCTCTTCCAAATATGAGAGCCATTACTAGAAGAAACAGCCGCATGGGTCGATTTGCAATACTTAGCTTTTAGAAATTTTGTCCAAAGGCTATCCACCGTTCGAAATCTCCACCACAATTTAACTGAAAACGCTTTGACCAAGGATATTAAAGACGGAATCCAAATACCTCCTGAAAATTTGGGTAAACAACAGGTATGCCAAGAAACCCAGTGAGACTTGAGGCGACCCTCAACATTACCCCAGAAGAAGTTCGCAAAAAACTTCTCAATTGATTTGATCACAGCCACTGGAGGAGCAAGGCAAGCAAAGAGGTATGCAGTGACGGATTAGAGAACATGATTAATGAGTGTAATTCGTCCAGCATGATTCAGGAAACAACCAATCCACGAATCTATTTTCTGTTGTAACTTAAGGGTTATAGGGTCAAATAACCGTTTGGTACGCCTACCAAAATAAATGGGACAGCCTAGATAAATCATAGGCAAAGAACCCAATTGAAAACCCGAAGAGGATGCCAGACTTGTAGCTCGGGTAGAAGAAAGAGATGGATTAACAAAAATTTGGCTTTTTTCGTAGTTGACAAGCTGGCCCGAAATTGACATGTAATAAGCAATAAAATCAGTATGTTTCTTCAACGAATGCTGGCTGCCATTACAAAATATTATGATGCCGTCGGCAAAGGCGAGATGGGAAACAATAGGACATCCGCTGGAAGATGAGTAGCAAAGCTTGTGGTTCTTACTGTGCATCAAATTCAGACCGCGACTGAAAACTTCTGAGGCAATAATAAATAGACTTGGGGACAGTGGATCTCCTTGACGAAGGCCACACTTAGAAGGAAAGAAACCAGCCACTTCACCATTAACCAAAACAAAAAAGCAGTTATCTGAGATAAGACGCCATATATAATCAATAAAAACTTCATGGAAGCCAAACTTTCGGAGAACTTGAATTAGAAAGACCCAAGAGACTTTATCAAAAGCTTTAGCCATATCAAGTTTTAAAACCACATTAGAGCCCGAAACTTTCTTACCCAAGTTGAAAACCAACTCCTGGGCCAAAAGAACATTATCCTGAATAACACGCCCCTTAGTGAAAGCACTTTGATTAGGAGAGATTATGTAAGGCATGATCTTTGCTAAGCGAGAAGCCAAAATTTTAGAGATGATCTTATTGCAGAAGTTACATAGGCTAATGGGTCTAAGATCTTTAAAAGAAGAGGGAGTCTCAACTTTCGGGATAGAAGCAATAAGAGTACTAGACCAAGATTTAGGGAGAGGGAATCCAGCAAAGAATTCCTTGATAGCTTCATGAAGATCAAACTTGATAATATCCCAGCAAGTAGTGAAAAAGTGGCCAGAAAACCCGTCAGAACCTGAAGCACTATCCCCATTCAGACTTGAAACAATATTCCAGATTTCTTGCAAAGAAGGAGTAGAGATAAGATCTTGATTCCATTCTTCCAAAACCAAATGAGGAATCATGTTAAGATCTCTAGGCATAGGAGGAGAATCCGCTTGCAGTTGGGATTTAAAATACTCAACAGCCCCTTTTTTGATATCATCAATATTTTCAAAAAGAGTGCCTTCCATGGTACGAATAGAATGAAGATGAAGACGACGTTGAGCTTACCGAACAGAAGAATGAAAAAGTTTTGAATTACCCTCGCCATCCTTAAACCACTTTATTTTAGATTTTTGTTTCCAATAGGCCTCCTCTCGAGAAAGAGCCATACGAAGCTGAGCTTGAGCATGCATCAGATTTGATCTATTCTCATTAGAATTATTAATTTCAAATAAGAGCTCCTGCTCCAGAACCTCCTCTTCAGCCTCTTTGAGGGCTGAAAATATGTTTCCAAAGACTGCTTTATTCCACAATCGCAAAGCTTTCTTTGTGCATTTCAGTTGTTGGCAAAACAGACCATCGGACGCCCTTCAGCAGGAGTTTCCCAAGCAGCTTTCACAGCATCTAAAAAAGTTGCATGGCTGGTCCATACATTTAAGAACCTGAAGGCAGAAGATTTCCGAGGCTCGGAAGCAGAAAATCGCAGCAGCAAGGGGCTGTGGTCCGAACAAGTGCGGTTTAGATGCTCCACCGAAGAATTAGAGAAAGAGTCCAGCCAAGAAGTGTTGCAAAAAACCCGATCAATACGTTTGTGTATAGTGGCATTTCCCTCCCTTTTGTTCCACCAAGTGTATTGAGAGCCATAATAGCCCAGATCAATAAGGCCCGTGGCTGAAATGCAAGCATGAAAATCAAAAGCGCCGGATTGATCCCGAGGACGGCCGCCAGATTTTTCCTCCGGATGCAATATAATGTTAAAATCTCCACCCACAGCCCAAGGGGAGTCTGAAATCTGAGCATTAATATCAATGAGATCATTCCATAGAAGCTACCGGTCAGATGAATAACACTTGGCATAGACTCCAGTATAGAAGATAGAGTTAGGCCACGAATAATGCTTAACCCGAAGCGTGATTTGCTGGGAAGATTCACTAACAAGAGAACAAGTAAACGAAGATTTGACAAAAAACCAAATGGAACTTGTAGAGTTTGAAAAACAATACCGAAACCGAAGGCGACGAGAAATTAATTGAAGACGATCCAAGCTAATCATCGGCTCAAAAACCGCAACCAAGGAGACTTTATGAGAACAAACAAGATGTTTAATACGAGCTATGGTAACATCGTTACCAATACCCCGGGCATTCCAGAACAAAGCTTTAATTTCCATGGGAAACAAAATTAGAAGAGGCCAACCTTTGGCTTTGGATCTGGTAAGCCTGCCCGAATTAAGAACATTATTTTTCGGCTTACTAGACATCCCCGTTTCCAGATTGAGAGCTTCCAGATTCGTTTCATCCATCTCCCCTTCTTCTTCAATGACCTCTAAAACCGCAAAACGATTGGGGGATTGAATTGGGTCGCTACTGGTTGTACAAGCCGGGATATGCGAAGGTTGATTCTGGCCAGTCCCGTGCACTGTTTTATTGACTTCAGCCGACTTAACAGATGCCGCCAAATTGGGAAGAATATTAATTTCTTCATCATTAATAACTTGGGTACTTTCCTCTTGATCAACAGCTGGGCTACTTTCTGGATTTTGTTCATTAATTTGTGCTTCCAACCCCTTATTGGGAATAGAATTATTAGCACCAGTTTTCGGATCCTCATCAGCATGAACATGGCTAGGGTTTACCAAATTGGGGTTTGTATCCTTCTCTTGAACAGTAGGGGCATTATTGATGTCGGGTTCATTAACTTTAGGCTGCCACTTAATATTAACCTTGGGTTTTGAAACATAAGGCTTCTCTTGAGCATTAACTTTAGGGTTTGTATCCTTTTCCTGCACGGTAGGGTTAGCTTCTTTACGTCGATTGGCTTGTTGAAGATACACTTTGCATGAATCTCCATCATGCCCTAGACGGTGACAGAAAGTACAATAGGATGGAAGGCGTTCCGCCTCAACAGTTTGCCAAAAACCTTCGGAAGAAGGGATTCCACTATCAATCCATATTCGCGAAGGGATATGCTTGGTGAGATCGACTTCAATGCAAACTCTGGCAACGCTTGGCAGAAGCAGATTGGCGGTAGGGTTATCAATAGTGAGCGGCTTCCCAATCATACTTGCCATGGAGAAAAGTGTCTGCTTATTAAAGAGGTAAATCGACAAGTTAGGAAGCGAAAACCAAATAGGAACAATAGGGCTTTCAACCTCTGGACGGAAATCATGAGTCCACTTGAAAACTCGCATGGGATATTGCCCCACGAACCACTGATCTTTAATCCAAAGCCTTTGGAAATCAGCCTCATGGTTTGCTTGGATTAAGACATGCTTTGTGTCTAGATGACCCAATGTTACATTAGCTTTCAGTCCAAATGTTAGGAATTCCTTACGCATAGTATCCATGGAAGGGCGTCCGTGAGAAAACTTACCAACTAGGGTGAATTGAAATGGCTTTGAGAGGGTAGACACGATCTCAGGGGTAAGTCTTAGGGCGGGTTCACCTTTGTATGAAAAGGGTGGAATGAGAGGAATGCAAGGCGGCGCGCTTTGGCTGAGGACAGAAGCAAAAGATTTCCGAGAAGATAGAGAAGTTGGAACCGTAGCAGGCTCCTCCATGGCCGCAGCCACGGCTGGCGCCGTAGCCATGACCGTGAGAACCCTAGGAAAACCCTAGGACGAGAAAGAGAGAATTTAATTTGAAGAGACTAAAAAATTACTTATTATATGAAGAGACTAACGGACGTTACTTTCTATTAGCCTTTCAAGGCGCAGAATACAAAACATGAAAAGATAACATGACAGGGGGTAGAATAAAATAAATAACAAATTTGTGAAAGAAAGCAAGTCGGGGCGTGACACCCAAACTTGCATGTGTCGCGCCCCGAATGGTTTTTAGCTTTCTCAAGTTTCTTCCTTCTTCCAGCTTCATGGCTCGCTCTTGATGCTCAAAGTACCACCCTTCCATGCCTAGTTCCACCAGTCTCCTGGCCTGAATTTATCCTATAAAAGGAGGCTTCAGCTTCGTCATTTCCATACAACAAGACCATCCTTCCTCTTCTTCAGGCTCTCTTCTCCCTTGCCTCTGTGCAAGTGAGCCGAAGGCAGCCTGCCTCCTTCATTGCCTTGTGCAAGTGAGCCTCAAGCCTTCGGCCCCTGGCATCCCGCCCCTCGGCAGCCTCCTCCCTTGCCTGAACAAGCGAGCCCCTTCGGTTCTCGCCCCCGGTGAGTCAATCTAAAAAGCCAAAAAAGAGCGGTTACGCTGCCTAGATAACAACAGCAACAACAAGCAACAACAACAACAACAACAACAACAACAACAACAACAACAACAACAACAACAACAACAACAACAATAACAAGAAGCAACAGAAATAACAACAACAAGCAACAACAACAACAACAAGCAACAGTAACAACAACAACATCAACAACAACAACAGCAGCAACAACAACAGAAACAACAATAACAACAGCAGTAACAACAACAACAACAACAACAATAGCAACAATAGCAGCATCAACAACAACAACAACAACAACTCTCGAGAAGACAAGAAAAGTGCACCAGAAACTATGAGCGCCTAGTGGGCTAAAGTCTAAGCGTATATACCGGGATCAGAATTTCACGCTACAAGAAGTAGGTGCCCATTTATTATTTTGTCTCGTAGTTAATTAAAATAGAATAATAATAGATAAATTGTATTATTAGTATTATAAATACCATCTGTAAATAATGCGATAATTAGTTTATATATTTTGTTTATATCGTATAAATGTAGATAATAATTATAATGTTATGTTTGTAATTAATATGGGTAAAAACGTAGTATTGTATGTAAATGTACATAAAATATTAGAGTAGTTAATAGCATGCTTAAATAATGGCTAAACACTTTAAATGCTAAAATCATAAAATGGTTGTTATCAAGCCCAGATAATATTTCACTTTTCCAATATATATATATATATATAGCATTTTTCTAAACTAAACACGGCAAAACTAAACGTGTTATTTAGCAAAACCCAAATGAGACAAAAAAGGGCGAGTTGGGTGTCTAACCCCTTCCCAACTCGTAACTTAGCCCCCGACCTACACTTTTATGGTATTTTGGATTATTCTCTGTTTATCCATAAAATAGAGGTGATGACTTTGTAATTCCAATTTTTAGAGTCCATGACGAGGTCAAACGCAATGTTCTAAAAATCGCTAGGCGGTCACTAGGCGTTCGACAAGCACCTAGCGCCTAGGGAACTAGTCGGGGACTAGAAATTAAAGCATAATTAATCTTATTTTAAACCTCTACTAATAAAAAATATCACAAAATAATTTAAAACTAATAAATTGATACTTAGGCAATGTCAACAGTGAATACAGTTTCCTTTTTTTGAAAAGAAAAATGTTACTTTTGTTATAAAAAAAAACAAGACAGACATTTCCCCATTATTTGAACTTTGAAAAGACAAATGCAATGCCATCAATTCAGTATATCACGTGGGTCTACAGTTTACCCCCATTCAAGTAAACACTCTTCAATAATTCGACTTCCTGTCCCCTTCTCCCTCTCTCTCTCTCTACCACCTCCATCATCTGGCTCCCTCTCTCTACCTCCTCCTTCATCGATAATCAATCAAGGATACAACAACAACGACTTACTATTTTTTCCATCATAATCGCCAAGTTCACAGCCCCACCGCCCTCGTCTGTCAGAATTGGCTCTATCTTGAGCTAACCACCCACAAATCTCTCACTCTCCACGGCGATCTCCACTATATCCTTGACCGCTTCGCAATTGGATCAATCGCAGTTTACTCAATACTCAATAACTTGGCGCCTACAACGACGGCGACAAGGGCGGCTAGCCAGTGATTTTCTACTCCGGTGACTTTTTTGTCCGATTTGGTATAAATCGCGGCGTGGGGAGGGTGCTTAGCGACTAGCTGACGCCTAGGTGGCCGCCTAGGGCACGTTTTAGAACACTGGGCAAGCGTATTCCCATGCGCTTCAATGTTTTGAAACCATCAGCCTTCCCGGTGGCGGGGCCGTCTAGAAACAGGGCACTCACAATGGTGGCTCTACTGGGGACATTGTTTAAAAAAAACAAAAAGAGGTGTAAGTCCAGTAGGCAACAATTAAGGCTAGAGGGGGGGGTGAATAGCCTTTAAAACTTTGAGGGTTGATTTGTAAAACTTGTAAAGTTGGCAGCGAAAAACTGGTTTGGTCAGTCATCTGGAATTGGTCAGCTGGCTGACACTTTAAAAATGCATTGAGCTGATGAAAGTTGGTCAGCTAGCTGACACAACATTTTTAAAAAAGATTGGCTTTTAAAGTAGATCACTGAATATGAAGAAGAAATTGAAGAACAAGCTATCTGAACAACTAAGCAAACAATCGTTAGTAACTGGCTGACACTTAACAAGTTGTAAAACTTCTTAAGTGTTATGTCAGTTTACAAAAGTGTGAATAATGGCTGACAAATCAGTTGAAGTGGTTTACAGATAAACTGCTACGTCCACTACCAAGCTGGTCAGGCTTGGATTTTTGAAGTGCACTAATTTTATTAAAAATCTGATTGATCTCTAATGGATTAGTGTACAACAAAGACCAGTGTTTATGGAGAATGATTGAGAATCAATCAAACTCGTGAGACAAACTGACTGAATTCAAAAGATATGAAAAGTAATCACTCAGTGTTTGCCTAAACAATAACTAGAAAGATGTATACAAGGAAGATTATCTAGCTATGGTTTTAAAGAAGACTAAAAACGCAGTGAATTTCTTGAAAGTATGAGGCTTCAGACTTCTTATGTGTTATGTTTCTTCAAAAATGCTTCCAGTGAGTATTTATAGATGAACTTCAAGAGTAACCCTTTAGGAACACATTTTGAATTTGAAAATGTGTTTGGCAGATACAAGATCACAAAAGATCCTGTGAAAGAATATCTAGCAGAATATCTACCAAAAACATACAAGTAAGAAAGTGTCAGTACATGTATTGATCAATCAAATAAGGAAAGCAAACTGACACTAAAATTATTATGGTTAGTTGAAGTGAATAACTGACAAATCATTTCGGGCTGACCAAAGATAATTTTAAGTTCTTGGCTGACAAACAAGTGGAATGATTTTAAGCAAATTTAATTTCATGCAAGATTCAACAATCTCCTCCTATTTGCTTAAAACCATTCACTTGAAAGCAGAAAGCCAAAAATGCTTAAGTTCCTGCAAAAGAGATGTTAGAACAACAAGCAGATAACATATGAAGGAAAGTAGCTTAAAAACTTAAAGGAAGATAGTTGTAAGCTACAAGTAAAACAGGAGTTCTAAAGTTGTTCAAAGTTTGAGAGAATGAGAGATTCAGTTGGCTGATGTGGATCCTTCAGTTGTCTTTTCTGCTTCAACTGATGGACCAACTTCAGCTTCTGGTGTTTTGTCAGTTGCAACAGCTTCACTTTCATTGACTTTTTCGTTTTTTCGGCTTGACTTCTTGTTACGCTTGTTCACGGTTCTTTATCCTTGTCGATCTGGCGATCGCATAAGCGACGCCTAAGTATTCTGTTTTCAGCCAGGTAAGTATCAGCCCTTGCTTTCTGCTTCTTTCCTCCTGAATGGTTTGAAGCAGTGTGGCTTCAGCATTAAAAGCCCTGTTGGCCCATTCTTGCTGATAAAGCAATATGGTCCTCCAGTCATCCATATTAGCTTCACGAGGAGCACCAGCATCAATGACAGCTTGCACCTCGGTTGTGATGATCTGAGTAAGGTTGGGAAGCAGAGAGGCTACTTGCTGTTGAAGTGTGGCAAGCTGGTTGGTGTGATGAGTAAAAGCTGACTTCATTTGGAGATGGTGGACATACAGAAGGTCCAGTTTAGCTGACAAAGAAAGGGAACCAGGTGGTATAGGTTCTGGAGCAGGTGGCTAAGAAGGTCCAGGCTCACTAGAGAACAGTTGAAATGTATGGATATCAGCATCCTCAGGGTCAGGAGGGAAAAAGACATCCATAGGGTAGGCTGGGATTTGTGCTTCAGGCTCAGGCAGAGGTTCAGGGAGAGGCATGTCTTCAGGAAAGACAATCTTGGTGCCTGTGGGGTGTAGCAGAGCTTTGGAGACAATCTGTCTTTGTTTTCGGGCTTTTCGACTGGCTAGTTGGGAAGGACTGAGAAGGGACTCATCTTCAGAGGTGGACTTGGAAGAATCAGATGAGGAGTCTAAGGAGGATTGGTCCACTGATTCCTCAGAAGAAGAATCAGAGGCAGCTGGGGAAGAAGAATTAGGTTGGGTAGGTTTGTGTGTAGACAGAGGGCTGACAGATAGATGGAGAGAGGTATGAAGGGATAGGTCAGGCAGGACAAACAGAGGGGATGCCTGGTTTGGATGAGAAGGTATGTCAGCTACGGGAAGAGGGGAGAAGCCGGTGAAGAGATGAATATAGCATTGAAGGATCGGTAGAGGACAGTCAAACACGGTGGGGATAGGTGCAGGAATAGTATCAGTCAAGAGAGGAATGGGAATGGATGGAGTGACTTACACAACTGTTGCTGGTAGAGGTATGGCTGACATTACTTGAGCAGAAGAGGGAGTGACTGACACAGGGATTGATGGTTGAGGAACTGACATTGGTATAGATGGTGTGGAGAGAGGAACAGTAGCTGGGAGTATGGAGGTGGAGGCAGCAACAGTGGGACTGAAGGAAGGTAGAGAGATGGGGTGTAAAGTGCAGGTGGAAGGTGCTGTGGGTTCAGCTGAGGCAGAAACTGGTAGGATTGTGGATGACACAACAAAAGGTACAGGAGAAGGAGTGACATGAGGAATGGTAGGAATGGACTCAGTGATCAATGGTGATGGATGACTAGACATAGCATCTGGAAAGGCAGTACTCATAGAAGCTCCTCCTGGCATGGAGGCCATCTGTCTGTGAAGTTCTATATATGCTTGGTTTGCAGCATTAACTGCATCTTGAACATATTTATTTGCAGCTCTTTGGATTCGGGCTAACTTGGCTGGTTCTACAGTAGGTTGTTCCCAATCCTGGTTTACTTCATCATCCTCAGGCAGGGCAAGTCTGCCAACCAGGAAGGGATCATTGGAGGGAAGAGCTGGTAGGTCATGCACTTTGTTATAAATGGTCCAAGCTAGAAAGACAAGCTCATCCTGAACAAATCTATCATTTGAGAGATAGAATCTGTTCCAGAGCAAAGGTAGAGGATCAAAGTACTTTCCATAGTTGGCCACTAGGTCTTCCTGACTGAGATTGGGGGTGACAGGGTACAACACATAAGGTCTTCTCTTTAGGTTGTGGTCAATGTACTTGATTGGATTGACATGTGGTTTTTCATACTTCTTCTCCTCATGGAAAGAAAGAAGAAACTGAATAAAATATGGAAGATGGTCTATTGGAAATACCTAGTTAGGTGGAGTGGGAACTGGATTGGCTTGGTAGTAGGAGTGTCTAGGATGAAAAGTGGGATTTCTAATTGTTGGGAAAAACTTGATTGGTGCAGTGCTTGGAGACTTAGGATTGGAGGGGGGAGAGTTTGGTACAGGATTAGTGATAGCAGGAGTAGGGGAGAAAGGAACAAAGGTACCTGGATTGAGTTCATGATTTCTTCTCTGTCTCTTTGAAGCAGTGTCAGCTGCCAATGTCAGTCTCCTCCTTCTAGTTTGCCTCCTTTCAGGGACTTCAGCCTCTTGCACATCAGCTGGCTGACCAATTTAAGTTGGATGTGCATCTTCACCGGCCGACCTCGTCGGGCCGACTGTTCTTGATCGACCTCTTGCTAACCGACCCGACCACCGATCGACCCTTGTTGGCTGACCACTAGGCTGAGCAATTTCTGGTTGCTGACCATCATCAGCTGGCTGACTAGATGAAACAGCCGTAAGGGCTTGGGTCCTTGTTCGTCTTGGTCTTCTGCTTGTCTGGATTGGGAGAACTTCTTGACCAAATCTGCTGGACACACTTGCTCGCCTGATATCAGCTGCAACATACTTTTTGACTTTAACTGGTTCTAGGTCACCAATCGTGATGAGTTGATGTTGAAGAGTAGGAAGTGAGCGGAGAAACTGATTAATAATCAGATGGTGGGTGAGTCTTGGATTCCCAGTAGCCATGTTTTCCTTGTACTTGGCAATGTTGACTTTTACACACTCAACTAAGACTGCTCCCCAGTTCATCTCACAATTCTCCACAATGCCTTCCATGAGAAATAGCTGGGCTTCTGTAATCTTGTCATGCCCCCCGGATTTAATAATGAGGCACTTGTCCAACACCGTAGCCAGGGCATAGTGAAGTGGGGCAAACCGGTGCTTGTGCTGTCAAAGGCAAGTTCTACTGGTACTTCACCTCTCATAGTAATCCACCCTGCTCGTTGAGTTTCGTAGGGAATGGTATAAGTGGTTGAGCCATCGTCATAGAGGTTGGGAAAGGCAGCAGTGATGGTTTCTGAGTCAAAGACAACAGGGACTCTCTGATAGTGCCAATAAGAGAAAAAGGGTCGGCTGGGTTTTCCTCCATATCCATGAAGAACTCTTCAGTCAGCTGGCAGCTGTAGGTTCGAATGTTGAAGGAGAGTAGAGGCATTAACCCAGAAGCAGTGACAAGATGAATGAGCTCAAGCCCTAACGGTTCTTCATTTAGAGAGACAACGTCCAGAAGACATCCGATGGCAGTGTTCGAGGCCATTTTCCTGTACATACAAAGTAGTTAGAGAAGAAAGAGAACAAATGAAAATGAGAAAGAAGGAAGAAGGTTGTTGTTACCAAAAAGTCTGTAGCTAGGGTTTGAAGAGGGTTTTGAGAGAGAAAGGATTTTTAGTGAGAGAGAGATAAGTGAAAAATGAAGTTAAGTGGGTTTTAAATAGAAAAGAGATACGTACGGATGCTTATATGAGTTAGTGGGTTTTAAAAGTGAAGATATGGAGTGTAGTGATAAAGTACACATGATTTTGGTTTTTGTGATAAAAATAGCAATTTATGACAAAGAGTTATTATCACAATGATGAGCCGTTTTTGTGAAAACACGTCATTTCAACCGCCAGAGTTGGTGGGATAGTGGAAAGGTCATTTTGGCTTTTCAAAAAAAAGCTTCGCGAGTTCCAAGGAAAAATAAAAGGCGGGAAATAAATAAAGAATTTTTAATAAATTTTAGAATAAGTCTTAGCTGAGATACGATCAGCTTTGACTTAAGCCTCAGAGGCTACCTGGATAGTGACTATACGTCAGTCACAAAATTTGTCAGCTAAAAGAGTTTTTAGCTGAACATATGTTAACTATAAGATGTCAGCTAATGGCTGACAAGCTTTTGACTCTTAGCATGGTTTCAACCAGAAGTGAGGGTTCATTTTTGCCAGTCGCTGGTTGTCAATATTTGTCAGCTTTGACTGATCAACCGTGAAGTTTCGAGGCTGAAGATCTTCATATGTCAGTTGATATAGTTTTGTTAGCTACTGGCTGACCACATTTTGTTACCTTCACATTGTCAGCTGATATAATTTTGTCAGCTTAGGAGAGCATCAACTGACAAACTGAAGAATACCCTGCAAAGATTAGACAGTCCAAAAATATCTTTCTATGACATAATAAGCATTCCTAATTCTCCTCTTAAGAATTCAAACCTGTCAGATTTTAAGGCTTTTGTGAAAATGTCAGCTAATTGAAATTAAGTAGGAACATATTCTAGCTGAACATTACCTTTTTCTACATGGTCTTTCAAGAAGTGATATCTAATGTCTATGTGTTTGGTTTTAGAATGCATAACAAGATTTTTAGAAACTGATATAGCAGAGGTATTATCACAAAAAATAGGACAAGTTCCCATTGGCATCTCATAATCCAATAGTTGTTGTTTCATCCAAAGAAGTTGAGAGCAACGACTTCCAAAGAAGAATATATTCAAGTAGTTGAAGTGGAAACTGAAGCTTGCTTTTTGCATGCCCATGATATCAGTCTATTTCCAAGGAACTGACATATTCCACTGGTGCATTTTCTATTTACTCTGCAAGCTGCAAGGTCAGCATCTGAATATCCAATTAAATTAAAGAGGAATCTCTTGGATACCAAATACCAAATTTTTCAGTGTCAATCAGATATCTAATAATTCTTTTTGCAGCAATCATATGGGATTCCTTTGGATTAGCTTGAAAACGAGCACATATACACACAACAAACATGATGTCTGGTCTGCTAGCAGTTAAATAGAGAAGAGATCCAACTATACCTCTGTACTCAGTTGTATTAACTGGCTTACCCTTTTCATCAGTGACTAAGTGACATTCAACTCCCATTGGAGTATTTGCTGAATTTGCTTCTTGAAGATTGTATTTCTTGATTAGCTCTCTTGTATATTTGGATTGATGGATAAAAATTCCTTCCTCAGTTTGCTTAATTTGCAAACCTAAAAAGTAAGTTAGTTCTCCCATCATGCTCATCTCAAATTTTCCTTTCATAAGATGTTCAAATCTCTTACACAAAACTTCATTAGTAGATCCAAAAATAATATCATCAACATAAATTTGAACTAGTAATATATTACCTTTGTGCTTTAAAGAGAAAAGAGTAGTATCGATTTTACCTCTTTGAAACCCTTTTTCCATAAGGAATTTGGATAGAGTTTCATACCATGCTCTTGGGGCTTGCTTAAGACCATAAAGAGCCTTTCTTAATTTGTAAACATGGTCCTTCTTTTTAAGATCAAGAAAACCAGGAGGTTGCTCAACAAATACTTGTTCTTGTAGATCTCCATTCAGAAATGCACTTTTTACATCCATTTGATATACCTTGAAGTCCTTGAAGGTTGCATAGGCAAGAAATAGTCTGATGGCTTCCAGTCTTGCCACAGGGGCAAATATTTGATCATAGTCAATGCCCTCCTCCTGTCTATAGCCTTGGGCTACTAATCTTGTTTTGTTTCTTGTAACATTTCCATCTTCATCCAACTTGTTTCTGAACACCCATTTTGTTCCAATGACTTGTTGATCTGAGGGTCTAGGCACAAGTTCCAAAACTTTACATCTTTCGAACTGATTTAGCTCTTCTTGCATGGCCTCAATCAACTGAGGGTCTTCCAAAGCTTTATCAATCCTTTTGGGTTCAATGGAAGGGACAAAGGCATGTGAATCAAGAGTTTCATTTCTGGAGCTACTTCTGGTTCTTAAGCCAGCAAAGGGATCTCCAATGATGTTTGAAACTGGATGATGTCTAGCTTCCCTAATTTCTTTAGGAAGATCTACAAGAGGTTCAGTTTGTAAAGGTGGAGAAGGATGAATGTCAGCTGACTGATTAGTTTCAGAGTCAGGTGTGTCAGCTGACTGATCAATTGTGACATGATTAGGATTGTCGGTTTGAAGGTTCACCGTCGAGGTTGTCCTGTGAAGTTCATTCTGAATGTCTAAGGTTACTGTAGGAGGAGTTGATGAAGAGGGATTATTTTGAAATGTACCAAAACTGTTTCCTGTCTCAAATATCTCAAAATTGTTAGTAACATCAGGAGTCTTAGAAGATTCAAATAAATTAGATTCATCAAAAGTAATATGCATAGATTCAACAATTATTTGAGTTTTTCTATTATAAACTCTATAAGCTCTACTATGCTTAGCATAACCAACAAAAATATCTTCATCTGCTTTTTCATCAAATTTACCTCTGTAATTACCACCATTGTAGTGAATGAAGCATTTGCACCCAAAGATTTTAAAGAAAGCAATGTTAGGGGTTCTACCTCTCCATATTTCATAGGGAGTCTTACCACGAAACTTGTTTACGAGAGATCTATTTTGTGTAAAACATGTGTTGATGTTTTACGCCCAAAAATATTTTGGCAATTTTGCTTCTGCTAACACTGTTTTACCTGCTTCAATCAGTGTCATGTTCTTTCTTTCAGCTATATCATTTTGTTGAGGAGTTCTAACTGCTGAAAAATTATGATCAATTCCATGATCATCACAATAGGTATCCATGTCAAGATTCTTGAATTCTGTACCATTGTCAGATCTAACACTTATAATCTCACATTCCTTTTGAGTTTGAAGATTTCTGAATAGGGCAGTGAGAATGCTATAAGTTTCATCATTGGACTGCATCATTTCAACCCATGTATACCTAGAGTAATCATCCACAACAACTAAAGTATACATGTTTCCTCCTAAACTTGCAGTTGTAACAGGACCAAATAAATCCATATGTAGAAGCTCAAGAATTCTTTTAGTTGAAAGACATGGTTTTGGTTTGAAAGAGGTTTTTGTTATTTTTCCTAAAATACAAGCATCACATTTTTTGTCAGTAGGAAAATTTATAGATGGCAGACCTTTCACCAAATCTCCTTTTGAAAGTTTTGAAAGATATTTAAAGTTCAAGTGTGAAAGTCTTTTGTGCCAAAGCCATGAGTTTTTTGAAGTATTATTTGCTACCAAACAAATTTGAGTACTGTTATTTAAAGAGAGTAAATCAATAGCAAAAACATTTCTTTTTCTGGAACCAGTAAGCAAAATTTCATTAGTGATGCTATTTTTGATAAAACAGTGTGTAGAAGAGAAAGAACAGCTCATACCTTTATCACAGAATTGAGAGATACTTAAAAGATTGTGTTTCAAACCTTGTACCAGTGAGACATTTTCAATTATTATGGATCCTCTGATAATGGATCCATACCCTATAGTCTTTTTCCTTTTGAGTTGTCTCCAAAAATGACAGAAGGTCCTTTGGCTGCATTAATGTTAGTAAGAAGTTCAGCTGATCCAGTCATGTGTCTGGAGCATCCACTGTCTAATATCCATATGTCAGTTGATTGATCATCTGCCATTAAGCATACCTGAAATATGAATATTTAAATCATGGTACCCTTTATACTTTTGGGTCCAAAGGGTTAGTTTTCTTAGGTAACCAAACACACTGAAATTAGGCATCTTGATTACGTCAAGAGGTTTAAATCTATACAAGCATTCATGTGACTGATAACCAAAAGTAGAACAAATATTACACTTGGATAACCAGGTTTATCAGTCATTTGAGGTGAATTCTTTGATTCCTTATGACTCAGCTTAGAGGTCTTAGCAACAACAAAATTTATTGGCTTGAACTTGATAGTTGTCTTTCTTCTGAATCCTCTTCTTTTGTCAGCTAGCTGACATTTGTCAGTTGTTGAGTTAGCTGACTGATTTTCAGGCTTGTGACCAAAATACTGACAACTATCATTGTTCAGCTTAACCTTTTTGTTAATGGACTTCTTGGGCTGATTCATATTTTTGGGATAAGTGAATGGTACAGCATTATAGACTGATCCCTTGTCCTTTTTCAGCATAATCTTAGGTTCACCATTTGACTGTCTGATCTCACAGTCTTCATCATCCTTTGAGTATCCAAGACCATGTTGATCTTCATGACTTTTCTGTTGACTGGTGATTATTTCAACAACACCTTTTGACTTTGAGTAAGTATCAACAACATTGGTCAGTCGAAGATTTCTTTCTACAAGGTCAGCAATCTGGGCATCTGAGATTTTTGCTTGAATCTCATGTTTTTCATTGAGGGTTTTAAGTTGAAAAAAATGGCTAGAACAAAAGGTGGACGCATGTATGGGGAAAATGATGAACCAAGTGCTCATAAGCTTTCTCGGAGGTTTAACAAAAATCGCCGACCGACTTCATCCACAACTTCAAAAGTCACAAAACCTAGATGATGATCCTCCTCCTTTTGCAAAACACAATACTTTTCCCCCATACACCAATATACCCAACACCAACCCCTCTCCTCCAAATACCAACTCTCCATACCTAAACACCAACTTTTCTTCAAAAACCAACCTAGCAAACACTAAGCCTCAATACCAAAACATCAACCCACCTCCTCAGAATATCAACTCTCCAAATACCAAACTTCCTTCAGAAACCAACCCTCTCCCAAAAACCAATGATCCCCTACTACAAAACACTCCATCATCCTAAAAAACTGACCAAAAAGCATCTTCCATAAGAAATCCAAAAGACTACGAAAGAACCCATTAACCCCAACCCCGCAGGCATCATGTAAAACACAAAAAGAGGTAGCCAAATTGGTCTCCACGTGTAGTACTCAAACAAGACAAAAACCTTTAACCAGTGTGTCTCTCGCACAATGTCAGCCTAAAGATTAGGTACCCCAGATACCAGTATGAAATTAATAGCTTCCGAGGATGATAATAGTGCTAAAAAGGAACATCAAAAGAAGAAAAGGCACTTTGACGCTTTGTTTGCTCTAAGATCCATAGTTTTTCAAGTATTAGTAGCCCAGGGGAAGCTCAAGCCACCCCAAAACTATAGACCCCCAAATCCTTTGCCAGTCCATTGGGATTGTACATAATACTGCGAGTATCACCAAAGCTGCAAACACACTACTAACATATGCTTTAGGCTCTAGAATGCCATTCAAGATATTATCGAGGGGGATAGAGTTGAAAGCATAAAAAGACATGTATGGAAAAAATAAAGTGATCAGGGGCTCACAAGACCCCAAAACGATGCCATTCAGGATCTCATCAAAGTCATTGAAAAGCCGTCCCAGTAGCAAATGTAGTGAACAACCCTTTGCCCCAGATCAACACGATCGAGACTAACAATCTACGTCTCTACTCAGTTTGGAAATAATAACACATTTTCCCCTTACATCGCTGCTTCCTAAACGGATTCCAACTACAACATGCTAGTCATTGTGACAGACAGTTTTCTAGGAATGATTAACGAAGGAACTGACACATTTGAGGTCCCAGCTGAATTTGGGGTTATCATAGATAGTCCATTACATAATTGGTACACTACCACTGGACCCCTCTTAATTGTTGCGGACATGATCGACCGTTTCAGATACACCTTACCCTTTATACTTGCCACGGACTGGTCACCTACCTGCCCACTTCCAGATACCCACATTGAGGACCTCACTCCTCAGGACCTCAATGAAATAGCCCAATCTGTAACCCTGCTTGTTAATGAAAGTCTCAGTGTTTGCGCGTACTCCTTGGTTGCCAAATTGTTAAAAGATGAATTAATTGAAAGCATAATTAAACCAGCTAATAACGAATTATTTAACAAAATGGACCTTAAAGATAAATAATACTTAACCGAGATCGCAAAGTTGGTCAAGAGACACGACCAACATAATACAACAGCAATCGAAGAAGACTTGCAAGTCATCAATCTAGGGCTGAACAGTGAGGTCAAAGAAGTTAGAATTGGCAATTATCTGCAAGGTCAAAAAAGAACAACATTGATCAGTTTGTTGACAGAGTTTGCAGATGAGTTCGCATGGTCTTATAAAGACATGTCTGGGTTGGATCCAACAATTGTACATCACACGATTCTGACATATCCAGATACAAAGCCAGTGAAATAGAAACTCCGCAAAATCAAGCTAGAATGGTCTCTGTAAGTAAAAGAAGAGATCATGAAACATCTGAGTGTTGAATTCATCCAGGTGGTGGAATACCCCATTTGGTCGTCAAACATAGTTATAGTGTCAAAACTCAATGGAAAGGTTTAGATATGTGTTGACTTCTGCGACCTCAACAAAGCGTCGCCAAAAGATGACTTCCCCTTACCAAACATCGTCATTGTGGTAGATGACGTGGCCTCTCACAAAATAAGGTCATTTGTAGACGACATGTTTGGATACAACTAGATTAAAATGGCAATAGAGGATCAAGAGAAGACGTCTTTTATCACCCCTTGGAGGACATACTACTACACAGTCATGCCATTCGAGCTGAAAAATGCTAGGGCTACATACCAGAGGGCTGCGACTGCCCTATTCCTTGACATGATACACAAAGAGATTGAGGTATAAGTGGATGATATGATTATTCACTCAGATGATACAAACAGTGCCCACATTAGAGATCTCCACAAGTTTTTGAGAGACTACGAAAGCACCAAATGAAACTCGATCCAAAGAAATGCACTTTTGGGGTCTGAAAGGAAAAGTGCTAGGATTCATGGTGGCGAGCGGGGAATTTAAATAGAACACAGTGAAATTGAGCCATCATATACATGTCAACACCAACAACTCTAAGTGAAGTCAAAGGTTTCCTTGGACGACTACAGTACATCAGCCAGTTTATCAGACAGCTGACCTCCATATGTGAGCCATTATTTAAACTACTTACGAAGAATCCATATAGAGTATGGGATTAAGAATGCCAGCTCGCCTTTGAACTGCCTTTGGCGATCAAGCGATACCTTGCTAGCCACTGGTTCTAGCTCCTCCTCATACACACAAACCATTCTTGCTATACCTCACCGTCATAGACATTGCGGTGGGAGCCATCTTTCATTCGAGGAAAGAAAAAAGTCATGTGTCGGCATGCATCTACTTTGTAAGCGAAAGTTACAAGGTAGCGAAATCAACTACTCAACTTTAGAAAAACACTACACATGCCTGGTCTGGGCAACACAAAGGTTCAAAACCTATTTACAAGCACAACTAGTCAGGGTGATCTCCAGAATGGACCCAATCAAATACATCTTTGGGAAGCTATCCTCTCCAGTCGGTTAGCCAAATGGTCCTTCCTGTTCAATGAGTTTGACATCACATAGGCTACCCGTAAGTCAATCAAAGGTAGCATAATTGTAGACCATCTAACAAATTTACCGCTAGAAACAAAAAATGCCGGGAGCTAGACTTCTCAGATGAAGGAATTTTTGAAATCACATATCACGATACCAAATGGCAACTCTTCTTTGATGGAGCTGCCAATAAAAGAGGTTTTGACATACTGCTAATCGACCCAACAGATTCTTATACACCTGTTGTAATAAGGTTGGAATTTGAATGCTCCAATAACACTACAGAATGCGAAGCCTACATTGCTGGTCTAGAAGAAGCACTTCGAAAAGGGGTCAGAGAATTAGAGGTCTTCGGTGATTCCGCTCTGATTATAAATCAGATCGAAGGAAAATGGAAAACACAGGATCCCCGCTTGCAGCTATATCATGCTTGTGTGACTACCCTTGTGAAGAAGTTTGACGACATATCATTCCATTACCTGACGCGAGACAGAAATCGTTTCGTAGATGCATTAGCAACCTTGGCTCACTAGTTGAGGTCCCATCAGAGATGAAGATAGAGCCATTCGTAGTAGGGAGAAGATCACTCACGCTTCTTGTTTCATAATCAATACAACTCACAGGGGAGACAATGAGTCCTGGTACACAAACATTTGGAATGTACTCAAGAAAAATGAGTACCCAGCCGGTTTAGACAGAAAAGGAAGGATTGCCCTTCGCAGATGGGCTGCAGAGTTTGTTATCAACAGAGATAGCCTTTATAAAAGGCATTATCAGGGTCTAAATCTGTTATGTATTGACCAAGTCCAAGCAAAGCGAGTCATGGACCAATTACTTGGTGGTACTTGCAGACAACATATGAACAGACACATGTTCTCCAAGAAAGCTATCCGATAGGGATATTATTGGAGCACACTAGAAACTGACTGCATCCGTTGGGTACGTCACAGCGACAAGTGTCTGCGTTTTGCCAATTTGAAGCATATTCCCCCGCACATAATATACAACTCAGTATCCTCTTGGGCCGTCTCAACCTAGGGAATCGATGTCATAGGACAAGTTCACCCAAAAAGAATAAACGGTCATGAATACGTCCTGGTAGCCATCGACTACTTCACCAAATGGGTAGAGGTAGCCTCTATAAAGTAATGAGCATGAGAAAAGTGTGCAGAGTTCATCAACACCAACATCATTCTGAGATACATAGTACCATTTGAAATAATCTCGACATGGCACACACTTTGAGGGCGAAGTTAACGGGCTACTCGAGGAATTCAGAATATAGTGACATAAGTCATCCCTATATTGGCCACAAGCCAATGGAGTAGTCAAGGCTACTAACAAAACACTTGAAAACATCCTTCGGAAAATGGTAGAAACTAGAAAAGATTGGCTGATAAATTACCGTTAGTACTTTGGGGATACCGCACATCAGTCCGCGTGCCTACAGGGGCTACACCGTACTCTTTAGCATATAGCATGGAAGCCATGCTACCTATTGAAGTTGAGATTCTATCACTGAGAGAAATGATGGAAATAGACATGGCCGAAGTCGATTGGTTAAGACAGCGTTGCGACGAGTTAGCACTGATTGATGAATGTAGGTTGCTAGCTTTAGAACACACACGAGCGTATCACAGAAGAATCGCTCGAGCATTCAACAAGAAAGTCAAGGGGCAAAACATCCAAACAGGTGACCTGATACTTCGAGAGAAACCCCCTGATTACATCAACACTAGGGGAAAATGGAAGTCTCCGTGTATAGGACCTTACATAGTCAAACAGATAAAGTCAGGAGGCACCGTATTCCTCACCAATCAGGATGGGGAAGATCTCATTCAGACCTTCAACATGGATAAACTCAAACGATACTATGCATAGGCTAGAGTAGTGCTAATATAACATGCTAATGGCCCCGATATACTTTATCCTTCTCTTCGACTCGCTAGGTTGAAAACCCGAAGAGGTGGCCGGGGCAAAAGTTAGAGCAACCAAAAAAGAAAAAACTAGGAGAAAAAGATGAGAGAAAAGAGTCTTCAATGTACAACCTCCAGCATACATCTTACAACATAAACAGACTCCAGCATACATCTTACAACATAAATAGACTCCAACATACAGTTTACAGCATACAACCTCCAGCAATCAGCTTACAGCATAAACGGCCTCCAGCATGCAGTTTACAACATACAATTCTGGCGTGGTAGTCTCACGACATCAGTCTGATAGGAAAAAGGTCTTCAAACAAAAGTTATGTCCTTTGGATAAAAACTACGTTGACCTGAGCCTCATTTTTTTAGGAAACATAGGCAGCCTCCGGGTGCAGTCAAAGATAGAAGAAACGGTCGAAGGTAGCAAAAACAATCGAAAATAGCAAAAGCGTCAAATATAGCAAAAAGGTCGAAGATGGAAAAAATGATCGAGACACCAAAGGACGAGAGGTTCATTCAAGTGCTGCAGAATATATTACAACATGGTCCGATATCTTACAACATTCTCTTGATCAACAAAAGGAAAAACCATTACTCACATTATAAAACATAAAATATAATAAATATGGTCCATAATACAACAACCAAGGAGTATGTCTAAAACAACCGAAATAATTGTTAACATCTCCAAACAGTACCGTAATTACCATCCACAAATAGAAACCCGAGGTAGTCATTAACCATCCCGATACGATATACCTATCTACTCTCTCGTGATGACCTAGC
>CM028384.1:11210004-11362906 GCA_013146195.2 Codonopsis lanceolata | reverse complement strand
TCAGGGTCACATTGATTGGGATCATTTGTTTTTACTTCTTCTCCTCATGGAAAGAAAAAACCGAATAAAATATGGAAGATGGTCTATTGGAAATACCTAGTTAGGTGGAGTGGGAACCGGATTGGCTCGTAGTAGGAGTGTTCAGGATGAAAAGTGGGATTTCTAATTGTGGGAAAACTTGATTGGTGCTGCTTGGAGACTTAGGATGGAGGGGGAGAGTTTGGCATGTGATTAGTTGATAGCAGAGTAGGGGAGAAAGGAACAAAGGGATTGAGTGAGTTCAGATTTCTTCTCTTTGAAGCGTCACCGCCAATGCCGCCTCCTTCTAGTTTGCCTCCTTCTCAGTGACTTCACCTCTTGCACATCACCGGCCGACCAATTTAAGTTGGATGCATCTTCACCGGCCGACCTCAAGGCCGGCCGACTGCTTCTGACCGACCTCTGCCAACCGACCATCGGCTAACCACCGGGATCGACCCTTGTTGGCTGACCACTAGGCTGAGCAATTTCTGGTTGCTGACCATCATCACTGGCCGACTAGGGGATGAAATGCCTAAGGGCTGGGTCCTTGTTCGCCTTGGTCTTCTGCTTGTCCCGATTGGGAGAACTTCTTGACCAAATCTCGCTGACACACTTGCTCGCCCGATATCACCGCAACATACTTTTGACTTTAATCGGTTCTAGGTCACCAATCGTGATGAGTTGATGTTGAAGAGTAGGAAGTGAGCGGAGAAACTGATTAATAATCAGATGGTGGGTGAGTCTTGGATTCCCAGTAGCCATGTTTTCCTTGTACTTGGCAATGTTGACTTTTACACACTCAACTAAGACTGCTCCCCAGTTCATCTCACAATTCTCCACAATGCCTTCCATGAGAAATAGCTGGGCTTCTGTAATCTTGTCATGCCCCCCGGATTTAATAATGAGGCACTTGTCCAACACCGTAGCTGGGCATAGTGAAGTGGGGCAAACCTAAGCAAGCCATTGTGCCTGCCAAAGGCAAGTTCTATCGGTACTTCACCTCTCATAGTAATCCACCCCGCCGCTGAGTTTCGAGGGAATGGTATAAGTGGTCGAGCCATCGCCATAGAGGTTGGGAAAGGCAAAGCCAGTGATGGTTTCGAGTCAAAGACAACAGGACTCTCTCGATAGTGCCAATAAGAGAAAAAGGGTCCGGTACCGGGTTTTCCTCCATATCCATGAAGAACTCTTCGCCACATACGGCAAATGAGGTTCGAATGTGAAGGAGAGTAGAGGCATTAACCCGTAAGTAAATGACAAGATGAATGAGCTCAAGCCCTAACGGTTCTTCATTTAGAGAGACAACGCCCGTAAGACATCCGATGGCAAGTGTTCGAGGCCATTTTCCTCGCATACATACAAAGTAGTTAGAGAAGAAAGAGAACAAATGAAAATGAGAAAGAAGGAAGAAGGTTGTTGTTACCGTAAAAAGTCTGTAGCTAGGATTTGAAGAGGGTTTTGAGAGAGAAAGGATTTTTAGTGAGAGAGAGATAAGTGAAAAATGAAGTTAAGTGGGTTTTAAATAGAAAAGAGATACGTACGGATGCTTATATGAGTTAGTGGGTTTTAAAAGTGAAGATATGGAGTGTAGTGATAAAGTACACATGATTTTGGTTTTTGTGATAAAAATAGCAATTTATGACAAAGAGTTATTATCACAATGATGAGCCGTTTTTGTGAAAACACGCCATTTCAACCGCCGAGTTGGTGGGATAGTGGAAAGGTCATTTTGGCTTTTCAAAAAAGCTTCATGAAGTTCCAAGGAAAATAAAAGGCGGAAATAAATAAAGAATTTTTAATAAATTTTAGAATAAGTCTTAGCCGAGATACGATCGCTTTGACTTAAGCCTCGAGGCTACCCGGATAGTGACTATACATCCATTAAAATTTGTCGCCTAAAAGAGTTTTATCAACATATGTTATCTATAAGATGTCGCCTAATGGCCGACAAGCTTTTGACTCTTAGCATGGTTTCAACCGTGGTGAGGGTTCATTTTTGTCGGCCGCCGTTGTCAATATTTGTCGCCTTTGACCGATCAACCGTGAAGTTTCGAGGCCGAAGATCTTCATATGTCGCTTGATATAGTTTTGTTAGCTACCGGTCCACATTTTGTTACCTTCACATTGTCAGCTGATATAATTTTGTCAGCTTAGGAGAGCATCAACTGACAAACTGAAGAATACCCTGCAAAGATTAGACAGTCCAAAAATATCTTTCTATGACATAATAAGCATTCCTAATTCTCCTCTTAAGAATTCAAACCTGTCAGATTTTAAGGCTTTTGTGAAAATGTCAGCTAATTGAAATTAAGTAGGAACATATTCTAGCTGAACATTACCTTTTTCTACATGGTCTTTCAAGAAGTGATATCTAATGTCTATGTGTTTGGTTTTAGAATGCATAACAAGATTTTTAGAAACTGATATAGCAGAGGTATTATCACAAAAAATAGGACAAGTTCCCATTGGCATCTCATAATCCAATAGTTGTTGTTTCATCCAAAGAAGTTGAGAGCAACAGCTTCCAAAGAAGAATATATTCACCAAGAGTTGAGTGGAAACCGAAGCTTGCTTTTTGCATGCCCATGATATCGCCTATTTCCAAGGAACCGACATGTTCCACCGGTGCTTTTTCTATTTACTCGCAAGGTCAAGATCTCAATATCCAATTAAATTAAAAGAAGGAATCTCTAGGATACCAAATACCAAATTTTTTAGTGTCAATCAAATATCTGATAATTCTTTTTGCAGCAATCATATGGGATTCCTTGGGATTAGCTTGAAAACGAGCACATATACACACAACAAACATGATGTCTGGTCTGCTAGCAGTTAAATAGAGAAGAGATCCAACTATACCTCTGCACTTCGCTTGTATTAACGGCTTACCTTTTCATCGCTGACTAAGTGACATTCAACTCCCATTGGAGTATTTGCTGAATTTGCTTCTTGAAGATTGTATTTCTTGATTAGCTCTCTTGTATATTTGGATTGATGGATAAAAATTCCTTCCTCAGTTTGCTTAATTTGCAAACCTAAAAAGTAAGTTAGTTCTCCCATCATGCTCATCTCAAATTTTCCTTTCATAAGATGTTCAAATCTCTTACACAAAACTTCATTAGTAGATCCAAAGATAATATCATCAACATAAATTTGAACTAGTAATATGTTACCTTTGTGCTTTAAAGAGAAAAGAGTAGTATCGATTTTACCTCTTTGAAACCCTTTTTCCATAAGGAATTTGGATAGAGTTTCATACCATGCTCTTGGGGCTTGCTTAAGACCATAAAGAGCCTTTCTTAGCTTTGTAAACATGGTCCTTCTTTTTAAGATCAAGAAAACCAGAGGTTGCTCAACAAATACTTGTTCTTGTAGATCTCCATTCGAAATGCACTTTTTACATCCATTTGATATACCTTGAAGTCCTTGAAGGTTGCATAGGCAAGAAATAGTCTCGATGGCTTCCAGCCTTGCCACAGGCAAATGTTTGATCATAGTCAATGCCCTCCTCCCTGCCTATAGCCTTGGGCTACTAATCTTGCTTTGTTTCTTGTAACATTTCCATCTTCATCCAACTTGTTTCTGAACACCCATTTTGTTCCAATGACTTGTTGATCTGAGGGTCTAGGCACAAGTTCCAAAACTTTACATCTTTCGAACTGATTTAGCTTTTCTTGCATGGCCTCAATCAATCGAGGGTCTTCCAAAGCTTTATCAATCCTTTGGGTTCAATGGAAGAGGACAAAGGCATGTGAATCAAGAGTTTCATTTCTCGAGCTACTGTTCTTAAGCCAGAAAGGATCTCCAATGATGTTTGAAATCGGATGATGTCTAGCTTCCCTAATTTCTTTAGGAAGATCTACAAGAGGTTCAGCTTTGTAAAGGTGGAGAAGGATGAATGTCACCGATCGATTAGTTTCGTAGTCGTGTGTCACCGACCGATCAATTGTGACATGATTAGGATTGTCACCGATCAAGGTTGTCACCCAAGTTCATTCAATGTCTAAGGTTATGTAGAGGAGTTGATGAAGAGGATTATTTTGAAATGTACCAAAACTGCTTTCCGTCTCAAATATCTCAAAATTGTTAGTAACATCGAGTCTTAGAAGATTCAAATAAATTAGATTCATCAAAAGTAATATGCATAGATTCAACAATTATTTGAGTTTTTCTATTATAAACTCTATAAGCCTCTACTATGCTTAGCATAACCAACAAAAATATCTTCATCGCTTTTTCATCAAATTTACCTCTGTAATTACCACCATTGTAGTGAATGAAGCATTTGCACCCAAAGATTTTAAAGAAAGCAATGTTAGGGGTTCTACCTCTCCATATTTCATGTGGAGTCTTACCATGAAACTTGTTTACGAGAGATCTATTTTGTGTAAAACATGCTGTGTTGACAGCTTTTGCCCAAAAATATTTTGGCAATTTTGCTTCTGCTAACACTGTTTTACCTGCTTCAATCAGTGTCATGTTCTTTCTTTCAGCTATATCATTTTGTTGAGGAGTTCTAACTGCTGAAAAATTATGATCAATTCCATGATCATCACAATAGGTATCCATGTCAAGATTCTTGAATTCTGCACTATCGTACCATTGTCGATCTAACACTTATAATCTCACATTCCTTTGAGTTTGAAGATTTCTCGAATAGGCGTGAGAATGCTATAAGTTTCATCATTGATTGCATCATTTCAACCCATGTATACCTAGAGTAATCATCCACAACAACTAAAGTATACATGTTTCCTCCTAAACTTGCAGTTGTGACAGGACCAAATAAATCCATATGTAGAAGCTCAAGAATTCTTTTAGTTGAAAGACATGGTTTTGGTTTGAAAGAGGTTTTGTTATTTTTCCTAAAATACAAGCATCACATTTTTGTCGTAAGAGGAAAATTTATAGATGGCGCACCTTTCACCAAATCTCCTTTTGAAAGTTTTGAAAGATATTTAAAGTTCAAGTGTGAAAGTCTTTTGTGCCAAAGCCATGAGTTTTTTGAAGTATTATTTGCTACCAAACAAATTTGAGTACTGTTATTTAAAGAGAGTAAATCAATAGCAAAAACATTTTTTTCTCGAACCAAGAAGCAAAATTTCATTAGTGATGCTATTTTTGATAAAAAAGGTGTGTAAGAGAAAGAACAAATTTCATACCTTTATCACGCAATTGAGAGATACTTAAAAGATTGTGTTTCAAACCTTGTACCAATGAGACATTTTCAATTATTATGGATCCTCCGATAATGGATCCATACCCTATAGTCTTTTCCTTTGAGTTGTCTCCAAAAATGACAAGGTCCTTTGGTCGCATTAATGTTAGTAAGAAGTTCACTGATCCACCATGTGTCCGGAGCATCCATCGCCTAATATCCATATGTCGGCTTGATTGATCATCCGCCATTACATACCTGAAATATGAATATTTAAATCATGGTACCCTTTATACTTTTGGGTCCAAAGGGTTAGTTTTCTTAGGTAACCAAACCTGCCTGAAATTAGGCATCTTGATTCTGTCAGTAGGTTTAAATCTATACAAGCATTCATGTGACTGATAACCAAAAGTAGAACAAATATTACACTTGGATAACTAGGTTTATCAGTCATTTGAGGTGAATTCTTTGATTCCTTATGACTCAGCTTAGAGGTCTTAGCAACAACAAAATTTATTGGCTTGAACTTGATAGTTGCCTTTCTTTTCCGAATCCTCTTCTTTTGTCGCCTAGCCGACATTTGTCGGCTTGTTGAGTTAATCGATTTCAAGCTTGTGACCAAAATACCGACAACTATCATTGTTCAGCTTAACCTTTTTGTTAATGGACTTCTTGGGCTGATTCATATTTTTGGGATAAGTGAATGGTACAGCATTATAGACTGATCCCTTGTCCTTTTTCAGCATAATCTTAGGTTCACCATTTGACTGTCTGATCTCACAGTCTTCATCATCCTTTGAGTATCCAAGACCATGTTGATCTTCATGACTTTTCTGTTGACTGGTGATTATTTCAACAACACCTTTTGACTTTGAGTAAGTATCAACAACATTGGTCAGTCGAAGATTTCTTTCTACAAGGTCAGCAATCTGGGCATCTGAGATTTTTGCTTGAATCTCATGTTTTTCATTGAGGGTTTTAAGTTGCAAAAAATGGCTAGAACAAAAGGTGGACGCATGTATGGGGAAAATGATGAACCAAGTGCTCATAAGCTTTCTGAGGTTTAACAAAAATCGCCGACCGACTTCATCCACAACTTCAAAAGTCACAAAACCTAGATGATGATCCTCCTCCTTTTGCAAAACACAATACTTTTCCCCCATACACCAATATACCCAACACCAACCCCTCTCCTCCAAATACCAACTCTCCATACCTAAACACCAACTTTTCTTCAAAAACCAACCTAGCAAACACTAAGCCTCAATACCAAAACATCAACCCACCTCCTCAGAATATCAACTCTCCAAATACCAAACTTCCTTCAGAAACCAACCCTCTCCCAAAAACCAATGATCCCCTACTACAAAACACTCCATCATCCTAAAAAACTGACCAAAAAGCATCTTCCATAAGAAATCCAAAAGACTACGAAAGAACCCATTAACCCCAACCCCGCAGGCATCATGTAAAACACAAAAAGAGGTAGCCAAATTGGTCTCCACGTGTAGTACTCAAACAAGACAAAAACCTTTAACCAGTGTGTCTCTCGCACAATGTCAGCCTAAAGATTAGGTACCCCAGATACCAGTATGAAATTAATAGCTTCCGAGGATGATAATAGTGCTAAAAAGGAACATCAAAAGAAGAAAAGGCACTTTGACGCTTTGTTTGCTCTAAGATCCATAGTTTTTCAAGTATTAGTAGCCCAGGGGAAGCTCAAGCCACCCCAAAACTATAGACCCCCAAATCCTTTGCCAGTCCATTGGGATTGTACATAATACTGCGAGTATCACCAAAGCTGCAAACACACTACTAACATATGCTTTAGGCTCTAGAATGCCATTCAAGATATTATCGAGGGGGATAGAGTTGAAAGCATAAAAAGACATGTATGGAAAAAATAAAGTGATCAGGGGCTCACAAGACCCCAAAACGATGCCATTCAGGATCTCATCAAAGTCATTGAAAAGCCGTCCCAGTAGCAAATGTAGTGAACAACCCTTTGCCCCAGATCAACACGATCGAGACTAACAATCTACGTCTCTACTCAGTTTGGAAATAATAACACATTTTCCCCTTACATCGCTGCTTCCTAAACGGATTCCAACTACAACATGCTAGTCATTGTGATAGACAGTTTTCTAGGAATGATTAATGAAGGAACTGACACATTTGAGGTCCCAGCTGAATTTGGGGTTATCATAGATAGTCCATTACATAATTGGTACACTACCACTGGACCCCTCTTAATTGTCAAGTGGACATGATCGACCGTTTCAGATACACCTTACCCTTTATACTTGCCACGGACTGGTCACCTACCTGCCCACTTCCAGATACCCACATTAAGGACCTCACTCCTCAGGACCTCAATGAAATAGCCCAATCTGTAACCCTGCTTGTTAATGAAAGTCTCAGTGTTTGCGCGTACTCCTTGGTTGCCAAATTGTTAAAAGATGAATTAATTGAAAGCATAATTAAACCAGCTAATAACGAATTATTTAACAAAATGGACCTTAAAGATAAATAATACTTAACCGAGATCGCAAAGTTGGTCAAGAGACACGACCAACATAATACAACAGCAATAGAAGAAGACTTGCAAGTCATCAATCTAGGGTGAACGGTGAGGTCAAAGAAGTTAGAATTGGCAATTATCTGCAAGGTACAAAAAGAACAACATTGATCAGTTTGTTGACAGAGTTTGCAGATGAGTTCGCATGGTCTTATAAAGACATGTCTGGGTTGGATCCAACAATTGTACATCACACGATTCTGACATATCCAGATACAAAGCCAGTGAAATAGAAACTCCGCAAAATCAAGCTAGAATGGTCTCTGTAAGTAAAAGAAGAGATCATGAAACATCTGAGTGTTGAATTCATCCAGGTGGTGGAATACCCCATTTGGTCGTCAAACATAGTTATAGTGTCAAAACTCAATGGAAAGGTTTAGATATGTGTTGACTTCTGCGACCTCAACAAAGCGTCGCCAAAAGATGACTTCCCCTTACCAAACATCGTCATTGTGGTAGATGACGTGGCCTCTCACAAAATAAGGTCATTTGTAGACGACATGTTTGGATACAACTAGATTAAAATGGCAATAGAGGATCAAGAGAAGACGTCTTTTATCACCCCTTGGAGGACATACTACTACACAGTCATGCCATTCGAGCTGAAAAATGCTAGGGCTACATACCAGAGGGCTGCGACTGCCCTATTCCTTGACATGATACACAAAGAGATTGAGGTATAAGTGGATGATATGATTATTCACTTAGATGATACAAACAGTGCCCACATTAGAGATCTCCACAAGTTTTTTGAGAGACTACGAAAGCACCAAATGAAACTCAATCCAGCAAAATGCACTTTTGGGGTCACCAAAGGAAAAGTGCTAGGATTCATGGTGACTGAGCAGGGAATTTAAATAGAACCTGTGAAATTCAGAGCCATCATATACATGTCAACACCAACAACTCTAAGTGAAGTCAAAGGTTTCCTTGGACGACTACAGTACATCAGCCAGTTTATCAGACAGCTGACCTCCATATGTGAGCCATTATTTAAACTACTTACGAAGAATCCATATAGAGTATGGGATTAAGAATGCCAGCTCGCCTTTGAAGCAGTCAAACGATACCTTGCTAGCCCACTGGTTCTAGCTCCTCCTCATACACACAAACCATTGCTGCTATACCTCACCGTCATAGACATTGCGATGGGAGCCATGCTCGCTCAGGAAAGAAAAAAGTCATGTGTCGAAAACGCCATCTACTTTGTAAGCCGAAAGTTACAAGGTAGCGAAATCAACTACTCAACTTTAGAAAAACACTACACATGCCTGGTCTGGGCAACACAAAGGTTCAAAACCTATTTACAAGCACAACTAGTCAGGGTGATCTCCAGAATGGACCCAATCAAATACATCTTTGGGAAGCTATCCTCTCCAATCGGTTAGCCAAATGGTCCTTCCTGTTCAATGAGTTTGACATCACATAGGCTACCCGTAAGTCAATCAAAGGTAGCATAATTGTAGACCATCTAACAAATTTACCGCTAGAAACAAAAAATGCCGAGGAGCTAGACTTCTCAGATGAAGGAATTTTTGAAATCACATATCACGATACCAAATGGCAACTCTTCTTTGATGGAGCTGCCAATAAAAGAGGTTTTGACATACTGCTAATCGACCCAACAGATTCTTATACACCTGTTGTAATAAGGTTGGAATTTGAATGCTCCAATAACACTACAGAATGCGAAGCCTACATTGCTGGTCTAGAAGAAGCACTTCGAAAAGGGGTCAGAGAATTAGAGGTCTTCGGTGATTCCGCTCTGATTATAAATCAGATCGAAGGAAAATGGAAAACACAGGATCCCCGCTTGTAGCTATATCATGCTTGTGTGACTACCCTTGTGAAGAAGTTTGACGACATATCATTCCATTACCTGACGCGAGACAGAAATCGTTTCGTAGATGCATTAGCAACCTTGGCTTCACTAGTTGAGGTCCCATCAGAGATGAAGATAGAGCCATTCGTAGTAGGAAAGAAGATCACTCCTGCCTACTGTTTCATAATCAATACAACTCACAGGGGAGACAATGAGTCCTGGTACACAAACATTTGGAATGTACTCAAGAAAAATGAGTACCCAGCCGGTTTAGACAGAAAAGGAAGGATTGCCCTTCGCAGATGGGCTGCAGAGTTTGTTATCAACAGAGATAGCCTTTATAAAAGGCATTATCATGGTCTAAATCTGTTATGTATTGACCAAGTCCAAGCAAAGCGAGTCATGGACCAATTACTTGGTGGTACTTGCAGACAACATATGAACAGACACATGTTCTCCAAGAAAGCTATCCGATAGGGATATTATTGGAGCACACTAGAAACTGACTGCATCCGTTGGTACGCCACAAATGGTGTCTCTGCTTCCACTGAAGCATATTCCCCCGCACATAATATACAACTCAGTATCCTCTTGGGCCGTCTCAACCTAGGGAATCGATGTCATAGGACAAGTTCACCCAAAAAGAATAAACGGTCATGAATACGTCCTGGTAGCCATCGACTACTTCACCAAATGGGTAGAGGTCGCCTCCTATAAAGTAATCAACGCCAGAAAAGTGTCTGAGTTCATCAACACCAACATCATTTACAGATACATAGTACCATTTGAAATAATCTCTGACAATGGCACACACTTTGATGGCGAAGTTAACGGGCTACTCGAGGAATTCAGAATATAGTGACATAAGTCATCCCTATATTGGCCACAAGCCAATGGAGTAGTCAAGGCTACTAACAAAACACTTGAAAACATCCTTCGGAAAATGGTAGAAACTAGAAAAGATTGGCCCGATAAATTACCGTTAGTACTTTGGGGATACCGCACATCAGTCCGCGTGCCTACAGGGGCTACACCGTACTCTTTAGCATATAGCATGGAAGCCATGCTACCTATTGAAGTTGAGATTCTATCACTGAGAGAAATGATGGAAATAGACATGGCCGAAGTCGATTGGTTAAGACAGCGTTGCGACGAGTTAGCACTGATTGATGAATGTAGGTTGCTAGCTTTAGAACACACACGAGCGTATCACAGAAGAATCGCTCGAGCATTCAACAAGAAAGTCAAGGGGCAAAACATCCAAACAGGTGACCTGATACTTCGAGAGAAACCCCCTGATTACATCAACACTAGGGGAAAATGGAAGTCTCCGTGTATAGGACCTCACATAGTCAAACAGATAAAGTCAGGAGGCACCATATTCCTCACCAATCAGGATGGGGAAGATCTCATTCAGACCTTTAACATGGATAAACTCAAACGATACTATGCATAGGCTAGAGTAGTGCTAATATAACATGCTAATGGCCCCAATACTTTATCCTTCTCTTCGACTCGCTAGGTTGAAAACCCGAAAGGGTGGCCGGGGCAAAAGTTAGAGCAACCAAAAAAGAAAAAACTAGGAGAAAAAGATGAGAGAAAAGAGTCTTCAATGTACAACCTCCAGCATACATCTTACAACATAAACAGACTCCAGCATACATCTTACAACATAAATAGACTCCAACATACAGCTAAAGATACAACCTCCAAAGAATCGCTTATTAAAGATAAACGGCCTCCAAAGATGCGCTTACAACATACAATTTACAGCGTGGTAGTCTACAGCATACAGTCTACAATAGGAAAAAGGTCTTCAAACAAAAGTTATGTCCTTTGGATAAAAACTACGTTGACCTGAGCCTCATTTTTTTAGGAAACATAGGCAGCCTCCGGGTGCAGTCAAAGATAGAAAAAACGGTCGAAGGTAGCAAAAACGAATCGAAAATAGCAAAAACTGTCAAATATAGCAAAAAAGGTCGAAGATGGAAAAAATGATCGAAGACACCAAAGGACAGAGGTTCATTCAAGTGCTGCAGAATATATTACAACATGGTCCGATATCTTACAACATTCTCTTGATCAACAAAAGGAAAAACCATTACTCACATTATAAAACATAAAATATAATAAATATGGTCCATAATACAACAACCAAGGAGTATGTCTAAAACACTGAAATAATTGTTAACATCTCCAAACAGTACCGTAATTACCATCCACAAATAGAAACCCCAGGGTAGTCATTAACCATCCCCGATACAGATATACCTATCTCTACTCAATCTCGTCGGTGACCTAGCCGATAACAGGCATTCATACGAGGTGTCGCCACTATATTGGCTTCACCATGTTGAGAAGGAGTCGAACTCTCCTCATCGCTCCCTACATACCCATCGTCAGGTCCTGTAGCATTACTTGGTCCCGCACCATCACCAGGGCCCGCTACATTGATAAACCTACCGGCTGTATAATTGGGTCTCGCACCAACATCTGATCGACCCAAATTGCTCCGACGACCGACATTGTGACTTGGTCCTGCATCATCTGGTCGTGCAGCATTACCTCGCCATAGAGCATTACTAAGGCCAGCGCCCTTATGACCATACCTGCCCTGGGCTTCACTACCCAGAAGACCCGATTTGACCAACATATAGTTGGTAAAGCCGGAGGACCCAAGATTTCTACATCCTCACTGATCTCTATGAGACGGGCATCTAGACCATTTGAGACTCTGCGACCCAGGATATCTTTGAGAGTCCTTCTGATAATACGAGAATGCTCCTATGTATATACAACCAGCCATGACAGATAAGCAGACGACAGAAAAATGTTTGCATAATTGCTAGAGGCATCGACCCGCGATGCATGACCCCTTTGCCATAAACCTTGGACTGCCTAGAGAATGTCGTCATCACTCGAACACAGTGGCATCAGAGGCCGACTCTCATATGGAACGACCTGCTCCCACCCAAATTGGCGGAGAATTTTATAGGGTAACTAGAAAGTCACCCTATGCATACTCTCCAGTGTACTAATGAAAGTGGCGGATCCACCAATGCCTGATTACCCACACTATATTAGTAGAGTTCACATGCAGGAAGTACTCCACCCAGTCCACTTCATTTTCACGATTTGTCTGATAGAGACCGTGGGACCCGTATCATGTAGGATCATAATTCTCATCTTTCCTTAGGACATGAGGGAGAACAATTCTGAAATGTTCCTCCAGCCACATATCGACCCAAATTGGACTACTGGAGGGGAAATGGTCATCACCCGAGGAATAAGCATCCATGGCTTCCAGGGTAGCGACCAGAATAAAGGGAATAACATTCACCCGGCTATTTCGAACCTACAGCACAATATCAATATCCCTTGCATCAATGGTCCTGGGGTAACTTACTAGGAATAATTTTCCTAGAATACACAAAAACAGAGCTACCCTCCGCCGCTCCAGATATTCGATATTATCCCGATAAGGCAAGAAGAGAGTAGATAGATATGTCAATTCAAATAGTTCACCATACATAAGCTTTTGGGTAGTCTCCAGGTCAAACCCAAACATCTCTCTAGCAACCATGATTAAATTACGATTCACGTTGGGAACCGTAACCCATTTACCCACATGTGTGCCAGTTATCGCACAAAATTCCTCGTAAGTAGGACACATCTCGTGTAACGAGAAATTAAATAAATGAGATTGCGTCGTCCAGAAATGGGAAGCTACCCGAATCATGTCCCAGTTTATGCGCAAGCCTGCCCACCCAAAAACACACCGAAACCCACAAGTGCGATGGAAACATCATTGTTCCCCTCCACGAACCTCGTTCATCCACCGGCTCAATGTATCTTCGTACATTTCTATACTGGCAGTAACGTGCTTCTTGTTGATGGAAGCCAATAGACAAAAAGACAAACACCAGTTTTCTTCTGGCAAAAAAGAAGACAACAGATAGAAACTTTATAGCTTCACATAAAGAAACATATACAGAGCATACAAAGACAAAGAAATTTCGGTTGTTTCTACGTAAGGAAATGTACGCAGTAACCTTTCTTTTTAAAGAAAAGAAACATCACAAAAGGACAAAAAATAACAACAGACAGCAGCTCGACATTACACAAAAGGAAAGAAAAATTGGCCAAAGACTACAAGTCAGGGCGCGACTCCTAGATGAGCATGTGTCGCGGCCCTCTCCCCCTTTTTTTCCTGCACCAGTTTCCTCAGCACCAAAAGTCTTCCTCCTTGCATGCACATTCACTGCTGTCGAGAAAATTTGTCAAACTCTATACCTGCAACCTACAACTTATACCTTTCAGTTAGGAAAAGAAAGGGAGGGGTCGTTCCTTGTAGCCCTCCCGAATGCAGCCACCCTCAAATTTTACCTTTAACCTAAAACGGTTATCCAAAACTATCACCCCACCCAAGTTCATTGTGCATAACAAGTTAATTAGTTTTCTGAGTCTGACATACACTATTAATTAGGATGCATCGCGAAATTAAAATTAATTCTTTGTCTGTAAATACATACATGTCTGCATAAATCCAAAACATACAAAACAAAATAATTAAAATACTCTTTTTAATTTTCGTGCCGATGCACTCCTCTGTATCCTCGATTTACTGACTGGCGGGCCTGAATTGCTGATACCAGCTCCCATCACCCGAGGGCCTTTTTGGCCCGATCCACCAGCCCCATTGTAAACACCCAAATTTCGTACCCCCATTTTCTAAAATGTCAAAACATATACTTGTTATATGAAAGGACTAACAATATTACTTTTTGTTAGCCTTTCAGGGTGGGGGTGGGGGCTGAATGATAAGATGACTTGACGGGGGAGAAAATTGAAAAATTAGAAATTTGTGAAGGGGAGCAACTCGAGGCGTGGCGCCTAATCTTGCATGTACCGTACCCTGTTTTGTTTTCTTCTTCTCTAGTTTCTTCCTTCTCCCAGCTGCATGGCTTGCCTTCGTTGCGTAGTGTACAAGTTGTCCAGGATGGGGTTCCCCGGTTGCCTTGCCTGGATTTCTCTTATAAAAGAAGGGCCTCAGCTCTCATTTTCGACACCCCAGCCTTCTCCCACGGCTTCCCTCTCTCTCTTCTCCCTTGCCTTTGTGCAAGTGATCAAGGCTCCAAGCCTCCTCCTCCATTGCTTTATGCAAGTAAGCCCTCGAGCCTTCGGCCCCCGGCCTCCTACCTCCTGCCCCAGCGGCAGCCTCCTCCCTTGCCCGAGCAAGCGAGCCCTTTCATTCCTCTCCCCAGCGACCCGATCTAAAAATTCCAAAGGCACGGTCATGCTGCCTAGATAACGACAATGATGACAACACAATGATAGCAACACAATGATGACAGCACGATAAACAACAACAACGACAAAGATAAAAAGACTTTCTCTTTCGAGGAAAAGACAAGGAAAGCACATCAAAAACTACGAGCGCCTATTGTGCTAAAGCTTAGGCGTATATACCCGTGAGTGCCCCGGGGTTTATGCATTTCATCCTCCCTTGTTTAGGGGAAAACAAAATTCAAGAAACGCAACGCTTTTTTCATTCTATCTTCCATTGTTTAGGGGAAAACGAAATTAAAAGGATAAAAAAACGTTGTAAAGAGCGCGTGGAATACGCCTCGGCCTTATTGTGGACTCAAAATGTGATAAATAGAGTCGCCATCTTTATTTTAAGGCAAAACAAAGAAAAACCAAATGTAACCAGATTTGTAAAAGGGTTCGGAGGCTAAGTTACGAGGTGGGAAGGTGTTAGGCACCCAACTCGCCTTTTCGGTCTCAAAACAAGTTTTTTTTTGCTAAAGTATGCTTTTATTATATTTATTTAACAGATAAAATAAAGCATTTAAATATATATATATATATATATGTATCTATATTATTACAAACTTGCAGCAGTCTCCTTTCAGGAGTTATGAATACATTTATAAATATTTTATCCATAGTACTGGCTCTTTTTAGTGCTATTTCTATAGAAATTCGGGCAGCATAACTGCTTATATTTATTACATCGGGCCAGCTTAAATAACACTTTTTATAAATAAAATTTTAAATAGCCTACCTTTTTGAAGTGTGAGGGCTTTATCCCGTACCAACTAGTTTCGAGTAAATTTTAGGGTGCGCTCGCTCTGTCCTTCCAGGAGAGGGAGTCTTTTTGTTGTTGTTTTGCTGTTGCGGAGATTCGGGCAGAGTAACTGCTTTCGAAAGTTGCTTTCTGGCCTCGGGAACCGGGCGGAGCAACTGCTTGCTTTTGTGCTGTTATTTGCTTGCTAACGGCGGAAATCAGGCAGAGCAACTGCTTGCTTATTGCAAATTTGGCGTCTGGATTCGGGCAGGGCAACTGCTCTTTTTTGGGATTTTTGAACCGGAGGAATAGGGTGGAATCCTAGCAGGGCAACTAGGTTTCACTTTGATCGGTTGGTTTTGTGTTTGGGGGAGATTTGACGGAGCTTTGGGGCTTAGAGGAGGAAAAACTCTTAGAGTGATCTCTCAGAACTCACTGCGTAAACTTTCAGCGGTGTGTTAACTGTGTGCGATGACTGTGTGAATTCACGAAGCCGGGGCCTTCTATTTATAGGTTGAAGAAGGGATTCCTTCGTCATTAAGATTTCTCATTCTGTGCTTCACCGGCTTGTACCGCGCGCTTGAGAGATTGTATCGAAAGCAAAGAGCTATAGTACTTTAGATACTATTGGGCGCCACCCATGGAGGGGGTGGGCACCGCGCGGTATGAATGTAGGTGGTGCCAGGGTCCTTTTTAGCCTCCTTTTTGACACTTAGGCCCCCTGCATTTCACTGTTTGCGCATCCTACCTTTTCTTTTGCATTTCAAACCATGTAACTTAACATTCGTTAGCGTTTTAACAAGTTTTGATATCTCAGTCATGTTACATACCAGGGGTACGAAATTGAGGTGTCTACAGAGCCCCTCAACGATGGAGTTTATGGGTAACCCGAAGCTTACCGAGTAAACGAACATCGTTGATAAGAAATAGACTCCCAAATTTTGTGGAAACTATAATGGGGAGTAATGCAAGAGGTAGCAGTTATAATACAATAGTTTATAGGGTGCAGTTCAAATCTCACATACCCTAGACATATTTAGTCGGTTATAGCATGTTATCGTAGTTTTAAGCAGATATGCAAATTAAATACTCTAATGGTCGGACCTATCGAAATAGGCTACCTACGTATCCCTTATAAAAGAAATCAGACCAAACGTAGTTCGGCCTCATGCAAACAAGCAACAAGCATTGGGTGGGATATCATGAAATCCGATCGTTTCCAAGACTCGGGGTTTACACCCGTTGTGGAAGGATCCAACAAAGATTCATATGGGACTGATCGTTTTCCAAAACCCGGGGTTTTCACCCGTTGTGGAGAAGATCCAACAAAGATTCATATGGGACCGATCATTTTCCAAAACCCGGGGTTTTCACCCGTTATGGAAAAGTTCCAACAAAGATTCAGATGGAACCAATCATTTTCCAAGGCCTGGGGTTTTCACCCGTTGTGGAAAACATCCAACAAAGATTCAGATGGGACCGATCATTTTCCAAGACCCGGGGTTTTCACCCGTTATGGAGAAGATCCAACAAAGATTCAGATGGGACCGATCATTTTCCAAGGCCCGGGGTTTGCACCCGTTATGGAGAAGATCCAACAAAGATTCAGATGGGACCGATCATTTTCCAAGACCCAGGGTTTGCACCCATTGTGGAAAAGATCCAACACAGATTATAAATACTATACCTTAACCTAGTTGCCACCTATAGCTTTGTTTCAATCAGTTATAACGTGATCTAGGTGCAGGACATAACTCCTTGCTAAAAAAATACATAAAAACATCAAAAGATAACTACCAAGTAGGGTCCATAATCCACCAACCTGATGATACTCGACAATAAGGTGAACTCTGTGCCCTGACTCTCTTTCTTGTTCATTAGAGTCATTCTCATATCCTGTGATTTTTTATTTTTCTCTTCAAACAAAAAAAAAAAAAAGAGAAAAGTTCACCTAGGGGCTTTCCCTCCATCCACTTCTGGGGTCATTCATATCCATAAAAATATACCAATTGAGTATACTAGGGGCTTTCATATCCCATTTTGAAAAAAAAATTATTGATTGAGTCACCCTGGAGCTTTTCCCATCGAACTCATGAGTCTTGTCCATGCAGTCTCCTATCCCATGTTCCCTGAGCCATGATTTATTGGTCAAAACAGAAGATGCTCCGATTAGGAAATTTTTGAAAAATTTGAATCCAAGGTTATCACGCATAACATATGGCAAAGTTGGTACACTACTATAGGGTCCCTCATGATTTCTACAAGTCAGGTGAATTGGTTTCAGATACACTTTGCCCCTACCTTCCTTTTGATGCCAGACTGGTTGTCTACCAGTTTGTTGGGGAACCTCACTTACAAGGTTAGACCATTTGTTTCGCTCTGGCAACACGCCGGTTTCTCTAAGTTCCATCAGATTTGATTGCTTGACCGCCATGTTATCTCGTCCCATGGGCCCGGTTTCTGAAACCCCTTCCTACTTTGCCAAAAATCATGATATTTTGTCAAAACAAAAAAATGGAAGCCCTCCATCAAATTTCTTCACTAAGAAACCCCACCAAATACCAAAAACCAAAGAAACTTATATATATCACACCTCTTATGATTGTGGCCAAAGCTTCAAGTGAACCCCAACAAACCTACAACCTCAGCCATTTTACTCACCAGCTGAGAAGTACATTGTGTTTTATAAATTAGTTTTGCTTAAAGGTCAATCGTGTACAGGTACTATTAACTAGTGTCTGCAGGTAGATTAAATTACAAAGTGATGGGGTAAGCATTTCAGCAAAAATTGTTTCGCACCATTATATCTGATCTCGAAAGTTCCCCCACATATTACTGACCTTGTCATCGCCCCTACATTTTGAAAAAGCAGCATCGCTTTTTCTATTCTGGGTTAAGCGTATTTTGAAAAAGCAACATCGTTTTCCCTATTCTGGGTTAAGCGTATTTTGAAAAAGCAACATCGCTTTCCTATGCTGGGGAAAGCCCGTTTTGAAAAACTGCATCGCTTTCCCTATGCTGGGGAAAGCCCGTTTTAAAAGCTGCATCGCTTTCCCTATGCTGGGGAAAGCCCGTTTTGAAAAGCTCCATCGTTTTCCCTATGTTGGGGAAAGCCCGTTTTGAAAAGCTCCATCACTTTCCCTATACTAGGGAAAGCCCGTTTTAAAAGCTGCATCGCTTTCCCTATGCTGGGGAAAACCCGTTTTGAAAAGCTGCATCGTTTTCCCTATGCTGAGGAAAGCCTGTTTTGAAAAGCTGCGTCGCTTTCACTATGATGGGGAAAGCCCATTTTAAAAGCTGCATAGCTTTCCCTATGTTGGGGAAAGTTCGTTTTGAAAAGTTGCATCGCTTTCCCTATGCTGGGGAAAGCCCGTTTTGAAAAGTTGCATTGCTTTTCCTATGTTGGGGAAAACCCGTTTTGAAAAGCTGCATCGTTTTCCCTATGTTGGAAAAAATGCGTTTTAAAAAGCTGCATCGCTTTCCCTATGCTGAGGAAAACGCGTTTTAAAAAGTGGCACCTCTTTCCCTATGCTGGGGAAAGTGTTAGTCCCAAAGGGCACAATAATAAGCTAGAAGGGGGGGGGTGAGTAGCTTATTAGACACTTAAAAACTTTTCGTATAAGTTCCTAAAACAAGCACTTGCAATCTATTAAAGAGATTGAAGTAGCGGAAGTCTTGTAAGGAAGACAGTTCAAGTCTGCCGGTGAAGCACTACCGGTAGACTTTGCTGAATACTCAAGTCTGCTGTTTGAAGCGATAAATAAAGAGAATATGAAACAGTTTAAAGCAGTAAGCAACAGTAATGAAACAACACAAGTATTTTGAGATGGTTCGCATTATAAAGAGTGCTACGTTCACCACCAAGGCAGTCAACCTTGGATTTAAATGTGCACTATGTTTCCCACTAGTTCTATTACAAAGAGGTCCAATGGATCGTGTACAAAATATTTGACTTGTGTTTGGGGGTTGGGAATTGAATATCTGGACAAACAGAATATTCAATTGTGCAGAAGAATAGTTAAAGGAACAACAATAAGAAGCTTAAGATAAAGTGTTGATGCAGATCTTCTTGTTGTTGTTGAGGACTTCGTTGATCAGTTTACGATCTCTTGAATGCACTGAGTATATAAGACTTGAAGTTGTAGGAGAATTTCAGAGCATTGTTTTCTTCAGTCTTTAATGACAATATTTATAACGGGGCATTCTTGAGACCGTTTGGAGAAGACGAAGTGTAACAGCTCTATTAGGTTGAATGCATTAAATGCATGGAGCTGACTTTGTAGATTTCGTCTTCACTGATATTGAGCAGGGAATGGTGCAGAGTTGTTGCACTAATTGGTAGGTGAGCAATCAGAGTTGCAGACCTGCAATAGTTGGTACAGACTGTAAGTGCCAGTTTGTTCACCTGCTCTGTCACTATTCAGGAGGCGAAAGTCTTCTTGCTTTTCGGAAAGCTGGTCAGGCGTGTTTGAGAAGTCAAGTGTTGATGAAGGAATTGTTTAAATTAAATTCAAACCGATAAAGGCTGAATTTAATTAATCCACTAAGACTTGGTGACTGGACACGTCATGCATGAGTAGGTGCAGACAAGGTCTGCCGCTGGATCCTGAATGAGGTCTTCCAGTGAAGGTTTGTTGAAGTCTTCCGCTGAACCTGTGAAGCCTATAAAAACTATTCTATGGCAAAGTTCTATACATATTTGCCACGCTAATTGATACGCAGCCCAATTAGCCACTAAGCATAGAACCTAATGTAAAGTATGAACAGATGTAAATCAAGATACAAATGAGAAACAACAGAAATCGCGTTTTGAAAAGGTTGCATTGCTTTTCCCTATGTTGGGGAAAGCGCATTTTGAGAAGTGGCATCGTTTTCCATATACTGGGGAAAGCCCGTTTTAAGAGGTCCCACCAGTTTTGCCTATGCTGGGCGAAATGCACCTGAGGTCCCACCAGTTTTGTCTATGCTGAGCGAAACACACCCGAGGTCCCACCAGTTTTGCCTATACTGGGCGAAACACACTCGAGGTCCCACCAGTTTTGCCTATGCTGGGCAAAACGTACTCGAGGTTCCACCAGTTTTGCCTATGCTGGGCGAAATGCACCACCCATCCCACCCAGTGTGACTGTTGTTGTTTGTTTGCATGAGGCCGAACTACGTTTGGTCTGATTCCTGAGAAAGGATACGTAGGCAGCCTATTTTGGTAGGTCCGACCATCAGAGCATTTAAATTGCATATCTGCGTAAAAACTACGATAACCTACTAAATATGTCTAGGGTATGTGAGATTTGAAATGCATCATAATCTGTCGCATTATAATTGTTACCTCTTGCATTACTCCCCATTATAATTTCCACGAAATTTGGGCCTCTATTTCTTATCAACGATGTTCGTTTACTCGGTAAGCTTCGGGTTACCCGTAAACTCCATCGTTGAAGGGTTCTATAGACACCCCAATTTCGTACCCCTGATATGTAATCTTGAATCTTGACATGCGATATCAAGATCTGTTATACATTAACAAATGTCAAGTTACAGGGTTAAAAATGTAAAAGAAAAAGCATGATGCACAAATAGTGAAATGCAGGGGGCCAAAGTGTCAAAAAAGAGGATAAAAAGGGACCTTGGCGCCACCCATAAGACCTCCTGGCGCGGCGCCCACCCCCTCCATGGGTGGCGCCCAATAGTGCCAAAAACACTGTAGCTTTTTGCTTTTGCTACAACTCTCTCAATGCGCAGCACAAGCCGGTGAAGCACAAAATGATAAAACTTAACAACAAAGGAAGCCTTCTCCAAGCCTATAAATAAAAGGCCCCGACTTGAGTGAATGGAGAGAGAGTTTACAGTTTACACACACCGCGATCACGCAGTTAAAAAGCCTCCGCAGTGAGATTTTGAGAGAACGCTTTGAGAGTTTTCCTCCTCTAGCCTCAAAGCTCTGCCAAATCTCCCCCAAACTCAAAACCAACCAGTCAAAGTGAAGCCTAGCTACCCCGCTAGGATTCCACCCCCAATTCCTCTAGTCCAAAAATCCCAAAGCAAGCAGTTGTTCTGCCAGAATCTAGAGGCCAAATTAGCGAAAGACAAGCAGTTGTTTTGCCAAAATTCCGCCAACCGCAAGCAAACAACAGCAAAAAAGCAAGCAGTTGCTCCACCCAATTCTCGACTCCAGAAAGCAACTTTTAGAAGCAGTCACCCTGTCCGAATCCCCGCAACAGCAATAGCAGCAAAATGACTCTCCCTGAAGGACAGAGCGAGCACACTCACGCTTAAAGAGGTAAGCCTTTAAATAGTTTTATTATATAAAAAGTGCTATTTTAAGTTGCAAAATGTAAGCAATATAAGCTGTTGTGTTGCCCGAATTTCTATAGAAAATAGCACACAAAAGAGCCATTATTATGACCAAATATTTATAAATGTATTTGTAACTCCCAAAAGGAGGCTGTAGCAAGTGTTGTAATAATATATGTACGGATATATTTTATTTAAATGCTTTATTTCATTTGTTAAATAAATATAATAAAAACATATTTTAGCCAAAAAACACTTTTGAGACCGAAAGGGCGAGTTGGGTTCCTAACACCTTCCCACCTTGTAACTTAGCCTCCGAACCCTTTACAAATCTGGTTACATTTGGTTTTTCTTTATTTCTCCTTAAAATAAAGATGACGACTCTGTTTTATCATTTTGAGTCCACAATGAGGCCAGACGTATTCCACACGCCTTAATGGTTTATTTTGAAACCACCCGCTTTCACGCAGCGGGAGGGGATCAAATGAAAATCCGGGGCACTCACAGTTAGAGATAAACCATTTAAGAAAACTTCTGAATTTATTCAAGGATAAATCACAAAATACATCAACCGAGACTCTCTATGTAAAGTTTATGTCATCGTCGTTCCAAGCCTTAATCTTTACTTAATTATTCATAAACAAATTCTTAAGTAAAGTGGGAAATAGGAGACGACAACGAGGAATAGATATAAGAAGACAACTTTAAAGGTTGTTCAGATAAAAATTATCTGAACAACTGAGTGCTAAGCACTCGAACTCCTATGATGATCGAATATTGCACAATCAACAGCATTTGTATGCGAATACAAATATGAAAATATAAATGCAATATTTACAGATAGCTCTTCATCTTCCTTGGGCACCATCTGAAAATCTATCTTCAAATCGATCCAAGAGCTTGACCTCTAACTTTAGGAATAAAGTCCTGAAGCTGTGTTAGAGGCTGAGTTCTTCGAAAAAGGATGAAGAACTCAAATCAAGAAGAGTGTTTTGTTAAGGTCTGGATTCGCTCACTACAATCTTCTGTGGAGATCTGAGATGCGTTGGTGAAGACGATCTCTTTGTAGATCTCACAGATTTGTCGAACAGATTCTTGTTACATATGTCTTCGATGTTCTCTTTTTTTTTTTAAGAGGAAGGAGGATTTCTTTTATAGACAGGAATCTATTTGATCGTTGAGAGATAATGATAGATTTTATATTTGTTTGAAATAATGTCGTTGTTGAAGACTGTCGGATAGAGATGTTGTTCACTGAATCTTTGACTGTTGGGTAAAAGCTTTGTCCTGTAGATACTAGAATTGTTGCCCGTCAAACTGTTTAATATGTCTTCTAAAAGTAGGTCTGAATCATAATGCACTATCAGGTGGTCTGTCCAATAAAGTAGGTTCTTTTAACTTGTCCAAACCACGTGAGAGAGAGGGAAGACAATGCAGTGTCATAAATGTCAGACTTCATAAAGATCTCAGTGACTTTTAAGGCTTGAACATTTTGTCTCTTCATGGTCTCCTGCAGTCTTGTCTCTTTGTAGCACGTGCAGACCCAAGTCTGCTGGTGAGATGTTCTGTCCAAAAGAGTAAGTCTTCTGCAAGAGAGGACTGCTGGTATGAACAATCAAACCGTAGCATGTCTATTGGTGGCGAGTCTTCAAGGTATTCTATTGCGCTCATGACAAGTCTGCTGGTGGCGAGTCTTCTGAAGACCTTTGACGCCTTAGCATGTCTATTGGTGCTGGTGCATATGAATTGCTAGTTGTTTATCATCATTAAGAAGTTAGGACTAAATCAGGATAAACCTAATCTAAGACCTATGTGATGTCAAACAAGCTGCCACACTAACCAGTACGTAGACCTTTTAGCCACTTGCTATGACTCACGGTAATGAGAACAAGCAAATCAAAATATTTAGAATATGCAAGGAGATAAATTACTTATCAACAAGCATATTCCAACAATCTCCTCCTATTTGCTTGGAACCATTACAAAATGACATATACGAAGCACTGAAGCATTTATCAACGCAAAGAAATAACATGCCCACAATGAATAATTATTTTATCTCAAGGCATGCCCTATGTTGATAATTACAAGAGCGACGGCTTTAGTATAGTCTACTATTGCTATTACAGACTCAATAATTCAAAGTACTGAACAGGTAAAGCAATAGTGAAAAACATTTTAGAGAGACTATTTTTGAAAGTTTTACAATAAGGATTGCTTTTGATACCAATTTTTAGAAAACATACTTTTCATAGAGAGACAATTTTTTTTAAATAAAGCATTTTTCGAAAGCAGTCTTGGTATCATTATTTGAACAGTATCTTTGCTAAGAATATGTTTTGAAAAATTCCTTTTAAGAACTGTTTTGAGAATGTTTTTGTAAAAACATTTTTGTGTTTTGTTGAAAAATATGAAATTTCCTTTGAAATAAAACTAAATAGATGTATATGTTTTTAAACAATAGTTTTCAACAAAACGTGCCACAAAGACAGAAAGTGATTCACAAAGAATCATTTTTAAGGGTAAGGTTATCACATTATGTGCTTTTTCCAAAGTAATTTTGGACAAGGGAAAATTTGATGGTTTCCCTTGTTATGAACTCCCCTCCTTACTTTCATGGACTCTCAGTCCTAAGGATGTTATTCCTCTATGTCTTGGACATTTATGTCATAACTCTCCTTCTTAAACTCTCCTCCTTAAGACAAATATGTCATAACTCTCCTCCTTAATGGTTGCAAGCAAGAGAGACAAGAGGGAAGGGGAGAAAGAAAGTAGATAGAAAAGACTTAAGAGAAAAGAAAGGTAGATTGATAAAGTACCAATTGAAAGGAAATTAATACAACCTGATTGGAATCCCCAAAGCTACCAGTACTAGAGCCTAAAGAATATTCCCTATCTTCGTCAGAAAAGCTTCGATTTCCGAATAACTCTCGGGTTATCAGCAGGTCTCTAGTGACAAGAAAGCGTTCATCCTCTTGGACTGTGGAAAGAATGGGCTGATAGGAGCAAAGAAAATGACTTATGATTCAAGCATACTTTCGAATGCCAGACCCATTCACTCGTCTTCGCAAGATAGACTGGAAGATGAGAGAGAAGACAACTTCGGACCAGTTTAGGTCATGAGATTCGAGAACAGCAACGATGTAGTTCTGAAGTCTTCTGGTGTCACTTCCTGAGCCTGCTTCGTGAAATAGAAGGCATCGACTCAGAATTTCACCAACACAGTACACATCTAAGGGCTAATTGTCAATGTCCCATGTACTATAGTCATCTCGAGAATGGTAGTCAGTTAGTCGGAGCCATGATTCATTGAGGATAGAACCATCGAGAGAGTCAGGTCCAACAGAAGGAAGCTGGAAGACTCGTGACAGGTTTTCGGCATTGAGGACGGCGTCATTACCTCGAATGCGACCAATGAAACTCTTACCATCTCTAGTCAGTTGCATCCTTGAATAAAATTCATCAACCAACCGAAGGCTGTAGAATTCTTCTCAAAACGTAAGGATGGAGACGAGTACAGAACTGTGAAGAAGATCGATAATCGTCCCTCCAACAGTATTGTCGAGGAGAAATTGTTCCCCTTGAATCATGTGTCCTAGAATGTAGAACTGAGAGTCTATTCTAATAACGAATGAAGATTCAGTAGGAACAAGATGACCAGAGACACTGTTACAAGATGAAGCGACCATGAAGAGATTTCTTGAAGATAGATGGAGAATTTGGCTGGAAATGATATCAATTGTTTGAAATGATACCAATTAATGGGAAATACCAATTGTTGGAAGATTACTATGGATGAGAAGAATTAAAGACTTGGTACTTTCAGAGGACATATTTATTAGAAGAAGACACTTATCAAGAATCGTCGTTTTGGTATCCATTTCAGAGCAATAATGACAGATATACGAGGAGGCGAAGTAATCATGTCAGAGCTCGAATTTGAATGGAAATTTGAGTTAGAAGGCGGTGATTCATGATGACAATATTAAGTCATTCTCGAAAGTATTTTACAATACAAAATTTTGACTTAATTCGAGCTTTTCCAATACCAAGAAATATAATTAAAAAAGAATGAAGCCGGTATTGAAAACGGAGTTGTGTTTATATCAATGAATTTTGTTGAAAAATAACGTCAGTTTTAAAATACATACCAATTAGCAAATAAGATAGGTTTTATAATTCTAAATTCCCAAAAGATAATTTACGAGACATTCTGAATCATCTACACAATCCTCATCAATCTCTGAAATCTTTTGGATTTTTAGAATTAAAACAATTTGAAAAATAACTTTATGTCCCAAATAGCTAGTGGATAATTTACGGGGCTAACTGAATCATCTACACAATCCTTAGCAATCTCCCAAATCCCTAGAATTTTTAGGCCAAAAATATATTTTCAAAAAGAGTTTTAATTGTATTTTTCAAGAAAATATTTTATAAAACAGTTGTGATTTTGTGTTCTTTGTTTCCAGAAGATAGTTTACAGTGCTTTCTTAATCATCTACACAATCCTCAGCAATCTCCCAAATCTTTTAGAAATTTTAGAACAAGAACAAAAAGCTTTTGAAAACATTTTTGAAATACGTTTTGAAAATCTACCGATATTTCCAAAGGTTGTTTAAGTCAAGGCTATTATCACAAGAAGGTGACCAGCAGAGATGAAGGTCTACGTACTGAAACTTTGTTGATAATTGGGTAAGTTCAGTAGGGATGAAGGTTTGCTGATACGAGGTTGTGCTCAGCAGGGATAGAGGTCTGCTGATACAGATTGTGGAAGTAGGATATAATCAGCAGTCATTAGAGTCTGCTGATACGAAGTCTGCTAATATCAATTGATGAGAAGAACTTGTTGATCAGCAGTGATGGAGGTCTGCTGATACTACTTGATATGAAATAAGATGAAATTAGCATAGTTTGAGGTATGCCGATACCAATTGATGAACATGTGATCAGCAATAACGAAGATCTGCTAATACCAGTTGATGTGAGATGAAGAGTGATCAGCAGTGTTTGAGGTATGCCGATACCAATTGATGAACATGTGATCAGTAATAACGAAGATCTACTGATACCAGTTGATGTGAGATGAAGAGTGATCAGTAGTGTTTGAGGTATGCCGACACCAATTGATGTAAATGATTAAGTGATCAACAGTGATGAAGATCTGCTGATACTAATTGATCAGTGGGAAATAAATGGGTTCAGTAGATATGAGGTTTCACTGAAAAGTGATGGAGCAGCAGACATGAAGGTCTACTTTTTCCTATTGAAATGAAGAGTTTTCAGCAAGTTTTCCTTTGTGTGCCTTGGCTACTAGAACGAAGGATCTGAAGCTTTATTGGCATGATTAACTGATGACTATACTTCTCCTCAACAGAATCCCGATTACTGAGAAGGACATTAGAGGCAAAATAGAAGTTAATAGCCATCTTAGTCAGAACATCCATATCACAAAGAGACGAGTTGTTCATTCTTAATTTGACAATGAGAGAATAATTGAAAGAACATATTTCGCTTCTTGGTCAACAGTTAAGATGATGACTATCCTTAGGGTAAGGAAGTCATCTGATCAAGACAAGAAAAAAAAGATCTTTAGAGCAGAGTTGTCTAAATGAGAGGGAACGGCAGACATGAAGCACTAACTTGGAGTGAAAGTGCAGATGATGCTAGTTCCTTAGAAGGTTATCATCTCAACAGCAGATATGAGGTCTACTGTTGTGAAGCATTTTACAATGAGACCTGATTTTTGGGGAGAATGAAGATTCACCCGAACATCATGGGTTAAGGTTAAATCTTACATTCTTGAGAAAGGGATTGCATTGGGAGCATCGACCTTTCAAAAGAAATCCAAAATCATAGCAATTCATATTCCAACAATATTTCTTCTGATGAGATTTCCACCAGTACTCTAGAATTTTTAGAGCACAAAGGTTCTGTTAAACTGATTTCAAAATCAGTTTCAAGATACCAATTGGTCTAATCATAATGACAGCAATTTATATCAGTAGAAACTGATTTGTCATTATGATGAGAAGCAACTTAGTCTTTTAGCACTAGAGGTTTTTGATGGAAAAAGTTAATATCTTCTGTGCAATGTCTGAATTTGATCTGTATGAATAGATCAGATTCATAAGACTATTATTTCAGAGGTAGATCCCGGTTTCTTTTCATCATAAGTATATATTATCGAATAAGAATACTAATGTTTAAGGATTGGTTTGTTGTTGGGTTAACAGCAGAGTTATGTTTGATGTTATGGATTCAAAACAGAAGATATGAAATTATAATCACACGTACTGAGTCCATAAGCGAAACATAAGATGTCATGCTATTAGGAATAAGCATACAAAAGCAGATAGACATGAAGTAAAGTTGTCTTGACCAAGTTCTCATTTAGATCAAAATAGAATAGACGATTTACAATGAGGATCTAATGATTACAAGATTCAATACAACTTCCAGTGACTTAACTACTTCTAGTAAACAACTAATCTAAACATCAATACATTTTAGAATGAAAATTGTTTCAAGGAGATGTCTATGAAGACCATGGACCAAAACTATTTAACCGGTTGGCAAAACAGAATAGTGGTCCTGATCAAGTGGTTAAGCCAAAGAGATAACGGGGCTTATCTTCTTCTCCTCATTAGCGGGTTTTCTCTATCCATGGTGCACTGCACAAACACATTCTAGATTTTCTAGATATCGGTTCTGGTGCAGGCACTCATCCTCAGGAGTTTGAGAGGGGAAATCCGAGGAGAATCATGTTTGGCTCTAGGAAGATGGGAGGTCTTCACTAAAGAAAAAGAGTAATCAAACATGATCGTGGATATAGAGAAATGGAAAAGGTGTGCTAAATGATTGTTGAGGTAAATCTTCATACAAGAGGAATCCTCAAAATTAACCAAACAACTTTCGGTGGATAGGAAGGGTAATACCAAGTTGTTGAGGGAGAAACTTGATCGAAGGCTAAAAATACTCCTAAGTAACATTTTGAAAAAGAAAGGGCTTGTATCAGCGTCTATCATAGTCCTTGGAAGTAGTTTGCGAGTGATAGAGATAAAAGAGGAAGGTTTCTATAAATACTCACAGAGGCAAGACAAAGGACCGGTTAATAAGAAGGATTCATTAAGATCGAGGAGTCCTTTCAATCATTCTCATTAAAGTCATATGGAATAACATAAGAGATGGTTTAATTTCTAGATATTCGGTAAAGTTTCTCCTTGGAAAGCTAAAAAGTTTTTGAAAAGACAAAACAAATTTCTTGAGAAGATAAAAAGTTTTCAATATGACAAAACAACCTTTCAGTAAGATTTTGACAAAATAACTTTTTCAGTAAGATTTCGACCAACCAAGGGGATAGACCCCGCTGCAACAAATCCTACAACAAAGCATGTGACACATCTCCAGCCTCGAGAATAGATACAAACATTGTGAATTTCCAAAAGAAATAACACTCAGAAGGGAGAATTCTCCGCACGATTAGTGACTCTGCAAACTTCAGCCATTTTGCCGCAAAAATCCAAAAAAAAAAAAAAAGTCTAACATAGATAAACTTGAGGGGACTGGTCGCCCCATACCACCAGAATGCAAAAAGGGATGCTAGCTTCAAAGCAATGGCTGTTAATTCCTGATTGACCTTAGCATGTGATGTGAGACAGTAGCTCATGTTAACAGACATGAGTACGTTAAAACACTTGGAATCAGATTGCTGACAAATTTCAAAGGGTAACAGGATAACCGTAGCTCTAAGAATAAGAGAAAGCTCGAGTTCATACACCTGATGGGAAAAGAAAACTTGCGCACATTCCACGGTCAGACATGAGGGTTACCTGAACTTTGGACGGGCCCAATCCGGCTGAATCAACTAAGATAATCATAAAGAATCTTAAGCCAATCTACCTTGAACATACAACATACCTCCCTTGTAAAAATTATGATGCCATAGTGGAAGTGGAAATGCATATAGATGAGGAGATACAGACAAGGAAATTGAATGCCAATACACCTCCCAGATCACTTTGATACCCCAAAGGAAAAACAGTATCGGCAACAGTAAACATTGTACTACCAGTATGTGACATGGTACTCAGAGAAAATCTCCCTAGTTACATCAACACCAGGGGAAAATGGAAGTCTCCATGGATGGGACCCTGCATAGTCAGACAAATACAATTAGGAGGTGTCGTGTTCCTCACCAATCAGGATGTGGAAGATCTCACTTAACCCTTCAACATGGATAAACTGATTTTTTTAAAATTTTAATTATACGTCTGAACCAAATCCTATATATTTATTTAATTTAAAACTTAGAAGTATAGTACTATAACTTGGGCCTAAAGTGATAAAGCCTAATAGCCTATTGCGGTTTCAATTTTCTTACAATATATAAAAAAAATAATACTCATAAACCTATTGCTAAAACTAAAAGCCTAAAAGTTAAACCATATTATTTTAATTATTCAACCTCAAACTCAAGTCTCAATCTTCTATTCTCATGCAAGATTGCAAGTCAGTAAGGTGCGACACTTCATCTTTTTCATCTTCTTGAAAAAGAGCCGACGGCCCAACGCTGTTTCAACTCTCAAGTCGTTCTCGAGAATCTCGACTCACACATACATCATCTTCTTCATCTTTTTTGAGTATGAATTCGCTTGAACGTCTTATGCATAATTTTTTACTTAGTACATCTAGCACTAACAGTGCCACCACAAGTCACAATATAATAAAATTATTTTAAAACATGAATAGATGGGCTGATGTGCCTGCCCAACGTTCATCCACTAATGCCCATGGACTTGTCTATAGTACTGGGCATTTAAATCTAATGTCAGATGTCTGATGGACCCATACTGGGCATTGCCAATGCCCGCAGGCTTAGGGCCCGTACACACCCCTAATAAATTATGTGGTCCTAGTCAAACCAATGCAAATCAGTTAGGCTTTCTCCATGGGAGGCAAAACTCCCTGGATTTAAAATAGAAACATAACTTACATACTAGGTCGGATTTCAAGAGTTGGGTCGAGTATGAGTTAAGAAATAAATTGGGTTAACTAGTCCTACTTGGTTATGCAATAAGTTGTAAGGGTAATTTCGGGCCAGTCCATTATGCCAAGTTTGTAGCCCCTCCACTCCCCTGATTTTTTTTCCAACCGTCAAAGTTTTTTTTCAAAATATTGTTTCTAAAATGCCCACATCGTCTCCTTCAACAGTTTCAACCAACACTTTGGATTAAAAAATCACCATTGTTGCGCAACAAAACGGGAAACATTTTTTCCAATTAATTAAGGATGATACCGGAATGGACCTGGGTTGGGTTAATGAATTTTCAGTAACGACAAAAGCAGATGATGACGAAGATGGCTTACGACAGAAGAGGAGGAAGAAGAAGGCGTAGGAGATGCATTCGAAACCAGTTTGCATCGTAATGTATCAATTGGTTGCTTGAATTGAGGCATCGCGGTTCATAAAATTGGTGCAACGCGATGTAAAATTTGGATTATATAATTTTAATTGATGCATTGCGGTGCAAAAACTGGATTTAGTTTTTAAAATTGATACATCACGGTGCATAAAATTAGTGCAGCGCGGTGCAAAATTGGATTAGATAATTAAAATTGATGCATCGCAGTGCAAAATTTGATGCAACGCGATGCAATGAGTAAGTAATCTCTGTAGCACGCCTTCAGTTCATTAAGGATATCATAGTCTTTTCGCCCCAAAAGTAAATTTTTTCCAGTTTAAAAAAATACGAGACTGGAGGGGTTATAAACTTGTGAAAGGAAACCGACCCGTAATTTCTTTCAAAGTTGTAATGCCCCGAGCTCAAAAAGTCTGATGATAGCTTTCTTTCGTTTCACACATTTATCCACTAAATAATTTGGTCAACTAAGCATATCACAAACCAAAAAAATAAAAATAAAATTAGACTTATTACAATTCCACCCTAAAGTGATTAAATAATTTGGCCACTTATAAGACAGACAAGACCACATATGTGGGTTGACAGACAATTTGTAATGTCCCGAACTCGAAAGCCAAGTAGTCACCACTTATAAAACATAACGCTCTGAGTCCAAATACTCGGTTCGCTAGGTATAACCGCCTACCAAAGACCTGGATCAATCAGGTCCACTATAAGCCCACTTAATAGTTAATAAATGATATTAATTAGAACCATCAAAATGGGCCAAACCTTCTGGATTGGTACGCCCCGCCATGTCAAAAATGTGGATTGGATTTTAAAAATACAAACCCGCTAGAAGGTGGGTTTTTTAGGTTAGACCCGCGCGGGTCGCAGGTTGAGACGGGGTGGGTTGGTCCACTAGTTTATACATACATATATATATATATATATATATATATATATATATATTTATTTATTTAAATATATATATATATTTATTTATTTATTTATTTAAACAAAAATACTACAAATCTAATTAATGTATATGTTGTACTCCAATGGGAATGAAAAGTCAAACATCAACACCATGTTTCTTATTCTCTTTCTTGCCTTTATAGTCTCTTACCTCTCTCTCCTCCTCCCTCACCTAAGTCATGTTATTCCAGTCGTCACCCACTCACCCTTTCTCTAAACCCATCATTTTCATTATGATGTAGAACAAGTGGTCGAGACATATTTGAGCAAAGCGTTAGGGAAGAGTTCGAAGTTAAGGGGGTCCAGCGGCAGTTTCTGAAAGTTGGGTTGGCGGGTTGTTTCGCAGTTTCTCCGTTAGTTTCCGTTAAGCACTAGTAAGGAATCACTCAACGGTCGGCAAAACTTTAAATGAAGCATAACTTTTGTGTCCGGATGAATTATGGGGCCCACCGCATATCAAATCAAAGCCCTCGACGAGATCTACAAAACTTACCAGGTGGAACCAAGTGAGACGTTCGTTTGAAGCCGAAAAAACACTGTTTACATACTGTTTTGGACCACGGAAGTTTTTAGGGTTTTTTCGTTATTTTTATTTATTCTTTTCCTTTTAGGGTTTGGTCTGTTAGGGTATATAAATACCTTCTTAAACATTAATTCGACATTTTTTGAATAAAATTAGAGTTTTCTTTTGTTTCTTTCTTGTGCTTGAAACCCTAAAGTCGCCATAGGTTTTGTTAAAGAATTTCTCGTGGAAAGAGTTCCTTGTTGTTATTTCTGCTGCGTCACATTCTCCCTCTTTCTACCTCACTGCCTCTCTCTCTCTCACACACATACACACACACACCCATACATATAGCTTCCTCCTTGAAAGCTTATGCGGTAGGTTTCTTCTTCTTCATTAGCCGTCTTTTGTCCTTCGATTGCAGTGAGTGACGGTATTCAGCACCGATCATTTTCAAAATACAGAAAGAGCACGGCGGCGATGCTGTCGCTACACCTTTTTATTCAGAAAAGGAAAATAAGTAGATCCATTTCATTCTAAGCCTTTAGCGTCCATGTTATAATTTTTATTTTTGACGGGTTGGTCCGTCCCGCCCCGCAACCCAAGGTGGGTTGGGTTGGGGCAGAGTTTTTCCGGTTCGTCATTTTAGCAAGTTCGTCCGCCCCGCACCGCCGTTTTGCGGGTTGATCCGCCTTGCTGATCCATTTTGACGACTCCAATGTCAATGACTAGCAGACTAGTAGCAATAAGTGATCGCTTATTAGACACACAAAACTAACATGTAACCGATATGATTTGGGGGATTACACTAGCATTTATAAAATAACTTTTAAACATATAAATCTAGCAAAAATGCATATATATGCTAAAAAATAAATTAATGTACTAAAATAAACACAAACTAATCCCTCAAAAAAAAATTAAGCTAAAAGACTAAAAGGAGAGAAGAGTGATGCATTTCCATCATTTTTCAATGTTGCTACTTGCTATTAGGTATCATGTGAGAGACACGTGCATAGCATGACTTTAGCTAGTACTCCTCTCATACTAATCTTTTCTGAAAGTTTGTCTTCTTCCTTAGAAAAGAATCATCACATGAACCAACTAACTTATACTATATGGAAACAATGTCCATAAAGTATAGTCTGTCTATATAGACCCACTGAAGAAAGAAAAGGGCTAAAATGAATTCAAAAAATAAATCATCAATAATTGGATGAAATTAAAACTTGTGAGGTCATGTTCAATAATTCAAGACTCCACTGTCTAGTGTCTACCCCTCTTATTCATTATTATTAGAATCAAAGACAAGAGTCTCAACTCCAGCTTATTTATTGTCTTCAAATTATCATCAATATATGGTGTTGAAAAAACTGGTTGACATAGGCACATTTGTTGGTCTCATCCAAGTTTTCAAGGGCCATATGCTGATGGACATACATATATATACACACACATATACACATACACACATTCACGTATACACATACTTACATATAGGGTCAAATATCGGTGCGGATATGTGTATTTTTTTTTTTTTTGGTAACAACTATTTAGAAACGAACAAAATAAAACATTGTGTGTGTTGAAGGGGATGTAATATAACTAGGCTTTATTTACATATGAAATAAACTTGAAGGTAAATGAAGTTGGGTTTGGTTTAGGCATGAGCAACCTATTTATAGAAACCACGAATTACTCATCAAGAAAATGAGTCAAAATGAGAGAAAAAGTGGTATGAAAGTAGGTGAGTGGAGCAACCCAACCCGGACCCACTTAAAAACATCATGGGTTAAATTCGTTGAAATGATGGAAGCTTCATTAGATATGGCAGGCAACATGTCACCCCGTTAATGCAGCTTATCACCCCATTAATGAAATTGATATGTTTCATTAATTACTCCACTCCTATTGATTTTAGTAATTTGAGTCACGGTCCAGTGCACCTAGGATTTACGATTTTGTCATATGTCAGCTTCAGTTATTCTCCGTTAGCTCAATTTGCGTTGCAATACTTAACATAATTTGACGGATTTTTATAACTTATACATTGAGGGTTTAAAAATGACACATTTATAGGTAAACTAACACATTTAAGGGCAAAAATGAAATATTCAAAGCCAAAAAATTACACACTTTTATACATAATGACTTATAGATTGAGAAACTAAAAATGACACATTTAAAAGTAAAAAGAAAACTTTCATACATAATGACTTAAATATGGAGGGACTAAAAATGACCATTTAAAGATAAACGTGAAGCATTTTTTTACATAATAACTTATACATTATGAGACTAAAAGTAACACTTTTAAAGACAAAAGTAGCACTTTTAAAGACAAAAGTAACACACTTGCATACATAATGACTTACACATTATTAATTATTAATGACTAAAAGTGACACATTTAAAGAGAAAAGTGGCACATTTAAATGTGAAAGTGACACATTTAAGACTAAAATGTAAAATGATTTTCATTTATAAAATTTGAAGGATGGTGCTGTAATTTTCAAAAGTTGAAAGGTAACTTTTGTAATTTCAAAATATTTGACTTATTTAATATGGATAGTTTCATCTTACAGATTAAAGTTCATAATACCCTTTTTACAAGAAACATACTCGTATATTATTGGGGCACAAATTTAAATAATTTAAGGTGACTTAAATATTGATCGCCCCTAAGGAAGTGACTCAGTGGTAGAAATGAAGCTTTACAAAGTGTGTGGTATCATGTTCGATCCCTTCTCATGCTCGCTCAGGGAAAAGAAATATTGATCCCTAAACAACCTAGAGATGGATAAATTTGACAAATCGACAATCTAAAAGTGTAAGCCCATCCATAACAATCAAAAATTTTAAGTGGTTTGGTTTAGTTTGGTTTAGGTCAAAACCACAAATCGAACTATCCCTATTAATTCCAAAAATCTCAAACCAAACCGAATCGAACCACTCAGTTTGGTTTAATTTGGTTCGGTTTTGTTGTTTATATAAAGTATTTTTAATCTAATTAACTAATATTAAAAATAACAATAAAAATAAGATTTTAGTTTTGGAATTAACATCAAAATTATATATATATATAAAAACTTACTAACAACAAATTATCATAAAGAAAACAATACAAATTCCAAAATAAAAAACAAACAATTGAAGAAATAATAGTTCTCAAACAATCAAGATTTTGTTTGGTTTAGTATGTGTCTATACACACACACACACACACACACACACACATATATAAAAGATGATCCAAATGTTCAAGATAGTTAACAAATGTAATATAATAAATAAATAAAAATATATAGTTTGGTTCGGATTATAATCTATATTACAAAGAAGCTAGGTAATTGATTAAGGCTATTCAGATGTCAGGATTTAATTTTTTTAACTATCATCCTAAGGTTGTTATTTATTTAAATAACCTCCTCTTTTAGGTTTCCTTATACTGTTAGAATTAATTTTGGATCCCATTTTTTTATCAAACATTTTTTCCTATCATCCTACAGCTGTCATCTATTTGGGTAATCTCCTCATTTGGGTTTCCTTATACTATTAGAATTACCAAACACAATTACTGGCCAGGATTTAATCTCACAATCTTAACCGTTTTTATCACGTTATTTTCCATCCCTATTTTATTTTGACAATCTTTTTATCTCTCACTCTTTCTCTATCTCTTTCTTTCTCCTCCTCCCTGCCTATTCATCAGTTTCTATGAGACTTACTCTTTTACTGCGAAAATTAGATATTACAGTTTTACATTTAATATTTTAAGGTTTTACAGTTTTATGGTTGCGAAAATTTGTATTTGTATTTTTTTCTTTTTAATATTATCATAATAACTTAATCAATTTAATTTTTTTCCGACCCGTAATTTCGTATACAAATATATTTTTTAAATCGTAAGTTTTGTAATTTTAAATATTTTTTTCTTTTTAAATTGTTATCGTAGTTAACTTAAATTACTTAATCAATTTAATTTTTGTCCAACCCGTTTTTCTGGCTTGCAATTTCGTTTACAAATTATTAATTAATCCTTCCGTTCCGGGCAAAGATGCTCCGTTTGAAAGTCAATTTTTTAAAAAATAATAATAATTTTTAGTAGTTCATTAATAATAAAATGACATTTACGGTTTTACAAATATTTAGTTGTAGTTTCTTAATTGATTGCTATCGTAATCAACTAAATCTCAATTTAATTTATGTATGGCTTAGATTTATTTTTTTTAATTTTGAATATTTGTATTTAAATTTCTTTATTTTCTTAAAAGTTGTGTTTAGTTTCCCTTATTGGTCTGAAATCTTTGTGATTTCGATTTCAAAATAGTATTTGTTAGTTCACTCTGCCTTATTCAATTTATTTTGTTGTTTTTGTTTGCAGATATTTTCATTTTTAAGTTTATTTCAATTAACAGGTGTTGGGTTGATGTGTTTGTATGAGAGAGAGAGAATGATTTTTGATGCTTAACTATACTCTTTTAAGATAAGTTATAATTTTTTTTAAAGATGAGTTATAAACTTTTACTACCAATAAAATATGTTATTTCTTTCATTTTCGGGATGTTGGTATGTAATTTACATTAATGATATATTAATTTATTTTTATCACGCTCGATTCATACATTGATCATGCTCATACTAGCACCGTGCCATCGGCACGGGCACAAGTTTATTTTTATAGAATACTACATATCTTCTCATTGTTGTGGTTTCGTTTGTTGGGGCATATGTATTGTTTTCTAATGATATAATTGCCATTTTTTTAGCTTTTAGGATTGATTAATTTTGATCAAAATACATCTCCGTTCGCCTGTTAGATTTTATATGATAATATGTGGGAGGATTCGAGTTTTGCAAATGATGCAGAAAATTTGGTTAAATGAATGTGTTTGAATTCTCTTTGTGTCATGTGTATGTAGAAATAATAGACAAAATTATTATATCTCATGTTTCTAATCTAACCATTGTTGTTAAGCAAGAACCCTAGAAGAAGAAGACTGAGTTTTTGTTATTGAGAAAATAATAAAATTTTCTTTTCATATTGTAACAGTAGTTACAATTAAAATATTTATTTATTGCTTTTCTTATGAAATAAATATCGAAGTAAAATGTTTTATTTTGTTAGGTATTAGTTTTCTCCCCTTTTCATTGTGTAGTGTACATATATCCAACCCATATAAATTATAACTAAATATTAATTCATTTCCACAATATCTGCTTCATTTATTGATAAATTTCAAATTGGCGTCGTGCCATCGGCACGAGCAAGAGTACTAGTCTATATTATAAAACAGCTAGGTAATTGACTAGGGCTATTCAGAGGTTAAGATTAAATTATTTTAAAAATTTAACGATTGAGATTCACCCTCACATTCACATGTGTGAGTAGTTATCCATTTTTAACTTCCTATTTTTCCTTTCCCTATTACAAGTCACCCCTAATATTAATATTATGAGCAGTCACTCATTTTATTGATTATGACTATTTAGAGGTTGAGATTAAATTATCTTACAAAATTTAACGGTTGAGATTCACCCTCACATTCACATGTGTGAGTAGTTATCCATTTTTAACTTACTATTTTTCCTTTCCATATTACAAATCACTCACTACAATTAATATTATGAGCAGTCATCTATTTTTCTTTTCCATTTATTTTATCTTTATATTACAAAGTCACACCCTGCGATTAATCTTCTGAACAGCCACCTCTTATAAAACATCAATCCATCAATTATCACTTGAACCAATGTACCCATCAATTGTATTTTTTTTTAAATCTCATCTTTTATTTAGACATTGTAATTTTAATTAACGAAATCAGTTATCGTAACACCGTGCTACAAACACAGACATGAAGATCTAGTACCATGTTAATTGACCTCTTAAGAAAACACGAGATAAGGTCTCACACAACGACATTATTTTTTATTAATGTTATCATCGATAAATTAATAATTCCTTGATTATACAGCAAAGTCTTTTCAAATTATTATATCATGATTATGATAGTAATTATCAGTAAAATCCATAACTAATAATTTAAATATACTTGTCTATAAGTATATCTATAAGTGGGCCAATTATCCTACTTGACCACATGTCATCATACCCTAATAAACCTAATTGGTGTTTGTTTCTCCATTCAATAATATAAGCACGACATCCTTAGTTCCAAATCGTGATCTCAATTCTTGTTACATTTTATATCTCATTAAATTTTAGTTGTATATTTTTATTTTTATTTCAATGTTTTTTTTTACAAAGAAATATATACGATTGAGATTTAATGAAACTGAAAATGTGAAATATGATGACCGATGAGATAGATGATTTGAAACTCAATCAAACCCTAGCTTATACATGAATGTGAATCTTTGTCTTCACGACTAAGATTTTGGTTAAGAGAGATTCAACCAATCAAATTGTAGACTCCTTGTACTTAGGCGATGAGTCACCTGTTTCCTCTCACATTCTCATGGGGCTAGAATGTGGGAGCTCTCGGGGAGAGTTTCCTTTTTGGAACATGAATGTGGATCTTTATTGGCATTCTATTTTAAAAAAAATACATAGTTTATCGAAATTTTATTTTATTTGTACAAAATATTTAATGTAAAGTTGATTTAAAAAATAACGTGCTAGCAGTAGCAGCATTGCTTGTCACGTGAAAATAGATGCCTTACATGAAAATGTTTAATACTCCATCGATTCACTCAAAAATTCATATTTGAAAATCTAATTATTAAGAGATATATAACTAGCATTAAAACTAGTTATAATTATAAAAATATTTAATCATAATCAAAATATCAATATCAAATATGGAGGATAAACTAAAAATGTTATAGAAATGCTACTCATTCTTAAAAAGTAAAGTTTAAATGGAATATCTTAAAATAATATGATGAATTATTTATTGAAATTTTGAATATCGTGATTAACGATTAAAATAGTACTCCCTCCGTCCCTAAATTATCGTCCTTCTTTCCTTTTTATAGAAACTACATATTAAACCAATATAAATAATCGCAATTATTTAATCACTACCACTTTATTTAATTATAGGCCATATACATGGATATTAAAAACTACATATTAAACCAATATAAATAATCGCTGTTGAAGAATTTATCTACTAAGACCTTTATTAAGCTGTTGAAGAATTTATCTACTAAGACCTCACATGACAAAATATAGTTGGTCTTATTACAGTTAAGGAGAGAGAGAGAGAGAGAGAGAGACAGAGACAGAGACGGGGGGCTTTTTGAAACATTGTGTTTCATCCATTTTCTCATCTGCCCTAGAAAAATGGGTCTTGGAGTCTTGACCCATATTACTTCATTGGGTCTTGTCCACCTTTGGGTACTTCCCAATAAATATTGACCTTTACATTGTCCTTTCATACTACTAGATTTTGGGGTTCTTGAAAGTTGCTTTATTCTTTGATTGTATGGGCAGGTTTGTGGCAACTTGTGCTTGTATCAGTTGTATGAACAAGAACTGATCAAAGTGGTCTACTTTGCTTTAATAAAAAAGATTTTGTTTTTGAGAGTGAAATAGTTGTGTGTGTGTGTGTGTGTGTGAGAGAGAGAGAGGGATGGGGAAGCTGAGAATTGGCAGGGTATTGGACAGTTTATGTCTGTCAACAGGAGGGAACTCATCTTGTCTGTGCATTGGAGGCTTGGGAATCCAAGATGAGGAGAGACAGCCACTGGTTCAATCCAAGAATGTTGATCAGGGTCCCCAGACTCTTGCTTTCATTTTAAAGCCCAAGGTCTCTCTCTCTCTCTCTCTCTCTCTCTCTCTCTCTAAATTAACTCCCATTATACATATTCATCTTTATTTTTCTTCAATAATGAGAACATCATGTAAAACAAATATGAAACCTACTATTTTTGAAGTTTTATTATTTACTAGAGTTGATGATGTTCATTTTCTATGTTCTTGTAGTAGATCACAAAAACAAAAAAAATTCTAGGTTTTAATTTTTTGTTTCTTGTTTGGCCGATATGTGATTTGTTTGGTCCAGTTTGCGCGAACATATAATCTACCATCCCCGGTGGGTCTAAAGGCTCAAGCCGCGCAACCATGTACTTAAACTATGTGTTAAGTAACGAACTCATTTAAAAGTTTAAGCTAATAGAGAGAGCACTAACAAAATAATGTATATCATGTTTTATATTTTTGTGCTTTAACACTATCATTTGGAGATTACGTCTTCTAGTCACTTGTTGATCACAATTCACAGAAATTGAAACCAAAATTTTCTATTGTGTTTCTTCTAGTTCATTCAAAGCAAAGGTAGCATAGGGAAAATGAATTCATAAGACTCAATAAGCCTTGTTTGGATAGACATTTCCTTTTATGGTTTGTGGTTTTTTGTGTGATTGCGATCGAATGAAAAAGTAAGAGAAAAATAGATTTAAAAAAACTAGGAACGGGGTTATTTTGTCATCAAAATGTTCTGAAACTGGGCAGTGATAAATCTTATGTAAGACCGATTTAGATCTTAATTTGTAAGACAGAGTCCACTTTCTCACAGCTCAACTTACCAACATATAGTGGATCGGGTCAAGAGGATCCGTCTTACAAAAAACAACCGTAAGAACATCCTTCCCAAGTTTTTCCAACCTCAAAACCATATTTGGATTAAAAAATTATTATCATTTTTTATGAACTCAGACAAGTGAAGATTTCAGATCCTTAATTTGAGGAGTTTGTCTTGGAATTCATTATAAAACTTGAATATATTTTTTTCATTAAAAAAAGGGTTTTAATTATTTTGAATAAAGTATTTATCAAATAAATTAGTGGGAATCATAATCAATCATATTTTTTCAATTTTGGCTGATGAATTAATCATGTAGATGGTGATGCTAAGGGTCTCCATGCATTGCAATGGTTGTGCAAGAAAAGTTCAGAGACATGTCGCCAAGATGGAAGGTATCTCAAAATAACCTTTTCTTTGCTACTTTCAAAACAGTCATTAGTTTTTTTTGCTAAGAATATGTTTCATGTAAACCTCATAAGACGGAGCGTTCAGCTTTTTAAAAATCATCACCAAAAAGTTTAAAAATCCCAAAAAGGTTCTATTTTAAACATTTACGCTAAACTCTCTGGAGAAACGTTAAAAAGAAACTTTCATTTCAAAACATGATTTTATCTAACACGTTGTACAAAAAAAATCTTTAACTTTATTACGGAGTACAATTTAAATTGCATAGGTACTTAATATAGCACCTATAAAATACTTAATACGACATTTTTTAAAAAAAATTTACCAATTTTCTCTTTATTCAATTTATAATTAAATGAAAAAAAAAACAAGATTAGTGGTAGAGGTGGGCAGGAGGTGGTGGGGCTGGGCAAGAGTTGGTTTTTAATTAAATGAAGAAAAAAAACTATTTTTTTCTGGGTGAAGATGGTGGCGGAGGCTAGGCGGGAGGTGGTGGAGGCTGTGGGGGAGGCCCAGGGTGGGAGGAGGTGGGGGAGGGAGGGAGCTCGGGAGGTCCAGTGGAGGGGTGGGGGAGGGACTGTGGGCGGTGTGGGAGGGAGGGGGGGTGTGGGAGGTGGTTGGTGGTGGTGGTGTGTTCAATTTTTTTTTTTTATTTTGTTAAGGGTAATATAGTATTTATTTTTTATAATAAAAAATGTTGTATTAAGTATTTTATAGGTGTTGTATTAAGTATTGCCCTTTAAATTAATATCGAGGAGTAAGACTACGAGGTTGATTAGAGGGAGAAATTTGGACCGAACCACTTTAGATAATTTTTATCCACTTTACACCCTTATATTTTTCTGTAATCGAAAAAAGACACGTTATGTATCCGTGTACAAAATCATCAATCATCGCGATACAGGAAGTGCCTTATAGCAGTTAAAAGCTTAAAAAATGGACTTAACCCGTAAATTTTCCTTAATTAAACAGACTTGACTTATCAAACAAGACTATATACACTGTTAATTAAGCTACTAAATATGTCACTTTCTCTGTCAAAATATATGAACAGGAGTGACATCCTACCAAGTGGACCTTGAAACAAATATGGTGGTTGTGATTGGAGATATTGTCCCCTATGAAGTTTTGGAAAGTGTTTCCAGAGTCAAACCAGCAGAATTCTGGATAGATACTAAAACCATGCAGCTGATCTGATGAGATATTATTACCACTTCCTTTAGTATAATCTAGATTATTAATTATTAATCTGCTTAATTTCAATATCCCACATATTCAAAGATTTATGAAGAAAAAAAATTAATGAATATGAATACAGTATATACATTATTGTGTGATTTTCAGCTGGAAAGCTACTAGGCTAGGCGATGTGTATAAACTACTATCGATCGATCGATCTTATGTAAAATATACGGTTCACGATTGTTATCGAGCGAATTCTCTAATCGAACAAAAATCTCGAAACATATTATGGTATTCCAGATTCACTTACAGTTTAGATTCAGTGTTTTAATTTATGGAGATAGATGGTCATAATTTTCTTTTTATATCTAATCACATCATTGCAAGTAGGCCTATAAATTGGGTTGGTTGAGTCGGATCGAAATAAGTAACGGGTTGGGATTAGAACCTAAATACTAAACGAATTGAAATGAGTCGGATTAATTTGATGGGGTTTTAATGGGTAATATGTTTACACGTGTCGATCCGACTTAATCATAATTTTTTTCCAAAAATTCATATCTTTATAAAGTAAAAATAAGTGAGTCAAAATAGTTAATATATCAGACTCGCTTTAATCCGACCCATTAATATTTTCAAGTTTAAATGAGTTAACAATTTCGACTTAAAAATGTTAAAGTTAATATTTATAGATATACCTAATTCACCATCAACCAAACTTCTTCTTCACACATGCTAGAGTGAGACCCAAATCGTTAGACAAAACCTTTGGAAGGTTAACAAACACTACAAGGCCCAACTAAGCTCACGAGGCTTCAGTCCAATACTTTCCTCACAAGTTCCCTTAAAAGGTAACCCTTTAGACTACTTTGAACAAAGTAGTTTTGACTAAAAGTGCAAATTCAATCAACCCCTCCTTTACAACCAACATGTGCAAAGGAAAGATATATTTTATAGTGTTGATGATGAGTGTGCATTTGAATGTGACAGCTCAAGTCATCCTTACATCTGGGACGTTGAATATTTAGTTGTCTTGTCCTTTTCAATTGATCTTCTTAGATAATATCTCTTCCAAGGATATATTTATATACATTTGATGATGTAAGACTAGCTTTTATTTTTTATGATCGTAAAAGATTTTTCATTTTCTTAAGAATTAATTTGGTAGATATTAGGCTTGTTGAGTATCGATACGCATGTATTGGTATAATTCAAACTCTCTCTCTCTCTCTCTCTCTATATATATATATATATATATATATATATAAACATGCATATTCATGGAAGAATAATTAGATACGTTTGATTCAATTTCAACAAAGTTAGAATTAACACACAAAAAAACAAAGTGTGTGTGTGTGTGTGTGTTATCTTATAATTAAGTGGCTTGATTTTAGATTTTTAATATTTTTCATAATAATTGAAGAAAAAAAGTAAGAGAAAATAAAAAGAAAGATGGTAGGACTAAAAGAGAAAGAAAGTTTGAAACTACAAAATAGGTTAATAAGTCACACAAGTGAAACGAGGGGTGTCCATCTGGTTCACCAAACCGTCAAACCAAGTGCTTTGGTGTGGTTTTGTGGCTAAAATGGTTTAGTTTTGCTTGAATTTTTTTAAAACGAGTAATTTAATTTCACTCATGGTTTGATCCGTCAAACCTAACCAAATCCAACCATCTTAAACCAAAAAACTAAGTCGAACCGAACTGAGCCATAGAATCTCATTTATGATCATTAGTGAAATTAATTATATCATTTGTTGGATTATAGAGTATATAAAGTTAAAGTATTCATGTTATGGTCGTTACCACGAGACCGAACCACAACCTTGAACCACGGAATCAAACTGTAACGCTAAGCTGCATCATCATGATTTGGAAAACGAATTTGAAATAAGGTTTCGTTTGTTTCACATAAAATAATTTTCGAAAAATGTTTTCCAAAAAATGATTTATGGAAAATGAAAAGATTTTATTGTCGGGTGTTTGGCAAACACACGAAAAATGTTACGAAAAAAAATTATGAATAAATACAAAAGGAATATTCTAATATTAATGTTCATATTGAATATAAGATAGCATTGATCTTAAGTAATTTTTCTTTAATAACCCTTAATTTATCATTAGTGGTGTCAAATCAATAAGGTCTATCATTTTTCAATCTCATAAATACAAATAAAAAATTGATAATCGATATGGAAAAAAAATGTTTTAAAAAAGAAATTAGATAATGTTTGGGACGTTCCTAAATAATATAGTGGACATTAATTTTAGAACGTAGTGAGTATTTATTAAAATTATAATTTATAAATAATGTGCACAAACTTAATTTATATTTCTAAAAATTTTATTTGTTGAGTGTAATATTGTACGTGTATGTACACATGTGTAATTGTGGAAGAGAACGAATGGTTGCTCTAACACAAAGTTCTAAAAATCGTTAGGCGACCGCTAGGCGGCACATTAGCGCCTAGCGTCTAGGGGCCTAGGCGGGGCCGAGAATTAAGGCATAATAACCATTTTTTTTTAATAATTTACATCAAAGATCAAACACATTGACTACAAATTTAATTTTTTTTTATGTTTCTCATTTTATCAAACATTTGTCTATATTTGTAGAATTAACAAAAATATACAAACCTACCATTAATCTCAATTATCAACAACCCCAAAATAATAAATCAGTCAAGTTTAGAACTAAAAACAAAAACAATATTACTCCAGCTCGCCCCCCATTACCTCCCTCTCTATCTCACCATTACCACTCCCTCTTCCTTCTCCCGTCACTGCATGCCACAAAATCAAAGCTACAAAAATAAATTAAGGTCAGCGAGGTTTGATGTAGACGCTGACTTGGTCGATTAGGCGGCGACTAAGAAAGTCGCGGCGGTAGAGAGAGGTCTAGCGCCTGGGCGGAGCTAGGCGGGGAGTTTTAGAACACTGCTCTAACATATAGAAAATAACTTACGGAAAATGAATCCGTAAGTCTTTTTTCCTGAAAAGAAGACTTTATTTTCCGTTGATTCAAAAAGTTTTTTTGTTAACTATATTTTTCAAAGATTACCAAACATCGAAAATTGAGAAAAAATGTTTTTCGAAAGCCAGTTTTCATTAAATAAATGGAGACTAAGATTGAGACCATAATGTACCCATGTACATGAATACACATATTCACATGTGACTCTTTTTTTTCCCTAAATGTAACCAAATGCCCCAAAGATCCCTCTTTTTTAAATATATCCAAATCCCCCAAAAACCCTTCCAATGAAATTCAACCCTAAAACGAAAAGAAGGAAAAGTGAGTGATCTAACAATAGAACAATACTAAATAGCACATACATCACTATTAGTTTGAATGATAAGTAGATTTGTTTCCCAAATTCCTAAGCATTTCAATTAATTTTGATTCTTGTGACAACATTTGGGAATAATTCTCAAATGCATAGTCCAATCATAGGATACATCCTTGAACATGCCCAAAAAATAAATAAATTTTGATTCTTGTGACAACATTTGGGGACGGAGTGGGGCTATTTATACGACAAAGTTTGCTCTTTACATCTTATTTATCATAATGAAGTATTGTACCTTATATTATATATTATAGAAAATAAGATTTGAATAGTAAATTTTGGGATGTAGATATCCTCACCGTTAGAGGTATTGCGCAATACTATTAGATTTGTTTTTTTTTTTTTTAATTTTTTGACCTGTTCAAGAGATAGATTCAAGGCATTTGACGGATTCCCCTTTGTAAGACTTTGAATCCGCCCTACAATGATCAAGATTTAAATTAACTAATGATAATATGTACTGTAATTCCAAGGTGAAGAAGACTTTGATCAGGCAAACTCTTTGTTTGACTATTTGTAGACAAAATCATGTGGTTTTAAATTGAGGCTTGTAATATTACGAGTAACTCTTTTTTGAAATCGTCTTACGGATCTTAACTCATAAGATGAAGCATCATTCTTTCATAATTCTACCGACTAATATATGATGGGTCGGGTTAGGAAGATTCGTCTTCCATAAAATACATGTAAGACTATTTTTCTTAAGTTTTAGCCTAATATTATCGGGTTGAGTTTGTGGTATCTCTTCAAGTTCAAGTTTTTTTGTTAGTATCGTTGAATGATTAAGTTGATAAAGATTTAGAGTATCCATGTTATTTTTAGAAATGGACAAATTTGATTTAAATAGATCTGAATATATAATACTCCGGACGTGGTGTGTATTATTGCCGACATCGTATTCTATACTCCCTTCTAGTGACCGATTCACACAAAATTTAGCTAGGTCACAAAATTTAACTATTATATAAAAAGTTTAGAAATCAAAATTTTATTATATAAAAAGCTTAGAAATAATATTTTGATTGGGATCCCTACTCAAAACGACGTAGTTTTTGTAAGATAGAATTTTTTTTTTTTATTTGAGCAGGTCCCTTGTCCGTGGATCCGCCGGTGCTCCCTTCAATCTTTTAATAAAAAGTTTTATTTGAATCGATACAAAGATAAAGAAAAAATTTTAAATTTTTTTTGGATGTTGTCTGTTTTCCAATGATGCTAGTGTAGAAATTATATTTATTAATGAAATTCAAATTTAAATTAAGCGTAAATGATAAAATATTACACAAATAAATAATTACAAAGTAAATTATTTATTTTGAAATTGATTGGAAAAAAAAAACTTTTTCCTAAAAATGAAGGCGAGTCCGAGAGAGTAGATTGATGAATAGTTGTGTTCATATATAAATACTCATATGCACCTTAACTCGTATTTGCTTAAATTAGTTCGGATATATCTTATCCGATCTATCGTGTGTTGGTGGATTGAGGTATGAGATAATGAAATTCCATCTTACGAATAAAAATCTAAAAAACGGTTTTACGTACAAAAGACTTACCGATATTTATTAATTCGAAGAAATTAGTTGTTCGTGCAGTAGCTGAATTTATATTTCAAACCATTCACTTGGCTTAGATTTTGTAGTTAACACTTGAGATAATTTCACAGTGATTGTTGTAACTATGCAAAAATGTATATTACATCCGTCCCAAAACAAATGTCGTATTAGCAATTTACACATAAATTAAGAAAGTTTATTAAAAGACTGTTTTATCCTATTTTAAGATCATTTATTGTAATTAAGTTGAATTAATATATTTTTTTCTTTCCTCTCAACAACTATCTTTAACTACATTTAATTTTAACATAATAAATAATGATAGTTTTAGTAAAATATGGGCAAATGTGTTTTGAAATCTTATAACGAAATTTATTTTGAGACAAAAAAAAAACTTTATTAAAACGATATTTATTTTGAAACGAACGTAATATTAATTTGAGATATATGAAAACTCATCTGAACTCATCACGATCAAACAAAAAACAAGACATGTTCGTATGGTGTGTACTTGTCACGACGATGGTTTTGAAATTAGTTTTTAAGCTTTTGAGTTTTGTTTTGTAATCAAAAATTCAAAAATTAAAAACAAAAATTCATTAATTTCGCAAGTAGAATGGATCCTAAGTAGAGCAAAAAAAAAATCTTTTGGTAAAAAATAATGTTAAAACTATTAAATGATGACAAAAATTTAGAAAAAACGTTTTACGAGTATTTTTTGCATGACGAATTTCCTAACACGATCATTCGTGTGTTGATGGGCTGAGATATGAGAGATTGAAACCTCATTTTACAAATTAAGATCCGTAAAACAGTCTTAGAGTAGACCAACTGTTAAATAAATATCAAATTTTGTGGCCATAATGAGTCAATTGACCATCAGATTATAAATTATAAGTTCATAATCATAGCCCATTCCCGTTTTGTTTGGGATTTTTCTTCCTTTGTATCTTTAGAGACGATTGAATTGGAAATTCAGAAGTTTAAAACTTACGATTACATCTGTTCCTTTGTCACATTATTGACTCCACTTTTTACCTTATAATTGAGCTAACAAGATGCCAAATAATGTAACACTAAAACTGTTACTCCCTTTGTTTTTTAAAATGAGTAAAATTAGCTATCAAATCAGGTGGCAGATGAGTAGATGGCATGACTTAATGGCCGCTATTTTGTACCTTCTTCCTAATCAAACCTTAGTTAACTTTAACTCAAACAAAAAAATCAAAATTAATTAAAAAAAGAGTAATTAAGGTAGTAACTTCCCAAATATTATTTCCAACCTAGGCGATAAGAGCGTGAATCCTCTTCTTCGGCGCCGGCGGTTCAAATCTTCAGTTTGCTCTCTCCATCGCCGAGAATTTCCCCAAAATAATTCCCAAACTCTCCCTACGAAATGAGCGGCAATTCACCTTCTTCTTTGGCACCGGCAACGACCACCATATCCGATTCTCCAAATATATTTGAAACACAGATTGTTCAAAACCAAACTCAGTGTCCAGTACAATATCCGCCATCAATGAAGTTATTGCATGTAATCCAAGATTTCAAAGGTTTATGATTATATGGCTCCACAATGATCTTCCTCGCACTATTAGAAACCGTGCCTTCAGCGACAGAATTCTCAGCGACGGAAATTTTTCGTCGCTGATTAGCAACGGAAATTGAACATCAGCGACGGAAATGAGCATCAACGACGGAATTTTCCGTCGCTGAAGGTCACCTTTAGCGACGGAATCAGCGACGGAATTGAACATCAGCGACGATCTTCTGCGACGGAAAATTGCATTTGAATATTTCTAATTTAATTTCAAGATTTATTTTAAAATTCTCACGAAAAAAATAAATTGAAAATTAAATTATAATTAATATAAAATATCAATAATATTTGAAATTAAATTTAAATTAAATTAAAATAATATTTGAAATGTTAATTTAATAATATAATATAAATAATTAAAATGATTAGCATCAATATAATTACAAAAATTAAAACATTTACATTACAACTTAACTTAACTTAACTTAACGTAACGTAACGTTAACTTAAATTGAAATTAAATTAAAATAATATTTGAAATGTTAATTTAATAATATAATATCAATAATTAAAATGATTAGCATCAATATAATTACAAAAATTAAAACATTCACATTACAACTTAATTTAACGTAACTTAACGTAACGTAACGTAAACTTAAATTGAAATTAAATTAAAATAATATTTGAAATGTTAATTTAATAATATAATATCAATAATTAAAATAATTAGCATCAATATAATTACAAAAATTAAAACATTCACATTACAACTTAACTTAACATAACTTAACGTTAACTTAAATTGAAATTAAATTAAAATAATATTTGAAATGTTAATTTAATAATATAATATCAATAATTAAAATGATTAGCATCAATATAATTACAAAAATTAAAACATTCACATTACAACTTAACTTAATGTAACTTAACGTTAACTTAAATTGAAATTAAATTAAAATAATATTTGAAATGTTAATTTAATAATATAATATCAATAATTAAAATGATTAGTATCAATATAATTACAAAAATTAAAACATTCACATTACAACTTAACTTAACGTAACGTAACTTAACGTAACTTAACTTAACGTAACGTAACATAACTTAACTTAACGTAGCGTAACGTAACTTAACGTAACGTAATGTAATGTAACGTATCGTAACTTAACGTAACGTAACGTAACGTAACTTAACTTAACGTAACTTAACTTAACTTAACTTAACTTAACTTAACTTAACTTAACTTAACTTAACTTAACTTAACTTAACTTAAACGTAACGTAACTTAACATAATGTAACTTAACTTAACTTAACTTAACTTAACTTAGCTTAACGTAACGTAACTTAACTTAACTTAAACATAACGTAACGTAACTTAACTTAACTTAACTTAATGTAACTTAACTTAACTTAACTTAACTTAACTTAACTTAACTTAACTTAACGTAACTTAACTTAACTTAACTTAACTTAACTTAACTTAACTTAACTTAACTTAACTTAACGTAACGTAACTTAACTTAACTTAACGTAACTTAACTTAACTTAACTTAAACGTAACGTAACTTAACTTAACTTAACTTAACGTAACTTAACTTAACTTAACTTAACGTAACGTAACTTAACTTAACTTAACTTAACGTAACTTAACTTAGCTTAACGTAACTTCCTAACTTCTTAACTTAAACGTAACGCAACTAACTTAACTTAACTAATCCAGAACTTTTTTAACTCTAACTTAACTTAACTTAACGTAACGTAACTTAACTTAGCTTAACTTAACGTAACTTAACTTAACTTAAACGTAACGTAACTTAACTTAACTTAACGTAACGTAACTTAACGTAACGTAACTTAACTTAACTTAACGTAACTTAACTTAACTTAACTTAACTTAACTTAACTTAACTTAACTTAACTTAACTTAACTTAACTTTTAACTTAACTTAACTTAACGTGAACTTAACCTAGCTTAACTTAACTTCTTAACTCTAACTTAACTTAACTTAACTTAACTTAGCTTAACTTAACGTAACTTAACTTAACTTAACTTAACTTAGCTTAACGTAACGTAACTTAACTTAACTTAAATGTAACGTAACTTAACTTAACTTAACGTAACGTAACTTAACTTAACTTAACTTAACTTAACTTAACTTAACTTAACTTAACTTAACGTAACTTAACTTAACTTAACTTAACTTAACTTAACTTAACTTAACTTAACGTAACGTAACTTAACTTAACTTAGCTTAATTTAATGTAACTTAACTTAGCTTAACGTAACATAACTTAACTTAGCTTAAACGTAATGTAACTTAACTTAACTTAAATTAAATTAACTTAACTTAGCTTAACGTAACATAACTTAACTTAGCTTAACGTAACGTAACTTAACTTAACTTAACGTAATGTAACTTAACTTAACTTAACGTAATGTAACTTAACGTAACGTAACTTAACTTAAATTAACTTAATGTAACGTAACTTAACTTTTTTTTTTTTTTTTTTTTTGGAGAAACAGGGACGACACCCTGCTAGATTTTATTTATAAAGAAAAAAATGATACAAACTTGAGGGGGACAACCAGCCTAACCCTTATAATGGGAGGACAGAGGAGCCTAACCTCGAAAGAGGAAATATATAGAACGCAAAAATGGAAAGAAACAAAGCCAAAAAAGAGGACTAAGAAACCCGAACATAAGGAGTACTAGCTTTGTCCAGAGTAATGAGACCTTTAACTTTGGCAGGGAGAGAGTTAAAGGAATCAAAAACAACATCACGGTCCTCATCAATGCCAAAATTGGCCAAAGCATCCGCTACAGAATTTGCCTCTCTAAAAACATGATGAAGCAAGATATATAACTCCCTTTAAAGAAGGATGATAGATCGAATCAAGTAGGAGCATCGCCAAGGGGGACGCACAGAGCCCTGAATGCAATCAATTAAACCTTTAGAGTCGACTTCCACAATAACCCGCCTCAAACCTTTTAACTGTAACTCTCGGAGACCATTTAAAAGAGCCCAACATTCTGATTGAAAGCTGGAAGAAAGGCCATAAGAAGCTGAAAAAGCCCAGATCATATCACCCATGCTATTACGCAAAATACCGCCACTTGAACCCAAACCCGTGTTGCCCCGGCAAGCCCCGTCTGTGTTTAGTTTATAGGATCCATAATCAGGTTTGGACCAGCAAATTAACCGAACCGTCTTGGATGTAATGAGACCCATACGGGAGGGGTAAACACGATCCCAGTTGTCTAAAGGGAGAGGAGAGAGACCCGCGCTTTTGAGAATAGGAACAATGAGAGTCTTTATGCTGTCGACAATAACCCAGCCAGGTTTGCGGGAACTTTCATGCAGGGCATGGTTTCTGAACTTCCAAAGCTCCCATAAGATAATAGAAGGGGTGATAGCATGCAAAGATGAGTGGTCTTTTGAAAACCACCAAGCAAAACAGCCTTGATTCAAAGAGATAAAATGCTGGGAGATGCCTACTAGCCTATTAAAATAAAGCCAAACATAACGGGCAGTGGGGCTGTCCAAAAAAACATGGTTGTAGGATTCGATATTCCCTGAATCACAACAAGAGCATCGAGAGGCCAGATGAATCCCTTTAGCCATAATACTTTCATCAAGGGGAAGGTGACGGAGCCAAAGACGCCACATGAAAATGCTTATATGTCGTGGAAGATACTTGGACCATATGAATTTGGAGGAAGGCAGAACTGGCCATTTTTTCCTTTTTTGCTGCCAAGCAGAAACAAGGATAAAGTTGCCTTTAGAGTTGAGACTCCAACAAGCATAATCGGGGTGACCAGACAGAGAAATACCATGCTTTGCAATGTAGTCCGAACCCTGACCCAGCCTAATCGAGCCGCATCTCAAACTGAAAGTCGGGAAATAATTCTTTCACCAAGGAAAATTGGCTGGAAGAAGGCTGCATGAGATCCAGAAGCCAATTGTCATTCCAAACCGAGCAATCACCTCTGCCTATGATCCATTTGATAAACTATTCAGGAGTTGCTCGAATGGAGGCAAGCCGCTTCAGTAGTGGGCAGAAGAAGTGAAAATTTGGATCAGAAAGGAAAAATATTTTTGCTTCATAAACTTACTCCAAAGACTATTAGAGGTGCGAAGTCTCCACCAGAGCTGAACTGAGAATGCTTGGAGAACATTAGATATAGCCCTTATGCCTAGCCCACCCTCGGTTGTAGGTCTGCAGCATTCTTCCCATGAAATCCAGTGGGTTTTAAGTTTGCCATCAATCGACCCCCAGAAGAAATTAGCAAATATCCTGTTTAAATGCTTTATAACAGAAACAGGAGGATGCAGAACCGCAATCTGATGCATAACAATAGATTGGATAACGGAATTGATCAGAGTAACTTTGCCCGCTTGGTTAAGAAAAGCGCCCATCCAGGAATTAATTTTTGCTTGGAGCTTGCCAATAAGAGGGTCAAACAGATTTTTGGTTTTCCTGCCTTCAAAAAGGGGGCAACCCAGATAAGTAACAGGAAGAGCATGATTATTGAACCCCACGTGCCTGCGAATAGAAGCCATCCTGCTGGCGGAAATATTTTTGGAAACCATGAAACCACTCTTGCTTGTGTTGATCAGTTGGCCCGAATTTTGCTCATAGAGATCAAGGAATTTACGATGTTGCTTAAGGGAATGTCTGTTCCCGTTACAAAAAATAACAATGTCGTCTACAAACGCCAAATGAGAGACGATTGGGCAGCCACTAGAAGAGGAAAAAGCGTAGTGAGGGTGATCAAGCTAGAGCTTATTAAGACCACGACTTAGAACCTCAGCAGCAATGATGAAGAGACTAGGAGAAAGAGGATCACCTTGACGAAGGCCTCGAGAGGACGGGAAAAAGCCAGCATAGGAGCCATTAATGAGAACAGAAAACCAATTGTTGGATATAAGCCGCCAAATCATGTCAATAAAGACTTCGCCGAATCCAAATTTCCTAAGCACATCAATCAAGAAAATCCAAGAAACCCTATCAAAGGCTTTAGCCATGTCTAGTTTGAGAATCACATTGGTACCATTAACCTTTTTTTCTTCAGATGGTGAACCATTTCGTGCGCCAATAATAAATTATCCTGGATGAGGCGCCCTTTAGTGAAAGCACTCTGGGAATCAGAAATAATAAGCGGCAATATTTGGGCGAGCCGAACCGATAAAATCTTCGAGATGATTTTATTACAAAAATTACAAAGACTTATCGGCCGAAGATCCTTAAAGGATTCAATATGAGCATATTTGGGGATCGTAATTAAAGAGTCTTGATCAAGATTTCGACATATCAAATCCGCAAAAGAATTCGGAGAATAGCAAGAAAAAGGTCACGAGATAATATTCCAACAAAAGTATAGAATTTCCCAGTCGGCCAGTGCTATTGATGGCGCAAGATTTCCGCAATTTTCAGGGAATTTTCGGTTATTTTGTGCTATTTTTGATTTAATTATGCTTTGGAAATATTATTATTTGTGTTTTTGTGCTTAATGTAGGTTTCCAAGCATAATCGAGCTTTTATACGGTGTTTAGCACGAAGTTCGAGACAATTACGGGCTTAAAAGTTGAATTAGAAATTATTTACTCAAAGTTCGTTAAGCCCGTTAAGAGATCCAAGGCAAAATCAGGCTAACAGAGGCTAACGGAGGCTGGAAATATTAACGGAGGACCATTTTGTGAAGTCTGGGAGGAGCAGGCTGGCGGCGCTAAATTCTGAAACTTCAGGGGTACCGGAGAAATTTACAGAAGTTCAGGGGAGGCCAGCGCGTCTTCAGAAGTCCCTGGCGCGTTGTCGCATTTGCAGTGGACCACGTGGTGCCATCTGCCGCTTCCTACCCACTAGCGTGGCTCGCGAGAAGCTTCATGGGTCCGGGTCAGCCCGCGTGCATCTTCAGCCCACCAGCCCAATCACCCGCCTATCCAACTCATTTCCTCACTCATCTCTCACCCACTTTTATCCGGGTTGACCCGCGAACTTCTCCCTTGGGTTGCCCTGCCCAACCGCGACCCAGCCCCTCTTTTTCTTCCACTTTTGCCCCCAGCTTTCCATTGTCTTCCCTAAATTTCCCCTGCTTGTCCAGCCTCTCCACTGCCTTCCCCAATTAAATCTGGCAGTCAACATTTTGAAGAAAGAGAAGTCCCCATTTGGGGATGTTGCTCCCAAATGGGGCACCAACCTCCACCTCCACCAAAAATTATTTCCTTTCTCAATTAATCGTTCGTCAATGAAGGTTTGAAGCATCATTTCAAGAACCAACGGTGCATTTACAATTGATTTCAACCCCGGAAACGAACTTTGCCCGGTTTAATTCTTCCAACCTATATTTTTAGATATTTATTATGAGATCTTGGGTTGATTAATTTTGTAAATGAAGAATTGGTTTGTGCTTAAATTATTATGGAATGCAATTATTTTTTCTATGTCAAATGTAATGTTTTAATTTAATCTATCTCTTTATTTAGTACGCATTCATGTTGGTTATTATTTTGTGCACTTAATGCCTTTAATTAATTGATCACTAATTAAATGATTTTAGAAATATTTAGGATCCGCGAGAGCTACCTATTTATTTCGAACCAATCAATTTAATAGTTGGTGTTTTGTGACACACACCGATAGCCAAAATGAGACTAGGTTTGACACGCGATCGAACCACCTTAGCCATTCGCGAGGTCGGGGAGGTTAGGGTTGACTATAAGATGCGAGAGCCCGTAGTTAACCAATTTTATTTGTCTCGGCTACCAACATGACTTGTAGAAAAATATGAAGAGTTTCTTTTTGCGAAGTATTACCCATGTGTTTGGTTATTATTGTGTGATATTCATGCTTTTAATCGCGTAGTGAACCATTAAATGATCATTAGAATTATAGGATAAGATGCGAGAGCCCGTCCTATCAATTCCGAAAATCACATTAATTATTTACGTTACGTGAGACCGAGAGGAGATCGTGTGTAGATAGTCATTGGGTGCTTGGTTTGACATGCGACTATTTTCTCCTATGTTATAAGAAGTGAGAGCCCGTAGCTAGGAGTTGTAGCTAGATTTGCTATATGTTGCGAGAGCCCGTAGCGAATAAAATAGTGCGCCCGACTACCAAAACTTGAGTTAAAGAAAAGTAGAAAGAGGATTAAATTAAACACCGGCTAGACTAGAAATAATGCGTTCCTATATTTCTATCTTGATTTGTTGTTGCCAAACCACCTCCGCAGTAGTATAGATTTAATTGCTTTCTTAGGTTGTTTATATTTTTAGATTTTAATTTAATTTCTTTTCGCTCAAATATAATTAGTTAGCATAATTTCGGTACTTAGTTGGAGTGAGAATTACGCGCATTCCCTATGGGATCGATAACTCGTACTTAGGTACACTTTATTACTTTATACGGCCGGGTAATCTTGCCCGAGTTGCGTTTTTGCGCACATCAACTATCCCCCGAAAGAGAAAAAACAATCTCTTTCATTTCATCCATAGAAGGAGGCGCGGAAAGAAGGCTGTTATGATCTGGGCTTAACAAGGAAGGGATTACATTTATGATCTCATTGGTGATCCGAGGAGAGGTAGAAAGCTGATCTTTATAAAAGGCAACAGACAACATCTTTTATGGCCTTTTCAGTTGAGAGATTATTACCATGCATATCCTTGATGTGATGAATGAAAAGCTTATTTCGAGTTTGCTTAACTGAGGAGTGAAAGAGACTAGTATTGCCGTCCCCATCCTTAAGCCAACGAAGGAAAGATTTCTGTTTCCAATAGTCCTCTTCAATCTTAATAGTCTGTTGTAATTTGGCCCGTGCCAAGTGAAGACCCTCACAATTAGCAGCACTGTTATTATCTGCAAAGAGAATTTCCTTCGCCAAAACATCATCCTCTGCAGTTTTAACAGCTTGAAAAATATTCCCAAAGACTGCTTTATTCCATTCCTTCAAGGCTACTCTAACAGCACGAAGTTTGTTGGAGAATTGAACCATTGGTCGACCGTTAACTTGACCAGCCCAAGCGTGCTCAACCGTAGCAAGAAAGGTAGGATGAGTTGGCCACACATTCAGAAATCGAAAATGGTAAGGCCTGGTTCCTGAAGTCGAATTAATGGATATAACAAGAGGTGAATGATCCGAGCAGGTTCGGTTGAGATGATCCACCGAAGTAGAAGAGAAAGAATAAATCCAATTAGAACTGCAAACAACCCTATCAAGACGTTGATAAATAGTTGTTTGACCTTCACGGTTGTTACTCCACGTGAATCTGCTACCCGAGAAGCCCATGTCCATAAGACCCACCGCATTAAGACACGGTTGGAATTCATGAGCACCCTCTCTATCCCAACCATTGCCACCAATTTTTTCATGAGATTCCAGGATGATATTAAAGTCCCCAAGAACCAGCCAAGGATCGCTACTGAAATCATGCCCCATATCAATAATATTATTCCACAGAACTTGCCTTTCCAAGGATGAACATTTTGCATAAACGGTTGTGATATAAATTGAATGAGACCATGTATAGTGCCGAATATTCAAAGTAAGATGCTGCATAGATTCATTAGCCTCCAAACAAGTAAAGGAAGATTTAGCTAAGATCCAGATATTATTAGCGAGTGCAAAATAAACTTGGAACTTAAGCTTACGGGCAGAGATAGGAAGTTTAGACGTATCTTGCATGGGCTCACAAACCGAAAGAAAAGAAATTTTGTGAAGAGAAATTAACTTTTTGAGACGAGCAATTGTGGAGTCGTTACCTACTCCCCGAAGGTTCCCAAAGAGATGGTTAATCATCATGAGAAACTGTCGAGCTATTGCTATTGTGAGAATGCTTTTTGGAGCGTGTGTTCCTTCCCTTACCAGTAGCAGCCTGGGGATGCTTGCCAGTGTTCTTCTTAATAGCAGCTCCATCTAAATTTAAAGCTTCCAGATTCTGAGTGTCTACACATATGTCTTAACTTAACGTAACTTAACTTAACTTAACTTAACGTAACTTAACTACAACGTGGCGTGGCTTAACTTAACTTAGCGTTAACGTAACAACTTGGCAGCAACTTAGCAGCAACAGCAACTTAGCGTGGCGTGGCTTAACAACAGCAACGTAACGTAACTTAGCTTAGCGTGGCTTAGGCTTAGCGTGGCGTAACTTAACTTAACTTAAACGTAACGTAACTTAGCTTAACGTAACGTAACATAACTTAACTTAACTTAACGCTACGTAACGTAACGTAACTTAACTTACTTGAATATGTCATTCTCCAAGACAATGTTGTATAGAATGATGAACACAACAGATTCTGGTTACATTTTTGTCTCAACCCGATCTGATTAGGTAAAACCCAATCGGATCAAATATTTGTTCACGACAAAGCATCAATTCATTTAGCGGGTTTCCCTAATTTTTAATTCTGAAAATATTTAGCGATGAAAAATTCCGTTGCTGGAATTAAATTGAAATTAAATGATGAAAATATTTAGCGACGGAATGTGCTAGAGACATGCAACACAGTATGACCACATGCAAATTCAACTTTACTCTATTTATATAATTTTGTTATTATTTTTTTAAATATATAAATTAAGTTGTAATGTGAATATTTTAATTTTTGTAATTATATTGATGCTGAAATATTAATTTAATAATATAATATCATTCATTAAAATGATTATAATATTTCCTATATATACACACACAAAGGGATTTTACAAAAACAAAAATATTCCAAAAAATTATTTATTTTAAATTTACAAAGGGATTTTACAAAACAAATATTTCAAAACATTATTTATTTACAAAAACAAATATTTCAAAACATTAAAATGATTATAATATTTCCTATATATATAGGAAATATTATAATCATTTTAATGAATGATATTTTATTATTAAAGTAATATTTGAAATGTTAATTTAATAATATAATATCAATAATTAAAATGATTAGCATCAATATAATTACAAAAATTAAAATATTCACATTAATTTATATATTTAATAAAATAATAACAAAATTATATAAATAGAGGAAATTTGATTTAAATTAATAAAGTGAAATTATATAAATAGAGTAAAATTATATTCTGTAATTAATAAAGTGTCATGTAAAGAGTCCACTTTAAAAAATTAAGATATACAAGTGTCATTTTATTACTAATAAACTATTAAAGTTGTCATTTTCTTAAAAAAAATGACTTTTAAACGAAGACTATTTACCCGGAACGAAGAAAGTATTTGAAATTATAAAAATATAATTTCAAGTCAATTAATAATCATGTTCCCGAAAAATTAAAGCTCCCTCACCGCCAAAAAAATATTTATATTACCGCCAAAAACAATCTTCCCTAAAAAAATAAATCAACCTTTCTTTTTCGCTAAATGTGAGCGGGAGTGAACAAGATATCCACCGCCAAATCCAAAAACCATCTCAAAAAGCCCTCTCTTCCTCTTCGCAGTCTCTTCATTTCCCCTCCCTCTCCCTTTACGGCCGCCATCCTCCATGGCCGACCTAAAACCCAAGCGATCCAGCTTCATCTCCGCCGTCAATCACAATCGCCAAGCAAACCCCTCTCTCCCTACAACAACGGGACCATCAACAAAAGTGCTCGCTCCATCCGCCCCAAACTTCGAGTCCATCGGCTCCATCTCCCTCTCTTCCACAATCCATATCTCGCCCCCCTCTTCGTTGCCTCGAGTCCTCTTCACCCGTCTTCGCCCATTCACAGACTTCAATTGCTCGCGCGCCATCTATCTCCATCATCGGTCGTCTCCCTTTCTCGGTTGTAGATCCGGCAATCACCAACTCATCTTCCACACCCGCCATGGCGGCCTGCTTTCGTCTCCACCGTAATTTCGAGCTCCGGCTCCATCCGATTTCAAATTGCTCCGGTGGGTTTGAAGGAAATTCATTCTCGTTCCAAAAGTTCCAATAATCCAAAAATTTCTTTTCTTCTCCAAAAATTTCTGCAAAATCCAAGTAAGATTGTTCTAATTTTTTCCAATAAATGCTGAAATATGGGAGTTAAATTGCTTGACATTTGTTTCCTAAGTATACTCTGGGTATACTGAAATTGTGCAAATTGAATAGTGGTGGTAATCTGGTATGCTTGTGGTCAAATGTGCTAAGTTCAAATGTGTTAAGTTCTTCTGAGGTTTGCAAAATTGGTGTCCCACGATATTGTTTAGGAGCACCACATAATCTACAGTTGGTCCTGCTGTATTCCGAGTCTCTATTGTGATTCTCTGAGCATTTATTTATTTGTATATAATGTCTGCAGTCCATTTGAAATATATATGCATTGTAGTTGGTAAACGTTGTCATACTTGTCACTTTACTCATTTCGCTCTCTGTTTGGATAACAAAAATGCAAGGAAGGTAAGCAATTTATGAAAGGAAAAATGCTAAAAATCCCAAAAAAAAGGGTTCCAGTTTTGCATTTCAATCTTTGTGTCAAGCATATGAGTTGTGATTGCTTAGTCATTGGCCCTAGAGGTGAAGTGTGATGTCTGATCAATCACATGCTTGACACATTGATTTGGGATACAAAATTGGGACATTTTATGGGATCCTTGCAGCACTCTTCTTGGAAAATCTTTGAGCTTTGGCAATGGTTGTACCTCTTTTATTTTTTTCCCTTGCCCAACTTCTGCCAATAGAGTGTTTATTGAAGCTTTTTGGGTAGTTTTTCAAACGACTGTGATGCTTAGGTGTTGTTGATTTGGCGCCACGAAAGGCCAATTTTGAGAAGTTGGAAAAATTAGAATTTATAACTTCTGAACTTGTAAAGAGTTGAGCTTTTCTATTGCAATTTTACACTACTGGACAAGCCTAACCTCTCCAACTTCCGCTAAGTTGGTTTTTTTGTTTGTTTGTTTGTTTTCCTCGCCCGCAACTTCTCAAATATCATCCCCAAATAATTAGTTTGAGGAAAAGACTGCACCAGTGTGATGAACTCTTTTAGGGTCAAATTTTGGTTTCTTTATTCGGTCTTGAATGACTGACTAATCAGCACTTTAAATTTGAAAAATTGGTAAGTGTCCAGTAGGAACTAAATTAGCTTCTGATTCGTAGTCAAAGGCTGAAAGACTGAAATCTCGAGCACAAGAGAAGTTTACTAACAAACTTGCTTCAACTAAGAGAATAGCTGAAGAGAAGCGGCCAAGGCCGAGGCCCATCTCGAATGAAAAAGGACGACTTCGAAAGAGCAGATTACATAAGGAGGACGGTCATCCGCCTCTTCGTTCTCCATTAAGTTTCCTTCATTCTGTGTATCTACATGTGCTCTTAATTTGATTTCCTTTTCATTACAAACTCAGTTTATGGAATTACTGTTGGCTTTTTCAATTGTATCAAGGACAACCATAAATGGATACATCAATCTTATAATTTCAATAAAATATTTGACGATCCTTTCTGAATTCTTTTGTTTTTTGTAATGCTGTTTTTTTTAACTTGATGGACGTCTGGTTTATCTTTTTTTGCACCAAGAAAGCGTGGGATTGATAACGTAGTAGCTTTTCCAACTTAACTACATCCTGTGTCCAAATTAACTCAAAATAATTTCAAACTGGGAGCTCGTGCACGACGTTCTGTTTCCTCCAACCAAGAAACAACTTGTAATGGTTACAAGTGTTTTGATGATCCAGGTATATTTAAGTAACATCCCGGATAATCGATGTAGGAAATGCAGTAACAGATGCCGGTTCTACATATGCTTGGCATTGAGTCCTTGACTTTCATCATAATTCTTGACCTTAACCTCGTAAGTTTTGTAGAGGTATGAGCAGGTAGTGTTTATAATTTTTGACCTTAACCTCGTAAGTTTTGTAGAGGTATGAGCAGGTATAAGAAGAGTAATGTTAGTGCATGTTATATTTTGTGGGTCATCTATCTATTACAACTTAAGGTTTAGAGAACATTAATTAGCGACTTATACTTAAACCATAACATTAACCTTAAACCTAAACCTAAACCATAACATTAACCTTAAACCTAAACCATAACACTAAACCTAAACCATAACACTAACCTTAAACCTAAACCACAACTCTAAACACTAATTTAACCGTAATCCCTAAACCTAAACCTAAACCATAAACCATAAACCATAAACTTAAATCGTAACACTAACCTTAAACCTAAACCATAACATTATCCTTAAACCTAAACCTAACCCCAACCACACCCCCAACCCCAACCCCAACCCCAACCCCAACCCTAAACCCCAACCCTAACCCTAAAACGTAAACCTTAAACCTAAAACCTAAACCTAAACCTAAACCTAAACCTAAACCATAAACCTAATTCGTAACACTAACCTTAAACCTAAACCATAACACTAACCCTAAACGTAACCCTAAACCTAAACCTAACCCCAACCCCAACCCCAACCCCAACCCCAACCCCAACCCCAACCCCAACCCCAACCCCATCCCCACCCCCATCCCCATCCCCAACCCCAACCCCAACCCCCATCCCCATCCCCATCCCCAACCCCAACCCCAACCCCAACCCTAACCCTAAAACTTAAACCTTAAACCTAAAACCTAAACCTAAATCTAAAGGTCCTAAACCTAAACCATAAACTTAATTCGTAACACTAACCTTAAACCTAAACCATAACACTAACCTTAAACCTAAACCACAACTCTAAACACTAACTTAACCGTAATCCCTAAACCTAAACCTAAACCATAAACCATAAACCATAAATGTAAGACCCCGAACCTTCGTGTAATTGACCTTATTGCGTTGCGTGTCGTTTAACCGTAACCTCGCTTACTTGACTTGAGGTAAGAACCTTGATTAATATAGGTAGGCTATATAGGAGCCAATACATTAGTTCCATATGTTCCATAGACCTTAACTAGTTAAAGTTACAAGTCGCATACCGACGCTGTTCGTTACTTGACTCGGTTTAGTGTTTCCTCGCGTAGTTCTTTCGTGAGACCTCGATTTTACTCCTAGTCATTCCTCCACTTGTCTTGAGAGTTATTTGAGTCTCATAAGGCCTTGGTACACAAGTTTTATGCTTGTTTGTTGAATCGCCGGTTCGACCGCCAGGTGTTGATTTTGGCCTTAGCGATTCCCTCGTTGCTCGTATTGCCTCTATTTCGTTGTACGAAGTGTTCGTTGAATTCTTGGCTTTATATTCAGGTCTTAACCATGTTTAAACAAGTCTTTTTCATGCCCAAGTCATCTTAGTTTGATTGGTGTTTGTTTGTAGTTTGATTCGTTGATCATTCGTCGCGTGAGTTGAGCCTTGTTCTATCCTGTTCCGGGTGTTGTTCGGGTGCGTTTCCGACTCGTTTTGAGTAGGGTTAGACCTTAGAATGATTGCCCATAAGTTTGGGATCATTTAGGACAAGTTTAGACCAAGTTTTAGAGGTTCTGGAGCCGAGGCGGCCGCATGGCACCTTGCGAGGCGCCCGCCTCAAATGCAGAGCAATTGCAAAATGGGAACTTGGAACTTGGAAGCCTCGGCAAGTGAGGCGCCCGCCTGGGCACAAGTGAGGCGCCCGCCTCACCCTCCTGATATGCAATTACGGGATTTTTCCCTGTTTTGAGTTTGACGTGAAAAACCTATTCTACCCCCATTTTAATCACTCCCTTTTGCCTTGTCCACAACTAGGAAGGGTAGAATCGTCTTCCCTAACCCTTTATAATCTAATTTCATCCTCTTCCTCCCTCATTTTTCTTCATCCACCGTGAGTTTTAGAGAGAGAGGGAGAAGGAGCTTCCATGGGAGATTTGCCGATTCCCGGAGTTCCGGCCATCGGATTGTCGAGCCGCGACCGCCATCGCGAAGCCCTCGCCGAGTAGAGTCTTTCCCCTCGGTTTGTTTTCCACTTCCTAGACGTTTGTGGCTCGATTGAGGTACGTTACTTAAGCCCTAGTTTCTCTCTCTACATGCCTCTTGATGATAGGTTGTTAGAGACGTGTTCCTTGAGATTTATCGTTGTTATACATGTCAAAATGATATGTTTTCATGGATATCAATAGATTTTGGTTAGGGTTTGAAACCAAATGGGTTCATTGAGTATATTGGAATTGTTATGATTTAAGATTTATTTTTGTTGGGTTAGAAACCGGATAAATTGTAAATCCCGAATTTATGCCTCGCACTAGAAATTGGGACTTTGTAATTTGATCCAAATGAAATCAATTAATTATAAAATTTGTTACTTGAACCTTAGGATAAATTCCTATAGCTTCTTGTGTTCATTGAATCTCAATTGCGAAATTTTGAGAATTGCTCGGGTGAGACCAAATTGGTAATAAGATTGATTCTTGGCTTAGGACTCTAATTGAGTCTCTTGAATGATGTTAAGTGCGAGATTATCGCTAGTTCTTGGGTGATTTATGTGTGAGTCGAGAATGCGTAACTCGAATGAAAGACGTTTTGAATAGGGTTCAAATATGAACTAGAACCAATAATACTAGTTGGACTTTTAATGAAGTCCCAAGATGCGTAGGAATGTAATATGTGACTTGACTTGGGAACCTTGTTAACATCCTTGGAAAATCCGGGATTTCTTCGTGATAATTCTCCCTTAGGAAGGATATTTGAATCGTGTATGCCTTAGTACCCTCTATGATGAGAATCTTGAGTTGTCGTAAAGATGACTGAATAGTCATCCAAGTCATGTGTGTGGTGATGGACTTATGAAGTACCATCACATGGTTAATTGATGAATCTTGAGTTGTCTTAAGTCTTCTGTCCTTCAAGAAGTGCATGCTTGATCTTTAGTTCTTAGGGAACCTCGAGGGGATTTTATAATGTTATCTATCTTATGATTCTATGGAACTGAGCTTGATAAGGTTTGTTTGTGAATGATGCATGAACTTCTATGTCTACTTGAGATTATGACCTTTAAGCATATTGTGTGTCTTATCTTCATAATTATCTTCCTATTGAGTATCAACGTGCTTTGATTTATGATTCTATTAACAAATGGAATTTCGAACTTGAAATTGAACTAAGCTTGGTTGGACGATAATCAACTTAGGTTTCCGCCTTTTATACGTGACTTAGTGATTTTGAACTAAGGTTCCTAAATGGAACGAGAACTTAGCTATGCCTCAAACAAGAACCTAGAAAGGAGTCTTGGAACACATATAGTGTTCAAACTCTATTTGATTGGAATTATAGAAATGACTCGACGGAGTCGATGCTAGTGAGTCATTTAACAATACCGACTCAACGATCAACCCCTACGACGCCTGAAATCCGTTTAACTAGAATACTAGTTTCGAGATTCTTAATTTAATTCATGCTCATGCTTGATTATTAGTCGTAAAGAATAACATGCCCACCTGACTTGAATGAGATCGCTATTACCGTGCTCGTCCTTGCTTGATTTCTTAAATAAGTAAATATTACTTGTTTTTCCCAATAAGTCCAGCTGGCATACTTGTCTTGTCCTATCTTGTCTTCCTGGTTGACAATTAGGTTACGAATCATGAGATTCGTGATAGTGATGGGTTGCCGAACCGAAACGTGCAAACCCTCCATTCTTGATCACTTTGGAGAAGAGTACCTTGTGTAACCATTAGGGGCGCTTGGAATAATACTATCCTTGGTCGATGTACCATCTCGTACATCCAACAGCACGTTCCTGTTAACATTTTATATTGCATGAGCTACATTGCGGCACCAGATTTATATCATATCCTCTTATATGTGGATTTCTTCTAGTACTTGTGAAAATCAAAGTGCTATCATGAATATGTGCACTAAATGCCTATATATACTTGTTCTTGATCGCTTGACGTTCGTGATAGGCCCGTGAATTGTATGACACGTATGTATGTAGATATACATACTCCTACTTGATTTCCCCATGATTGCCTTCATATGTATATATATGTAGATATACATACTCCTACTTGATTTCCCATGATTGCCTTCATATGTATATATATGTAGATATACATACTCCTACTTGATTACCCCATGATTGCCTTCATATGTATATATATGTAGATATACATACTCCTACTTGATTACCCCATGATTGCCTTCATATGTATATATATGTAGATATGCATATCCTTACATGATAAACTTCCATGAATGAATTATCTGGTACATAACCGAGTTTATATACCTACACTTGATAATCCTATGAGAGACTTGGTATATGTATATTTATAAATATGCATACTTCTACTTAATTATTCTATGAGAGACTTGGGATGTTCTACAATAAGATATACATCCATAATCATGATTATTCTTGTGCCTTGCTCCCTGACTTGTTTGATTGTTTGTGAACAGGGGATTCACCCTGATTCATCTTGGTAGTCACAGTAAAGGCGATTTTCATACTGTACAACCCGACTTACTGGGTCTTCGTCGTAACACGATATCATTTCCTCTTATGGCAATATTCAAATTATGTCATATTGTTTAGTAGTAACGTACTGGGTCATTATGACTCATCCCGTACTTTGTTTTCTAGTTGCAGTTCAGGAGTCGTATTGAGGACGCATAGTACGTGACTGTAGCAGACCACAGTTGATCGACAGCTCGAGCTTAGTACGTGTGTTCGTGATTGTAACAGTCGATATTTCCGAGTAGTAGCTTGTGGACTCCTATCTCATCTAGCATCCTTGACTTGTATATCATATTTTACTATTCTTGTGAGCTCGTTGTATTGTAAGGTTATTTAGACTTTACAGTCGGGTAGAATACTTGGGTTTTGATTTGGTTCTCCTTTGGGCCGACGTGTTGTGTCGTTGCTCATAGCCTTGGTTTTTATATTCAGTTGTCTCCCAGGCACGCAGTAGCTTTGGGGCTTTTCTCTATCCTAGTTATTATTATTGTTGGTTAACCCCGGCATGCTTTAGCCGTGGGTAAGTGTTATATCAGGTTGGTCCCTTCTTTGAAGCCGGCACAGAGTGCCGATGGTTTGTCCGGCGCAATGTTGCGGCACGCGAGTTTCTTTTTCTTTCCTTCGTGAGATTTATGTCTCTCTTGGTATCTTTGGCCTTGGTTTCGAGCTTCATAGCTCGGGACTACTTTTCCATGTCGTTTCCGCTTACTGAATTTTGTAAACCCGTATTTTTAGTACGGCCTTATATTTGTGTGTCGAGCTTTTGTTAGCTCGACTGTCCGACTCGCACTATTAATTTATAAGTGCTTGTCCTCTTCTTGCCTTGTCCTAGCGACGTGACCTTGGGATTCCGTTCCGGAATCCGGGTCGGGTCGCCACAGTTGGTATCAGAGCTTTTGTTAGCTATAAGCCAGGATAGGATCCATGGCCTAGATTGGGTTTGGTGTGTCGTCGAGTATTTTCCGTTGAGCGTTCTGATTTGTGCCTTATCGGCATGTTCTTTTGTACAAATATAGGACTTGGATTACTAAGTTCTGTTGGTCTAGATTGCCGTGAATGCAAGTTTGTGTTTAAGAGCATCATATTTTTTCCTATATTGCCTTTAAGTTGCAGTTATACCATGTGTATGATGTTACCTTGTGGAGCTATCATTTCTTGTCCGTATGGGTTATCTGATAAACTCAGGTTGTCGATTCCAAGCGTGATCGCCGCGGTGTTGCTAATGCCTTTGATCGTTGTTATACGTTTCATGAGCGAAGTGGATAAGCCTCCCGTAATGCGTGTTGTATTCCAAAATCACTATATAGGTATATATAGACATGATAGTACTTGACCATGAGTCCCTGCATTGTTTAGTATTGTAGAATTGAATATTCTTTCCCGATGACTACTTTCCTGGTATAGAGAGGACTACTCAGATAGAGGAATATTGTCGACTCCATAATGAGACTTGGTGAGTAGCAGGGTGACCCCGCGATTTCTAATTTGAATTGGTTGTCAACCGATTAGCTTTGCTTGACCCATAGTGATTGAAGTCTTCTAGTTAGTAACCATTTGCTACCTAGGGATGCATAAGTTATTGTGTTTACTTGTTGCTAAGTCTAATACGTTAATAAGAGTATTAGCGTGGTGTAAAATGCTTTATCTATCGTAAATAGATTGTTAAGAGTATGAATATTCCATACTTGGTATACCTGCATAATAGATTAATATGCTATGTACATGATATTGATTACCATGCCTATATGTAATTATATTATATGTGCATGAGACCATGATAAAGGATGCTATTATGTGATTTACAAACACCTCGCATCCTAAACGACGAAAGCTTTTGAAGTCACTTCAGAGGGCCCCTGACTTGATTATCAAGAGGTCTTCGTCGGAGAACTAGAACGGTATTATATGATATAGGAATTGACCGAACCCGTTACCAAATGGAATAAATTGAAAGTGGTATCTTGTTTTGCTTGTGCAAATATGTGCAACATGTATATTGAAATCATGCCATGAATGAAATGAACTTGTGACTTGATCAAATGAGTTACCGTTCTACTTGATTTTAGTGTAAGGCGTTAGACCTTAGAGATTCGTGTCGTGGCCAGGAATAATTTAATTAGCCCGGAAAACTCTTTGTTGGGATGTTTGTTAATTCGGCGCAACTATTGCACATGCTTAAGAATTACTTGATTAGTTGATAAAGAGGAATTTTCACCTCAATGTCCACGTTTGTTGGAACTTTGTAAGCCTTGATAATGTCCTTGAACCCCGTCAAGAGTCAAGATGACTCGACTTTGGAATTGATTGGAGAGGATATTTAAGTATTTCTTTCCCTCGTGTTTTGAGGCACACTAAGGTGGTTTCCTTGACTTCATTTGTAGGCTATAGTATCGAACTTTGGTGGTTGTAGGATTGTGAATTCGTGGACGAATTCTTTTAAGGTGGTGAGGATGTAAGACCCCGAACCTTCGTGTAATTGACCTTATTGCTTTGCGTGTCGTTTAACCGTAACCTCGCTTACTTGACTTGAGGTAAGAACCTTGATTAATATAGGTAGGCTATATAGGAGCCAATACATTAGTTCCATATGTTCCATAGACCTTAACTAGTTAAAGTTACAAGTCGCATACCGACGCTGACTTGACTCGGTTTAGTGTTTCCTCGCGTAGTTCTTTCGTGAGACCTCGATTTTACTCCTAGTCATTCCTCCACTTGTCTTGAGAGTTATTTGAGTCTCATAAGGCCTTGGTACACAAGTTTTATGCTTGTTTGTTGAATCGCCGGTTCGACCGTGTTGATTTTGGCCTTAGCGATTCCCCTCGTTGCTCGTATTGCCTCTATTTCGTTGTACGAAGTGTTCGTTGAATTCTTGGCTTTATATTCAGGTCTTAACCATGTTTAAACAAGTCTTTTTCATGCCCAAGTCATCTTAGTTTGATTGGTGTTTGTTTGTAGTTTGATTCATTGATCATTCGTCGCGTGAGTTGAGCCTTGTTCTATCCTGTTCCGGGTGTTGTTCGGGTCGCCACAATAAACTTAAATCGTAACACTAACCTTAAACCTAAACCATAACACTATCCCTAAACCTAAACCTAACCCCAACCACACCCCCAACTTCACCCCAACCCCCAACCCCACCCCAACCCTAACCCTAAAACGTAAACCTTAAACCTAAAACCTAAACCTAAACCTAAACCATAAACCTAATTCGTAACACTAACCTTAAACCTAAACCATAACACTAACCCTAAACTTAATCCTAAACCTAAACCTAACCCCAACCCCAACCCCAACCCCAACCCTAACCCTAACCCCAACCCCAACCCTATCCCCACCCCCATCCCCATCCCCATCCCCAACCCCCATCCCCATCCCCAACCCCAACCCCAACCCCATCCCCATCCCCAACCCCAACCCCAACCCCAACCCCAACCCTAACCCTAAAACTTAAACCTTAAACCTAAAACCTAAACCTAAATCTAAAGGTCTTAAACCTAAACCATAAACTTAATTTGTAACACTAACCTTAAACCTAAACCATAACATTAACCCTAAACTTAACCCTAAACCTAACCCCAACCCCAACCCCAACCCCAACCCCAACCCCACCCCCACCCCCACCCTCACCCCCAACCCCAACCTCAACCCCAACCCCATCCCCAACCCCACCCCCAACCCCAACCCCACCCCCACCCCCAACCCTAACCCTAAAACCTAAACCTTAAACCTAAAACCTAAACCTAAACCTAAACCTAAACCATACACCATAACACTAAACCTAAACCATAAACCTAATTTGGTTCCTTTTTGTTTTATATAAAATTCATTAACCTTTAAGTTAATTCGTTATTGTATAAATATACTTGGCAGGTTTGTAGGTGCATACCCTACGCCCAGCAAATGGATTGGGGAGTATTGGAGGCGTCGAGTACTCCGTTAGATTTGGCCCTCGTTTAAAAAGTTGTCCAACGAGGAGAAGGACAATATTTGGAAGGTCTTCAAGGTAATGTCGTAATATTTTTTTATTTTTATTAAATGTTAGTTTGTAATTAAAATGTTCTAATTCTATTTTTATATTGTAGATGAAATATACATGGGAGGAGGTCTATGAGGAGGCCACGATACGTATGGTACGTATGCTAGTGTAAATTTAGTGTATTAATTTTTAAACATCGATTTATGTACGTTTGTTAGCTGGGTAGCCATGTTGATGCTATGAAATCTATGGTTGTAGTTTAATTGATTTTGAAACCAAAAAAGATAAATGTATGTACATTTAGGGGGTGTTAGTGTAAATGGTAAGAAACAAAGGGGTGTTAGTGTAAATTTAGTGTATTAATGCTTAAACATCGATTTATGTACGTTTGTTAGCTGGGTAGACATGTTGATGCTATGAAATCCATGGTTGTAGTTTAATTGACTTTGAAACCAAAAAAGATAATTGTATGTACGTTTGGGGGTATTAGTGTAAATAGTAAGAAATAAAAGGGTGTTAGTGTAAATTTAGTATATTAATGCTTAAACATCGATTTATATAAGTTTGTTAGCTGGGTAGCCATGTTGATGTTATGAAATCCATGGTTTTAGTTTAATCGACTTTGAATGAAAAAAAGATAACTATATGTACGTTGGGGGGGTGTTAGTGTAAATTTAATGTATTAATGCTTAACATCAATTTATGTACATTTGTTAGCTGGGTAGCCATGTTGATGCTATGAAATCCATGGTTGTAGTTTAATTGATTTGAAACAAAAAAAATAACTGTATGTACGTTGAGGGGTGTTAGTGTAAATGGTAAGAAATAAAGGGGTGTTAGTGTAAATTTAGTGTATTAATGCTTAAACATCGATTTATGTATGTTTGTTAGCTGGGTAGCCATGTTGATGCTATGAAATCCATGGTTGTAGTTTAATTGACTTTGAAACCAAAAAAGATAATTGTATGTACGTTGAGGGGTGTTAGTGTAAATGGTAAAAATTAAAGGGGTGTTAGTATAAATTTAGTGTATTAATGCTTAAACATCGGTTTATGTACGTTTGTTAGCTGGGTAGCCATGTTGATGCTATGAAATCCATGGTTTTAGTTTACTTGACTTTGAAACCGAACAACATAAATGTATGTACGTTTAGGGGTGTTAGTGTAAATAGTAAGAAATAAACAGGTGTTAGTGTAAATTTAGTGTATTAATGTTTAAACATCGATTTATGTACGTTTGTTAGCTGGGTAGCCATATTGATGCTATGAAATCTATGGTTGTAGTTTAATTGACTTTGAAACCAAAAAATATAACTGTATGTACATTTAGGGGGTGTTAGTGTAAATGGTAAGAAACAAAGGGGTGTTAGTGTAAATTTAGTGTATTAATGTTTAAACATCGATTTATGTACGCTTGTTAGCTGGGTAGCCATGTTGATGCTATGAAATCCATGGTTTTAGTTTACTTGACTTTGAAACCGAACAACATAACTGTATGTACGTTGGGGGACTTTGAAACCGAACGTGCTTACTTTCAATCAACATTCATTCAATTTCTTCTCTTTCCATTCCTCTGGTTTAATACTCATATTGTGGGTGGGGGAAATAGGGTAGGACCCTTTTTGTTATTATTATTAACTAATTGATTTTGGATAACTTGTACATGTTTAGGTTCATCCAGCAAAAAAAAGCAAAGAAATGATGATTATGTCATAAATGTATTCCTATGGTAAGCTTCTAAAGCTTCTTGTTTGATCATATGAAAACAATGACTTACTTTTTCTGGTTGATTTTTAATCAAAATAGTAATTTTACTTGGATAGGTTTTCTAGCTGATTGCCGTGAAGATGAAGTTTTTCTTGATCATCATGTCGTAGGATTTTTTTAATTTTATTTTTAGGTTTTTTATTAGATATGGTTTACATGAATTGGTACAAGTTTAAATTTTCAAGTTAACTCTAGAAACAAGTTTTTGGTATTAATTGTGATATATAATTTACATGGATTGTTGTAATAACATTTACAGTTTGATGTTTTTAAATTGATTTTATATTATTGTTTATTTTGTATCTTTAGTTTTGTATTAATAGTTATATTATCAGGTACAAAATTTTATAATAATACGGAGTAGTATTTTTGGGTTTTTTTTTAATTTTTTTACATTATTAGCGACGGAATTTTCCGTCGCTGAAATTCAAATTTAATTAATTTTTAAAAGCCTTTAGCGACGGAATTTCCGTCGCTGAAATTCAAATTTAATTAATCTTTAAACGCCTTTAGCGACGGAATTTTCCTTCTCTGAAATTCAAATTTAATTAATTTTTAAACGCCTTTAGCGACGGAATTTTCCGTCGCTGAAATTCAAATTTAATTAATTTTTAAACTCCTTTAGTGATGGAATTTTCCGTCGCTGAAATTCAAATTTAATTAATTTTTAAAAGCCTTTAGCGACAGAATTTTTCGTCGCTGAAATTAAAATTTAATTAATTTTTAAACGCCTTTAGCGACGGAAATTTCCGTCTCTGATATGAACCTTCAGCGACGGAAATCGGTCCGTCAGACATCACGACGGGCCACCGACGGAAAAATTCCGTTGCTGGGGAGCCATTAGCGACAGAAAATTCCGTCACTAAAGGTCATTTTTCTAGTAGTGTCGCAACATGGCCATCAATCCACTTGGCCCAAGCATCTTCAGCCTTGCTCACCGGATATTTGGAGTCGATCAACGTCTTTAACTTCCCTTTCTTCACCAGTTTTAGTAGAAATTCAAGGTTCTCGGCTTCGGAATCACCATTAGAGGCACCAACTGCTGCTTGGAGAAGGAGACTTTCTTCAACAAAGCAGTTGCCAACACAACTGGGTTGGGAGTGATATCTATAACGATAATTACTCTTTTTGATTAATTTTGGTTTTTTGTTTGTGTTAAATTAACTAAGGTTGGATTAGTAAGAAGGTAAAAAATTGGGACCCATTAAGACACCCAATTTTGAATACTTATTGGGTGTCCTAACATTACTCTTTAAAAAATTATTTATTTTCTAATTTTTCCATTTTGAAAAATTATTTTTTATCATTTAACTTTTAATTTGATTTTTACTATAGTTAATACTTAATAGTTACTCTTTATCCTTAAAAAAATACATATTAATCTAATATTTACAACAAAATTAATTATTTTTTCGTAATCTATAACATATCAAACTCACAATAATATTTGGGGAAATTGCATATAGCATTACTCAACTTACTACGATTAGTCTGTTTTACAAATTTTAATTTGTAAGACGGAATCTCACTTTCTCACAAACTTACCAACACATGGTGGATTGGGTTAAAGGGACCTATCTTACATAAATTACCCGCAAGTAGACATGATCATCCGGTTATCGGGATAGAATCGACTCCAAACGGAATCAAACCAGAACTATATTAGAACCATAATCGTTGGTTTACCTGATTAGTTACTGTTTATATTTTTTAAAAACCTTGGACTAGAATCGTGGAATCGGAACCAACGATTTTATTTTTAAAAAATTGACTGTTTTTTCTTGATCCAAAGGTTGAGATTTGATGAGAAATTTTAAGGTTCAGTACCAGATTCATTTATACGATTTCAAATTGAAATTGTAAACCGTACAAATACGATTCGGTTACGATCATATATACCTTAATACTCATTTGAAATTTGATACAAATGCTTGTAGAGCTATCAAATAGGGCAAAAGCTTGCGAGCATGCCTGTCCCGCCACCCATTAAGGACGAGTTGGACTGATGTATTAGATACTCGTTTGAAAAAACGGGCTTTTCGGGCTTTGCCCGTGTGGTCTACAGTCTTTGCAGGTTAGGGCTGGGCGGGTTGTAGGCAACCCGCAATTTTCTAAGTCTTCTTGGACAAGCGAAAAGATAAAAAGACTAAAATAAGAATAAAACTAAAAGCGTAAAAGAATAAAAGTTAACCTAAAAGCCTAAAACTCTAAAGTCTCAAATCTCAATCATCTTCTCCCTCTTTCGAACCGACTGCTGCCTCTCAGTCTCACATTTCTTCTACAAAGTTCTACCATCTGGTCTGTCTCTCTCTCTCACTCTCGCACAATCTCGCTCTCTCTCTTTCTCTCTCTCTATAAAAAATCTAGGTCTGGCACAACGGTGCCGACGCTCTCTCACAGATTACAGATCTGAGACAGAGACATAGAGTCACAATCTCACTAACTCACACAAGTATCGCTCTCCCACCTTCGTTCCTCACGGCCTCAACTTGATTAGATGATTCCATCTGGATTTTTGAAGTTTTCTCTTTTGTTCCAACCCTCGGGCCTAATTTTAAGATGGTAGAAATATTACTCAGATTACCTGCAATTTACAATTTACGAATAGTTTTAATACTTTGAATAACCTTCTAATTCATGATCTCGTGACATTCCTAAAACCACTGACATTTCCTAGAACACAGACATTTGGAGGAAGAAATTAGACTATGTGATAAAAGGTAAAATGAATGCATTTTTGCAGGCTTTGCCCGTTGCCTGCTGCGGGGTGGACTGGGCCACAAATTTTAAGGACCGTCAAATTCGTAGGCTTTTCCATTCCGATCCATCTTACATCTGGGTTTCTAGGCCTATAGGCAAAACCGTCGTACAAGCCTATTTTGAGAGCTCTAAATGCTTGTATAAGTTGTATGTATACTAGTCTTTGTGCCCGTGCCTATGACACGGCGCAAGTAGGGGAGGATGTCAGCAGTGGAGAAAAAATTTAAAACATTTATTTGTAATTTTATTTAAAAAACAGATGCGGTACCTAGTTCGATTTTATTTATTTGTAATTTTTTTTAAGGAAACAGAGGCGATACATTGTTAGATTTTGAGGAGGACAACCAGCTTTGCCCTTATACAATTAATAATTTTTCGTTAAAATATAAACTTTTTTAACACGTACACTAAGGGTATTAATTTTTTTAACTTTTTTTTTAACTGTGTAACCTGTTTTATTTAATGAAAAGTGTATTTTATATTTTATACATATTATTAAGAACGTAAAAAATCTGAAGAATTCCAAATTAGTAATTATACATATTATTACTTATTCTTATTTTTAAAAAATAAAATAAAAACAGTTTATTTTTAGAGTGGTCTTAATAACATAAAAACAGTTTATCTTTTAGAATGATCTTAATGGTTATACATATTCTTAGTTAAATCAAAAATTTCCAAAAAAGATAATATCCATTTTAAAACCCAAACCACCTAAAGAAAAACTCAATAAATTGTGTTTTAGACATTTTTAAAAAATGGTTAAACAAAAAAAGATGAATTCACCCTTCTTAACAACATTAAAAATCGGAAGAATTTTTTATATACTCGAATTTAATTATTATTATCACTTCTATTGATTTAAATTGATTATTTTTCAATTTAAAATTTTAGTATTTTTCTTAACTTTGTAAATAATTATTTTTATTCTTAAATAATTATTTTAAATAGGACAACAATACCAGTTGGAATTATAGCGATTCAAAGAGAGGAGTGGAGAGAACATGTGAGAAGGGGTGTGTAGGGGTTGCTCAACCGTCGTTCAACCGCCATTCAACCGTCCTTCTCACATGTAAAATCTAAACGAAATTGAGATCGTAGGATCTCAGTAAATGAATTGATCTCAACCCTTCGTTAGCATTTATCAATTGCACATGTACAATCCAAGTTGTATTGTAATATACAATAAAGTAAGTTGTATGTATATTCTATAGTGGTCAAACTATTGAAGATCCAACGAAACGGCCAGGTCAAATCCACGTGTCACCTGGTAGACAAGCTCTTTGACTTTGAAGTTCACCTTCAAAATCCCCATAGCCTTGGCCGGTTGGCCCCTGAACCCTATCCTTTCCCTTGCATTACTGATTCACTTCCCTCAAATAAATCTCCAGATTTTTCATTGAAAGTAAAAACGAATTTTGACCTTGGAAGAGAAAAAACAATGGCACGACCTCTCCTGATCCTCACCCCTTTCTCTCTCCTCCTCCTCTTGCTGCCGTTCTCCTCCACCGAACAAATACCGATTCTGGCTACGTTATCCTCGTCCCCACTAAGCGCCCACACGGTACTTTCCACGCACGGCTTCCCCATCGGATTACTACCCACCAACGTCCACACGTACAGCCTCAACGACACCTCCGGCGACTTCTCCGTCCACCTTCACGAAACGTGCCGCCTCCTCCTACCTCCGGACAACTACCTCGCCACCTATTCCAAGCGGATCACCGGCAGGATTGTGGACAATCGAATCGCCGATCTTAACGGAATTAAGGTTAGGGCTTTCTTCAGGTGGTGGGGAATAACTGGGATCAAATCTAGTGGCGATAATTTGGTGTTTGAGGTTGGTTCGGTCACCGCCAAGTACCCTGCCAAGAATTTTGATGTAACTCCTGAATGTGAGGGCAAACACTCTTCTTCCTAAAAAAAGGTACTTTAGCATATTCGAAATCTCCATTATCACATATGAATTAATTTATCATTGTGTTAATATTAGTACTTGAATTTCGCACAGCCGATCATTGGTTTGTTATTAGTAGCATTTGGTGTTGTTTGTCATGGTGAAATACTCCCTTGGTTCTGATCATAGAGTTCAAAAAATTATGCCTAAAATTGTTATAACATCTCAACCTTACCCTCGATATGTGACACTTTTATGCTTTAATTTTTTAAAAAACTCTATAGCTGATTTTTTTTGTCCGGAACGGAGCGGGGAGAGTATAAATATATTGGATAGGCTTAAGCATTTTCGTAAGAGTAGGTAGATGGTCACTCTCAAAGCTCAACCCACCAGCACACGGCTCAAGTAAAGACGATCCGTCTCAGAAAAATATACCTAAGTTTTTGCCTTTTTGTAATTATGCCCAATTCCAAGAATACGAATACATCCCTTAAAGGTACGCTCTTTGATAAAATGGATGGAGTATCAAGTATGTAATAGTGTTAAAGCACATATCTCAACTACTCATAGTTGCTAATGTTTTGACATTTTGATTTTCCTGTTTTGTTGTATAATGTGGTTATCTTTATAAATTACGAGCTCGAAACTAATCTGGCAGCAACAAAAAGGATAGAGCTTAGAAAATTTTGGCTCCTTTTAGCTCGTTGTGGGTTTGGAATGTTTTTTGCTTCTATTGAAGAAAGGGAAGTGCATTGTATTTACTTAAGTTTTGATTATGATTTATGAAATGCTTGACAATTGATTAATGTAAATCTGTCTGACACTCTAGATTAGTAGGGCACACATAGTGTTGCCACTAACATTTTGGTAGTCATGCGCTAAATTACAGTTTATTCTGTTTTCTGCCGTCTCAATGTTAAATTTGTTATTTAATAATTTCTTATTGTTCACGCTTTTGCATAAATAGTTGGCTTCCAATCGTAATCAAACTTTTTTTACTTTATGATCTCTTTTTTATTCTTTTTGAATTTGATTTTTAATTCCACTATATGTCCTATTCGGGTGTTTTTTGGATAATAGACAATAAGAAGCATGTGTACGTTACCTTCTTTGTGTAGATGGTATATTTATCATTCTCCAGATCTTTTAAACACCTTAAATCATCCTGTTGATATTGTTATTTGTAATTTTTGTCACCCATTTGGGGAAATATGAACAGTTAAGAAGTTTCTTTTATATATTGCTCTGGAGAAAAGAAAGGTACAATTAACATTCTTTTGTAAATCCAATATGAGATTGAACTCTTAAGAAATTTTGTCTTGTGTACCAGCTGTAGTACTTAAATATGGAATTGCCTTATTGGAAACGGAAAGAATAAAAAAAAGCTTGGATGCTTGTCATACTATCGAAGATAGTCTGTATCTAATCCATCGTCTTGCAAAATATGGATTTTTTTCGATCATAGAACATGAATGGATATAGGAAGACCCCAAGGGGTGGGAGAGATGGTAAGGGGCACTCAGGCAAAGACCTTGAGGTCCTTGCCGGTTCCAATCTCCATACCAACAAGGGGTCACATTTACCTATCAAAAAGAATGGATATAGGAAAGTAGGATATCATAGAGTAAAACTGTGCTAAGTGTGTTGTTCCTTTTTACCATCAAATTGTTACTCGCACAAGTTTACCATTTCAGAAATAATTATGTTAAAAAAAGTATGAAGTCTGGGCATTAAACCCCAAGGGGTGGGAGAGATGACAAGGCACTCACGCAAAGACCTTGAGGTCGTTGGTTTCAATTCCCATGCCAAGAAACCACACTTACCTATCAAAAAAAAGTTTGGGCATCATATATTAAGTTTGATCATGAATATTTGTGCTACATAAGAGGAATAAGTTCAACGGTTTGGATCACTAAGTTTAGTTTTTATTGAACATAGTTCACCATGTTTGTTAATGACAGACTGATAGTACCGTGGCAACACTGTTTAATGGCCGATTACTTGATAGCTTTTGTTAATTTGAGCACAGAATTGTTATTCACTTTAGAGGCTTTTTGTTCACCTTCTTGTTGAGTAGTTCTTTGATTTTCCTTTTAACTACTTTTCTCATTTAACTTTTGATTGAACTCAGTCCACTTTTTAACATATTCGAAGCCATGATTCTTCAGCTTCTTTTCCTTGGTCTATATGGTATTGCTGTCTGAATTTTCCGACATGCCTTCAATGCAAGCTCCAAGAGGGTGACGAGGGTTAGGGTTTCCTTCTTTACTTTTGATGGATAAGTACAAACCACGATATCAAAATAAGCTAGCAGTTCACGTCTATGTAGAAACACATACAGTATGTCGAATTCTGTGTTAGTATGGAACAACCTACTTCTTCAGACTTGTTAATTGTCATAGTGAGCAGCAAGTCAAAAACTCTTCTTCAGACTTGTTAATTGTCATAGTGAGCAGCAAGTCAAAAACTCTAGGATGACTTTCCAGATATTACAATTGGATTGCTTATCGTAACCTCTCATAATCCTGCAGGCCTTCGACTGGTGGCATCCATGGACTACCTTTCGTGAAAATTTCTACGCTACCGAGCCACCAGGCGCACGGATCTGATTTCGGGAATCATCATCAGTTTATTATGCCTGAAATAGCATGCTGCGCATGAACTTATCTGTATGGTAAATATCGTAGTACTAGTTTGTACCGGTATCACTTTGTTAAGTACTAAGATGGTAGACACTTTTATCAGTCTCAAATATTCTTAAGAGGACTTTCAATAAATCTGTGTACACTAAATATTTGCAGTCCAGGAATTCATTCGTATACTATGTGTGTTAATCTACTCCTTGTATTACAGGCAAAGTCCAAGATACTCCCTCCGTTCCTGCCAAAGAGTGTTATTCCATTTTGGAATGCTTCATTTAAAAGAGTCTCATTTCAAAAATAAATGCATAAAAGTGTCATTTCACTATTAATAAGCTACTAAAAGTATCATTTTCTTAAAAAGTTTTAATTTTCAAATAGGGATTTTTTGCTCGGAATAAAGGGAGTATTATTTGAGATCTTTCAAATAAGAGTTCACTTTCAAAAATTATGTTTATCTTTGTTAATGTAGAATGTGTGTGTCCCGGAGGGTGTGATGTGCACTGGGGTAAAGAGTTAGGCGTGACACGTTGTTATCAAAGAACCTCAAAGAGTGTATGATCGGGGTGGAAGCCAAGATTGATCAAACAAAGAGAAAGAGGGCAAAGGCTGATGCCAGAGAGTTCTCTTTCTAGTACTCACTAGGTTCCCAATCAAGTGAATTCTATCAAATGATTATAGATCCTTGAAAATGAGGTTTTCACCTCTATTTATAGTGAATGCAGGATGACACATGGAATATTCCCAGCTAGGTGTCAACGTCCTATTGATCATGCAATGATCGTAAGTCAAGTGTCCCATAAGTGGGGACCACAATCAGCTCTTTCTCTCTTAGTGATCAGGTCACACGCGTCGCACATGCGTGGTATCGCACGCGTACAACGGGTGAGACTTTCTCTTGACTTCAGCCACCAAACCAATAACCCCGAGATTCCCAAAAATCGGCTCGGTCTTTTAAGGGTTCATAGACCCTAGACCTGCCGTTGCACTTAGAGTAAATCACCTGGTAGTGCCCTAAGTCGGGTCATCATTGACGGATGTAAGTGCTAGTGGTAAACTATTGCCCCTTACCTTAGGCGTAGAGTTAATTCCTTGGAACCCTAATATTTAGAGATCGGGGCTCTAGGGCCAACTCGATTCTCATAGGGTCAGGCAAGATGTCATCTTGACGGAGCGTGACCTTCTGGCCGCTTTGCTCGTGGAGACCATTAATAAAGCCTGGTGCCGTAGAGGTCTGGGCATCATTACCCTTAGGCTAAAAGCACTCAACCTCGACCCTCCTTTAGGCTATTTCCCGGAGCCTAGTACGTTCTCGTACGATAGGTCTTAGTTTGGGGAAACTAGGTAATTACGTGGCAATCACCTAGAGTGACATGACATAATCCCTACTACATTTGTCCCCTTGCATGGGAAGTGTTACGAAGTAAGGGTTTGCACGCATAAAATTCTATAGCCGAACACTCTTGCTCAGCCTGGTTACTCATAAAATTACATAACCGAACATTCTTGCTCAGGTTGGTTACGGCCAAAATTCCATAACTGAATATTCTTGCTCAGCTTGGTCATATGATACTCCCATTGCGATCACGAAATATCATAGCTTGAAATATTTTCGAAACTTTTCTTTTTGTTTGTGTTTGTTTGTTTTTTTTTAAATTTCCCTTGGAAGATTTAGTTTAGATTGTCCCCTTGAGATTTATTTACCTTAGTAATTCTTCACCTGTTGTCCCCTTGCGTATGGACATTCACTTCTGAGGGTGTCCGTAAGCAGAATCAAAAGAATTGCTTAATGTATGAGTTTGAAGGAACCAACAATTATCATCTCCCCCTTTTTTACTAACCCTTGAAATTTTCCCGGCAAGAATACATGCCTGAAGTCAATTTCGAACGCAATTTCCGGACTTCGCAAGTCAATTAAAAATTTCTTTTCGAAGTCAATTTCTTCGCTTCCTTTCCGACTTCAGTCAAGTTTCTGAACTTCTTTTCAACTTCGCTCACTTCAAAGTCAATTTTCGACTTCCTTTCTCGACCAAGACTTCAAGTCAACTCACTTCGAAGTCAATTTACTTCTGAAGTCAATTTCTGATTCCTTGGATTTGAGTATGAGGGTTGGAGATTTCGGAACAGAAGGTGGGTTTAGGCATATAACTCTGTCCAGAGTTAATAATTCTTTCTCCGGGCACATATACTTGTCTTAAACTGAAGTTGAGTCGAAGTGATTAGATTGAGAATTTCAAGCCTTGGGTTTAGGTTTTCAGGTTAAGTGATTCGGAATCCAAGGGTTCATTTTTGAGCATTAACTCTGTTTAGGGTTAATAAGTTGCGAAAGGGGTTTAGGTACCAAGTCCTGCCTTCTTAGGGGATTCAGATAAAATTGGTTATTTATTGAAGGAGTTCAGGTACCAAAGTAAACTTTGCAGGGGCTTTAGATAAAACTTTAGGGGCTTCAGATAAAACTGATTATTTACCGAAGGGGTTTAGGTTACAAGCTAAACTATGTAGGGGTTTTAGATAAGAAATTTAGGGGCTCCAGATTTTACTAAAGGGGTTTAAGTACCAAAGTAAACTCTGCAGGGACTTTAGTATAGTACAAGATAAATTAAAATTAAAGGTCCTCTGCATAGAGAACTTTCAAGCCAAGGGGCTTTAGGCAAAAATAAATATATATTAGAAGGGGTTTAGATAATGAGTGTATTTTTCGCAAGGGCTTTAGACAACAATAGGCTGGAGAATAAAAAATCTAGCGCATACACAACTTTGGAGGTATTTCGGGCAAGGGTTTCAAAAGGGGTTTCGACGAAACCTTCAACGCATAGTTTCGGCAGGAGCGCGAACAAGAATTTCGGCAAAACCAAGGCGTGGCAAGAGAAAACATCGCCCAAGGCATGCTTGCGAACTCATTGACTCTGCGCCACAATCCTTTTCTAGTAAGGTTTCGGCTTGAGGGAACTTCGACAGACAGGGCTTCGAAGACAATAAGGTATTGTAATTGAGGGTTCCGTCAAAGGTGAGGTTATGCACACGTCAATTTCGTGGAACAGCCCCTTCTCAAGTAGGTTGCCGCAACGGGTTTCGGTGTTTCCTAAGAGGAATGTATATCCGTAATAAAGGTAGCGTTAACTTGGGGCTTCGGCATAAGAAGTTATCTTTCAACAGGGAGTTTATGCGCAAAGATTTCCTTAAGATCCAACAATCCTTCTCTGAATGGGTTTCGGAAGAGTGGGTTTCCTTTCCGTATACAATTAGCTTCACGCAACTAAACCTTTTCCTGGTGGGTTTAGGCAACTAGGACTCTGGGTGTATATATATATAGGGCCAGAGAAAAGTCTCACATAACAACTGACTGGGTTGTGCTTCCGAACATTATTCTAAGTGCCCTCCCTGACTTTCATGTTGCCGTTGCTACAACCCCCAGGCTGCGACGAAGGATTGTGATACACCGTCTTCCACCATTGATCAAATTTTGCGAAGGGACTCTTTCTCAAGCAATTTTTTGTTACCAAAGACAAGGCTGCTGTAAGGAATATACTTCTGAGCACCTCTTTTAATTCTCCAGAATTTTCTTTGTGCACTGCTTCAATCCCCGGGCAGCGAACGAATCGACGAAGCAAGTAAGTTGAAAAACTTGCAAACTCTTTTCGACCCCAAGTATACCGTTGTTGTGTTTCAATGATGTTATTGTGCTACTTCTTTCTGTTCAATTTTGTAATTTATCCAAGTTCCTTCCTGATTAGCCCAGTAATTGTCTTCAATTTGTTCTAATATTGGATAACTATTACGCTTCTTGTTTCAAAATTTTTTGAATTGTTTGAAAAAAAACTTCCCATTGGTGAGGTATCGCAATCCATTCCATAATAGAAATTCATGAGATGTCTCGAGTCTAATAAAAATTCTCTATGAAGAACCTTGTCTTGTGATTATGAAATTAGAATCAAGCGAGATAGTAATATGGTTGAACCTTCGATAAAAAAAATGTGAGATGTTCGGTAGTATTTCAGAAAACTTGAATACCATGCATCGAAACTTGGCAATTAAATCTACATTATCCTTCTCTCGGTGTAACCATTCATTATCATTTCAATGAGTTCCCAAGTAATAAGAATTGGGAGTTGTTCTATTGTAGACCCAAGGCGAGTAAGCTTTACTCCAACAAATAGTATTTAATGAAATAGCCGCTTTGTCGTCCCTTTATTTTAACATGCTTATTTTTTTTTTAAAAAAATGATTTCCTCGAGGAGAAACTAATCCTTGCAACTGTACGTTCAGACTTGTCGAAGGAAAAAATATATCCACTTAAAACAACCTGAATGATAGAAATAGTATATATATACTTGTATCCCCTCTCTATTCACGGCCTCTGCATCAGACACTGAGTTGTTGTCCCCTTTGATTTTTTAAGATGATGGTAAGATCTGGTCCTGCCCCGACAAAAGCGCAAATTGACCTTGGATGCGTTCGTGTGCCGCCAGCGAAGGGCAAAGGCAAGGAATCAGATTTGAAAAGTATGCCGCCAGAGAGTATGTACCATAGATCCCCGGTGTTTGGTGATGATGACGTGTTTTGGTCGGTAGTTCAGGACTTTTCTGAGGAGGGTGAACCAGTTGAGAAACCCATTACTACTGGAGAAGAGCCGACGGAGGGTCAGATAGCGTACATTGAAGGAGACTCGTTCCTTCGTTTGCGTATTGAGCGAGGTGATTTCCCATGGTGCTTCGTGCAACTGATGGGTCCTAGCGGAGGAGCTGGTGAATGGGAAAAGTGGACGGACTTCATTTTAGCCAACTCCAGCTATGTGGAAACTCTGAAATCAGCTGGACTTTATGATACTGTCCGGGCATTCCATACATTGCGCCTGAACAAGAATCTAGATCATCTAAATCTGATTCTCTCGCGGTGGAGTATCGACACACACACTATCATAACTGGCTGGGGGGAAATAACTTTTACGCTCGAGGATATAGTTGAACTTGCGAGTCTTGATTATGTTGGGGAATTCTCTTTGGCAGATCCTTGCTCCGAAGAAGAAGAAGAGGCAATTGCAACCGTTAAAGAATGGTTAGCTAACTGCTCTAGTTGGAGGAGGAGTCTTGTCGATGCTAGCAACAAGAAAGATTTTCCAGGGTGGCAAAGATATTGCTTCCGTGATTATGCTAACTCCTCTGCTTCAGACGGGGAGTTCATACGACATAAGAATCACTTAGCAGCTTATATTTTGGCATTGATCAGCCAGTTCTTGATGCCTGGATCTCCGGGCGACGGACCAGTTGAGGCATATGCGGATTTGGCAGTACGTCTATCCTTGGGCAAAAGGATTCCACTGGCAGCAATGATATTAGGCAACCTTTATTCCCGACTGGACCATATAGTACTTGGCTTTAAAAGTTCCGCTGGCCGCTTTGACTTACGTGGATTCCTTCCCATGTCTTTGATTCAAATGTGGATTTTTGAGCATTTTCCACATCTTGCTCCACCCAGAAACGATTTGAAGAAGCGAGATAATGTACTCTGCCCGAGAGCACACTGCTGGGATAAGAAATCATGTTTACGCAGGCTACAAAATTACATAGATGATGAAAAGTCGTTTCACTTCCGTCCGTATTCTTCCGTTCCTAGGAATTGCATGAGCTCCTCCTTTTACGGGCCCAAGACTACAATGAAATCATTTACACACCACTCACAGCCAATCGGGCAGCATATGTATGTCTTGTGTAATGCTTATCCTTCATGGCTGCCCACGTATAACGATGTGGAGGATGGGGTCTCCCGCGTGTATAGTCCTCAAAGATGTGCCCGACAGTGTGGATTTGACCAGCAGGCTCCTCGATCGGCCATTGTGAAAAGAACATACAAGGAAAGTTTTCGTCGGTTCCTTGAGAGCAATTTATTGAACGAAGCATGCCACATGGGGCAGTTATTCTTTCCAGCCGCAACTCGGCATTTGAAGAGGACCCTTGGTGCTCGATCATATTGGGTTTCACAAAGTGTAGGGTTTCTTAGCTACTTGCAGTCAACACAAGAGCGAACGCCTCCGTCGGAGTTGGTCCCATTAGCTAAGAATAACAGACTTATGAAGATTCCACCTGCTAGGGATGACGGCTGGATAGGTCCGCAAAGCAAATACATAGACTTTGAAGATGACCCCCAAATCTGGAAAGAAAGATGAAGTGGTGACAACGATTCCCGATAAAGGTGCCATGCCATCGGCTTTGGGAAAGAAAGCGAGTAAGCCTCGATCCACATTTTCTTCTTTTTTCATCCCTTGTTCTTTTTTCTACCTCTCCCAATCTCCCCTTTTCTGGGTACCATCCTGCTAAGTTACGTACTCCTGGAACAGGTTCAGAGAGATGTTAAGGAGCGGGCCCCAAAGCGAAAAGTCATTGAAAAATCTTTAGTGGACAAACAGGCTGCCGGTGCGGCGTCATCCAAGCATGGTAAAGGCAAGGACTTTGCACATGTGAAGAGTATTCTGCCCCAACATGCGGATAGTGTTCCGCCTTTTCTCGAAATTGTAGACATAGATGGTAATTACGCTAGCTCCGATCGAATGCATGAAGTAGAAGATGAGTCCTCAAATAATGATAGCCATAGTCGAAGCAAGGGTGAGGAGCATGGGGTAGGGAATTTCGAGGAACCCATTGATGATTGGCATGGCATGGAATCTGAACCAAATCTGAACGAGCTTCCGGAACTAGATGATGAAGAGGTTGTGGAAGAATCTGAAGGTGACGATGGTATCGATGTTCAAGCACAAATGACATCAACACCTAAAATTAATGCTGGTACTCACACTGATGAAGAACCTAACAACATAGAGCCTCCAATACTTATCAACCCACGTTCAGATGTTGGTAAGGGGTCTTCTTCTGCTTTGGTTAGTTGGAAAGGGCATAAGGTGAGTGAATCAGATTGGAAGCTCCTCGTTGCTATAGATGCAAAATTTCCGGACACCTTTACTGAAATGGGATTTCATAGTGCTTTAGGTTGGGAAACTGGTTTGTCTGTATTTTGTCGATGGATGAGACAATTTCTCTCCACTATTATTGGGCAATTGGGTGAAGAGGAGATAGTGAGCCTAAGAGGCTCATTGCAAGACGCGCAGTCCATGCTAAAGTGTAACTTGTCTTGGGCTCTCAAGCATTTAGCAAAGGTTGTTGAATTGAAATCGAAGAATCCAGCTTTACAAGAATTGGTTGATATTGATGCCAAAGTTGAAGCTATTTCAGCTAAGGAAGCAGAATTGGAGCATCAGCTAAAGGAAGCAAGGCAGATGAGAAGTGACCTGCGTACCATTCGAGAAACTAAAGTGAAGGAAGTGGAGGCTCAAATTGGTCGTGATGCTATGACACTTGTGAACTGCTCGATCAGTTTAAGCTTGATTCCTCGCTATACACTAGAGTAGTTGCATAGTTAATTTTTTTTAACCCATAGTTACTTTTTATGTTAAAGAGCATAGAGTAGGAACCGTAGACTACAATTCTCTTTGGGTTATATATATATATATATATATATATATATATATATATATATATATATATATATATTATTTATTATTTTTTTTTAATATTTTGCATTTTCAATATTCTTTCCAGCGCTTGCACTTTTTATTCAGCCAAAGGCTATTCAATTATTGGAGTGCAATGTTACTTTTTATGCATTTAAGTCGAGCCTTTGGCTTTTTTTTCGAAAAACTTCTTTAGCAGGCTGTTGACCCTGAAGAGGTGATCCGGAGAACCTTCCCTCAACTGAACTAGAAGAATTTAACCCATGAAATTCTCTATAAAGAATTATTGTACAAAGGGATAGTGCAGTCTGATCCGGTATTCAATTCAAGAATCATAACAAAAAATATAAGCGTGGGAGCCAGTAAATGACCTGAGCTATCCCGTGCATTTTATTAATGTTCAATACCTTTGCAAGATACACAAAGCATTGACTAATACTAAGAGTGACGGGCTAAAGACTCGAGCCACTCATCTTTATTCAAAAAGAAAACTTAAAATCACTACCCGATTTCAACGTGGAGAATGCATCCCAGACAACATTGACTCAAGGATAGTAAAGCTTCAACCACTTGGCATTGATCGGGAACCACTTATCTTCCTCCCCTGGCTTACATATTTTGTAGTACCCCGAACCATGAGCTTCTTTAACAATAAAGGGGCCTTCCCAATTAGGAGTGAATTTTGGAGCTGACATATTTCGAATGACATGAGTAGCAGTCTTTAGGACCAAGTCCCCTTCTCGGAATTGTCTTGGCTTAACCATTGTATCATAAGCGCGAGCAAGCTGCCTAGTATACACATTGAAGTGCTTCTTGGCTCTGTCCTGTGTTCATCAAAGCCTCTAGGCGCAGGCGCATGTCGGAATGAGTTGGTGTTGCAATGCCATTCGGGAAGGGACCGCTAGCTCAGCGGGTAGCCTCGCTCCATACACCAAGGAGGAAAAAGGAGTAAACTGTGTAGGTCGACGCTTGGAAGTTCTGTATGCCCATAATGCCAAAGGGATCTTGTCATCCCATGCCCCAGGATAATCATCTCGTAATTTGGCCAAAATCTGAAGAAGTGTCTTATTGGTTGCCTCAGCCTGCCCGTTACCCTTCGGATAGGCTATAGTGGAAAACTTGTGTGAGATGTTGTAACGAGCCATCAATGCCTTAACTTCCCCATGTATAAACTGCTTTCCATTGTCTGTGATGACGACACTTGGAATGCCAAAACGACAAACAATGTACTCCCGAATAAAATTGGCAATAACTGAACCCGTGGCTTTCCGGAGTGGTATGGCTTGACCCATTTGGTGTAGGATTACGCGCTACCAAGATCCATATTTTTCCTCTAGAAGCGGGAGTTACCTTTCCAATCAAATCTAAGCTCCATGTATGAAATGGGTATGGAGTTGATAGAGAGTGTAGAGGCACAGACGGGGCATGGATCAAATTCCCGTGCTTCTGGCATGGATCACATTGCCTAACAAACTGAGCAGAGTCACTTTCCATAGTCGGCCAATAATACCCTAGAGTCATAAGCTGATCATACAATTTAGCTCCCCCAATATGGCCTAGCTCATGAGTGCATTTCAACACAATCGAGACTTCTTCCCCCTGTATGCAACGAAGAGGACGACCATGATAACCTTTCTTGAAGAGCTGCTCCTCCAACATGAAGTACCGGAACGCCCGTTTTCTGATAGCTAAGGCATCATTTTTGTCCTCGGGCAGCTTTCCTTTCACCAAATAGTCAATGTAGGGAACACGCCAATCCTCATTCACCTCCACCAAACAAACCTCTTTAAAGGTTGGGAAACTCTTACAGTGAGAGCATGCCTGTTGGACTTGGCTCGCGTCCCGTGCCATATCTGGCCAAAAGTACCCTTCACGCTGAACTCGACGATAAAGAGGGATATCACTTGCTCCACAAGCTTTTTCATGCATAGCCTCCATCCGCTCCTTGGCCTCGGCCAAGCCGATACATCTAGAGAGATGACCACTCGGATTCTTCCTGTACAATTCTCCTTGCAACAAAAAAACTTGCTAAGCTCTGATAAACCCAAACTCCCTTCCTTAGTTTCCAGCTGCTTAATAATAGGTGCCCGCCAATCAGTGACTGGGGCAGGCTCAAAGTAAGATTGCAAAGTAACTGGAGTCGTCTGGTTCACCACAATGATTTGAGCTTCATTCCCTTCCATCATAATCTTGGAGGCAAGAGTAGCTAGAGCGTCCGGATGTCGATTGGCCACCCTTGGCTGCTTCTGAATTCGGACAGAGCTGAATAACCCCAACAATTTCTGAACCAAAGTTCTGTAAGGTGCTAAGTGAATATGCTTGAGAGAGTATTCCCCTTCAGTTTGCTTGATCACCAAATTAGAGTCACCCCGAATGCATAAATCTTGTATGCCTCGTGCCCGTGCCTCCATCAATCCTAGCACCAAGGCTTCATATTCAGCTTCATTATTGGAACATGTAAAACTCAGCTTATATGAGCGAGCTGTTTCGACTCCTTCCGGAGATGTTAAAACTACTCCGGCACCTCCCCCCTTTCGGGTAGACGATCCGTCAAAATCCAAGAACCACTCGTTGGCTTGTGTAGGCTCTTTGCCTTTCGTAAGCTCAGTCATGGCACAAAGTTCTTCCCCAGGGAGATCCTCAAGGGGTGGTTCATACTCTCCACTAGGAAAACGGGCGAGTAAGTCAGATAGAGCCTGACTCTTGATTCCCTTAGGGTTGACACACTTCATATCATACTCTGACAAAATTAAGAACCACTTAGCTGCCTTCCCCACAAGATTGGCTCGGGTAAGTAAGTATTTGATTGGGTCACACTTGGTTACTATTTCCACAGTAAAAGCCATGAAGTAGTGACGAAGCTTTTGCACCACAAACACCAATGCTAAACAATGCCTCTCTCAACCAAGGTATACCGAGCTTAGGACCGTGCACAGTGCGCTCGGGTAGTAGGCCGGCTTCTCCACCTTATCTTGTTCCTGAGCCAACAATGCCCCTATAGAGCGAGGTGTAGAAGTCAAGTATAAGAGGAGAGATTTCCCAGACTGGGGCACAGCCATGATTGCCGGAGAACTTAACACTTTTTTGATATTTTCAAAAGCCTTTTGGTGTTCCTCCTTCCATTCATACTTCACACTTGACTTTAGCAACTGAGTGATCGGATGAATTACCTCAGCTAGTGCTGGGATAAATCTGCGGAGATAATTTACCTTTCCCAAAAAACTCTTGAGCTGCTTCAAGGATGTCGGCGAGGGCATGCTCAGAATTGCCTTTTGCTTATCACCGTCCATCGAATCCCGAGCGATCAACGACATGCCCGGGGAACTTGCCTCTAGTAACCCCAAAAACACATTTATGCGGATTCATCAGAAGGTTGTACTTAGGCACCTTGCCAATACCCTTTCTAAGTCTCGGAGGTGATCACCCTTATCTCGAGATTTCACTATCAAATCATCTACATAAAATTCCATGATGCGATGGAATAAATCATGGAAAATAGCCATCATGGCTCGTTGATAAGTGGCACCCGCGTTCTTAAGGCCAAAAGGCATGACCTTATAATAAAAGTTCCCCAGAGGGGTCCGGAAAGCGGTCTTGGCGATCGGTCGGGTCCATCGTATGCAGGTTATACCCTTGTATCCATCCATCATCTTGTACATTTCACAACCCATTGTGCCATCAATCAAAGCATCGATACTTGGCAAAGGGAACTCATCCTTGGGCATGCATGCTTTGTTAAGATCCAGAAAGTCCACACAAACTTCGGATGCAGTGCGCTTCTTCCCTACAACCACAATATTGGAAAGCCATACGGGATGCTGAATTGGCTCAATGAAACCCACCTTAAGCAGTTTCTCTACTTCCTCCTTGATTTTGAGCTCCAATTCTGGCTTGAAGAACCTCATCCCTTGACGAACAGGCTTGACTCCGGGCTAAACATGTAGCTTATGCGTAACAAGAGTTGAATCCAGGGCAGGCATTTGCTCATAAGACCAAGCAAAGACATCAATGTATTGTCTAATCAAACTCAATAACTTCTCTCTTTCACCCAAAGCAAGGTCCTTAGATATAAAAATAGGCTTAGGCTCCGAACCCGGTGGAGCCATGTCAACTTCCTCCAATTCTTGAACCTGGGGCTTAGGTTGATTCAGTAATTCCTTGGGCATGGGCTCAGGTTCATCAACGTATTCCACTTCCCCAGACTTGTCAACAATACAACATTCTGGACCGGGGTCATCATCCTCGGGATAGAATGATGCCCTACGCATAAGCTGGTGCCACCACAACGGTACTTAACCTGGCCATTAGGAAGAACAATTCGTGTACTCTTACCGAAAGTGGCAGAAGGTTGCTCGAACTTTCTCTTGGCCGGGGTATGTTGCTGTTTAGGACACGGGCCCGGTGAAGAATCTGTCACCTCCACGATTATTGGCAGCCTTTTGCATGGCTTGCTAGGTAAAGTGGGTGGCGGACCAGGCAGTGGAATAGGGTGGTAGTCTAATTGGCTAGGTTGGAATGGAGCATCACTGAGGTTGGTGTAGTAAGCTGCGTCAATATAATGAGCTTCGTTTCTGGCAAATGGTGCTGGAGAAGGCTCAATAATCACCAACTTGCCATTAGGAACACCCTTGGCACACTGATGGAGAGTGGACGGGACGATCCCATTAGGGTGCATCCAAGCCCGCCCTATCAAAAGATGATATGAAGGGTTGGCCTCAATTACATGAAAGCGTCGCCCTGCGCCCCCATATCCAATGCCACGAGCGAAACCCAGGGTTCTCCTTGAATCTGCCCCAAAGCCAGTAATGCTAATAGACTGCTTCTGCAAGTGTACATCCCCAAGGCCAGTCTTACGGAAGGTAGAAAGTGGCATGATATTAACAGCAGAGCCATTGTCTAAAAGAGCCCGTTTGAACTCGACCCCATTAACATAAGCTGTTACATAAAGAGGCCTATTGTGGGGATAAGGAACTCTCTTATCCGCATCCGAGAAAGTAACAGTGTTTGTGAGCTCCCGAACCGCCTTCCTAACCGTGCCCTTATCCTTCATGCAAGGTTGATTATACTTCTGAGCCACTTCAATAAGGGCTTTCGTAGCAGCATGTCTAGCCTCTGTCGTAAACTCTAACTGATCATACAACCACTTGAACTTAGGGGAATCCTTAAGTTTTTCTGCCATAAAATCCAGAGTAGGAGGGAGGGTTGCTGTGAAAGCCTCCTCAGAGTGAGAAGGCAAGTACTCATCCAGGTCGGATACCCCTCGACCATGTAAACCGAGGCTCTACCTCCCCGCCTCTTATGGCGCCAACACTCATCATCATCGAAGTCTTCTTCATAAGCTGCCGCCATATTAACCTGCTTCCCTTTATCCTGCGCAGGGTGATCCGGCAAGGGATTGTCATGAACATTCCTCGGTCGGACTTCCAACCGACCCTCCTCAATCTCCTTCTGAAATATATTTTTCAGATTAAAACAATTTTTGGTTGGATGACCCACCCGTCGATGATAGTGACAATACCTCGGGTGATCCATATCCTCCTGAGTTGGTTCACGCCGCGTAGGCGGTAAGATAATATCCCCATGTTGGATCCAGTTATTCAGAGTATCCATAACCTCAGTCATCCCGCAAGGGTAGTCTGGCGCCTCGTACTTCGTCGAATTATCATACTTCGATCGAACATTCCTACCCCCATCATGCTTAGAATCTCGCCTATCATTCCTTGGCTGAGCAACATTAGCGGCTGGTCCCCTTTGATTATACCTGTTGCCTCGGTTATCCTTATAGCCTCGAGTAACATGTTGAGGACCCGGACTCGGCTTCCATTCTATAAGACTGTTCTGTGTTTCTCCTGGCAAGATCAAATTGCCGGCCGCCTCTCCCAACCTTTGAAAAGTGGGGATATCCAGATTAATAAGCAAGCGCCTATATTAAGTAAGCCATTTTCTCCAAACAATACTTCACGAACATGCTCCTTAGGAGGATCATGCAATGCCAATGATTTGTTCTTGAAAGCGCTTCACATAGTCTAGTGGTGTCTCATTTGCCTGTTGTCCTTCCCTTGTCAATTGGAAGATAGTAATCTTCTCATCAGTGTGGAAAAACTTGGACAAGAACAGCTTGGACATCGTCTCCCATTCGTAGATGTTACTCTTGTCAAGGCGGTAATACCAACTATAAGCCTGATCGCTTAGGGACTTGGGAAACTCCCTCAAACACAAGCTATCAAGCATAGTGTATGGCTCAAGCTCCTCTAGAAATCTCTGAACATGCTCCCGTGGGTTTCCATCACGACCCCCATACTGGCGAAAAGTAGGAGAGACATAATTCTCCGGATAAGGTGCTTGACGAATGACTAAGGGATATGGAGGTCCAGAATCCTCCTCAGCTCTGGGTGGCCGAAGCCGAGCCACCTGAGATTCCAGCAATTGTTTAACTTGATCCAAGGTTACGGTCCCGTCCCAGAGGAGGTGCTACAGAGCTTGGGTTGCTCTTGAGGTTGCTGGGCTGAACACGAAGAAGAGTAGGGAGGGTAGCTGAGATGGTGCGGCTTGCCTACATGCCCATTAGTTGGCTCAACTACACTAGCAGGCTGAGGTAATATGTGGTTGGCAGCGGTGGTTGGCAGCGGAGGGATAGGAGTGGTGGTAGGGTTAGGTGCCACAGGCGGAATATTGTTATTGGTCATGGTTCCCGAACACGAGGCTCAGGAGGCTAGGCCAGTACGGTGAGATACCATGGTGAGTAATGAAGGCTGAGTGAGTGCGCTGAGAGATGATTCTTGGATCCTTCGGCGGAGCCTCATTTTCCCCGCCACCATAGCGAGGCTCATCGTCTCATCCAGAGAACTAACCGTCAACATTGTGGCATCGTCTCATCCAGAGAACTAACCGTCAACATCATTGTTTCGGTCGACTCGCCGTCTGTTGGTTCTCTTCGGAGGCATGACTCAACGTGAATACCTCCCAGCGAGTCGCCAAATGTAGAATGTGAGTGTCAGGAGGGTGTGATGTGTCTTTGGGGTAAAGAGTTAGGCGTGACACGTTGCTATCAAAGAACCTCAAAGAGTGTAGGATCGGGGTGGAAGCCAAGGCCGATCAAACAAAGAGAAAGAGGGCAAAGGCGATGCGAGAGAGTTCTCTCTCTAGTACTCACTAATCAAATGGTTCTCAATCAAATGATTATCGATCCTTGAAAATGAGGTTTTCACCTCTATTTATAGTGAATGTAGGATGACACATGGAATATTCCCAGCTAGGTGTCATCATCCTATTGATCATGCAATGATCATAAGACAAGTGTCCCATAAGTGGGGACCACAATCGGCTCTTTCTCTCTTAGTGATCGGGTCACAGCGTCGCTTGCGTGCGTGGTATCGCAGCGTACAACGGGTGCGACTTTCTCTTGACTTCACCACCAAACCAATAACCCGAGGTTCCCAAAACCGGCTCGGTCTTGTAAGGGTTCATGGACCCTAGACTGCCGTTGCACTTAGAGTAAATCACCGGTAGTGCCAAGCGGGTCATCCTTGACGGATGTAAGTGCTAGCGGTAAGTTGTTGCCCCTTACCTTAGGCGTAGAGTTAGTTCCTTGGAACCCTAATATTCGAGATCGGGGCTCTAGGGCCAACTCGATTCTCATAGGGTCGAGCAAGATGTCATCTGACGGCGTTTTGACCCTCGGCCGGTTGCTCGTGGAGACCATTAATAAAGCCGGAATGTGCCGTAGAGGTGCAGGGCATCATTACCCTTAGGCTAAAAGCACTCGACCTCGGCCCCCTTTAGGCTATTTCCGGAGCCTAAAATGCGTTCTCGTGCGATAGGTCTTAGTTCGGGGAAACTAGGTAATTACGTGGCAATCACCTAGAGTGACGTGGCATAATCCCTACTACATTTCATGACGATGTCTCAACTGAGTTTCTTTCTTCAATGCGTCAACGGCTTTCAGAACTTGATTATCCTCAAAATACCCCGCAGCAAAATAATACCAAGTATAAATTGACGGATTACCTCTGTTTGATATCCCGCGATTCAAAACGGCTTCTGCCTTCTTTAGATGACCCATCCTTATGTAAGCATCAATCAAGTAGTCTGGTATCAGGAAATTAAAGGATACGCCTCTTGATTCCCACCACTCATCAAAAATGTTTTCAGCACCTTCAATGTCATCAAATTTCAATAATGAGCTAATCATATTCGAATAACCCTTATTAAGGACTTTCTCATTCTTCTTGTATAGAAGAATCTCGGAACGAATCGCTGCTAAAGCTAGCAAAGATGGATTTTAACAAACTACAATTATTGCACTTGAAAGAACTCGGCGTTGTCTCAAAGTATATGTTGATGTTGTGAAATGTAAGATTTGTAGATAGAGGAGAAGAGAGGACAATTTGCTTCCGCAGTGGAGTGTTACATGAGGCTATATGATGCCTCTAAGAAGGAGACCATCATCCAGTTATGGGCTAGGATTGAAAATGCATGGAAAGACATTAACGAGGAATACCTAAAGCCGAAAGCTGTTTCAAAGGATCTGCTAATGGTACTTGTCAACCTCGCTCGTGTGATCGACGTGATCTACAAGTATGGTGATGGCTTAACTAAACCAAAAGAACTTCAAGATTACATTACGCTCTTATTCGATAAACCCATGGTTGTATAAGTGGGTTCAAGCATGTCAATAGTCTTTGTTGAATGTCTTTGTTGGTTCTCATTGTTAGGGCTGCCGTTATTTGCCAATTGCCATTGTAGTTGAAGCATATCATGATAATAAACCTAATGCATTTATTTTTTTTCTCAGTATTCCACTTGATAAGTTTCTTAAAAGTTTGAATTCCTTTACTTGTGAAACTAAGTACTTTCTCCCATCCACAACAGTTTCTGAGAAAATGTTATCCACCTTAGTTGCCCGATGAATTCTTCTGCCTCTTCCACGTCTCGCTGTCCTTCAAATATTCCAAACTAAGTCACCAGTTTCTACTCACTTGCCGGTTCATAATAAAAATTCATAAAAGTTGACTTAATTGAATATTATTAAGTGGGAAATATTTTCGCCCGTCCACTTTGATGGATTTTAAATCGCCCTCTATTACCCTATATTTTTCAAACCGCTAAAAGTCCAAATTCATGTATTGTGGTTACAAATTGATGCATCGTGATGAAAAATGCGTGAATCGTCTGATATCAAACGATGCATTACTTATCAAATGATGCATCGCGATGCATCAAAAGTGGTCGTTAGTAGTTTGAAAAAATATAAGGTACGAAAACGGTTAAAAATCCATCAAAGTGTACGGACCTACAATTTTTTCTATTATTAGTTCATTAGTAGAGCCGTCTAAATGGGTCAAACCTGCTGAGTTGGTCTGCCCCGCTATTTAAAAAAGGTGGGTTGGGTTTTAAAAAAACTACCCTGCCAAAAAGCGGGCTTTTCGGGTTAGACCCACATGGGTTGCAGGTTAAAGCGGGGCGGATTTACATACACCATAATACCTATCACCCTCATTCTCTCTCTCTCCCCCTTGCCCCTGTTTATATATAAATATATAAAAGGAGATGAACAAGTTCTAGAAAGTTTTCGCCAAAAGTAACTTTCCAAATTTAGAAACACTTCTAATTTGTATATAAGCCACATTTTTGCATTGCAAATTGAAAATAGAGAATGTCATTATTATGGTTGATTGGATAAATGATTCCAAAACCTCTTCACATTCTTATTAGGTATATAAAGAAAAATATGCATAGTAGAAAATGAGGGATAATAAAACCAATAAGTTTTTTTGTCAATTTCTTTGCATCAATATCTAGGCTAGGAAAAATAAAGATGAAATAAAACAACAATTTTGAAACTAAATCATATACACACACTTTGAAATAAAACTAATTCACAGACAGTCAATTAATAATAATACCAACATCTGACATTTTTTTCTCTACTTCATCATAACCAAAGTTATTATTGTAAAAAAAATCTATAAATCGAGATAGGAACAATTTTTTGAGACAGCTAGCTACATGTAAAAAAAATGGAAACCTGATAATTTTTTGATTTTTTAGTTACTTATACATGTTTAAAAAATCAGATATAAAAAAAATACTGATGATGAAATTAATCAACATTCAGATCGAATTTGTTTGTTAGTTGAACTAAATCACGAATTAAAATATTTTGAAGTTAAACAGAGTTTTTTAAATATTTTTGGAAACATGAACATACCAACAAGTTTCCGATAAGTCGGTGGTCATAGCTTCTGTTGCTGGACTTTCTTTAGGTGGTAACATTGGGGTTGGCCATCGCTGCAAAAAATACGTAAAAAAAATTTGTAATGTGTGGTGAAACTATGATAAAAGTGTTTTCTTTTCGTTTATATACATCAACTAAAACAACGTGGTTTTATGAGTATTTATCGAGTCGCGGTCCAAAAATTATCCATAGCACTGTTTAAACCAAATTTTCTGATGTCTATCCAACTAAAACAATGTAGTTTTTAAGGTTTTATGACAAAACATGTTAGTATATCACAAACAATTTGCCCTTAGTCTGATATTATATGCGCTATCAAATTTAAAAAATTATTAATGTAACTTTTATTTTATATATATTTATTTGTATATATTTTAATATCATTTTTTAATTCGAAAAACACATTAGTGAATTTAAATTTTATTGAGACTCGAGAGTAGAGAATGAGAGAAAGTGAACCTCAATTCTATTGTTTAGAATTTGAATTCCTTTACTTGTGAAACTAAGTAATTTCTCCCGTCCACAACAGTTTCTGAGAAAATGTTATCCACCCTAGTTGCCCGATGAATTCTTCTGCCTCTTCCACGTCTCGCTGTCCTTCAAATATTCCAAACTAAGTCACCAGTTTCTACTCGCTTGCCAGTTCATAATAAAAATTTATAAAAGTTGACTTAATTGAATATTATTAAGTGGGATATATTTTCGCCCGTCCACTTTGATGGATTTTAAACCGCGCTCTATTACCCTGTATTTTTCAAACCGCTAAAAGTCCAAATTCATGTATCGCGGTTACAAATTGATGCATCGTGATGACAAATGTGTGAATCGTCTGATTTCAAATGATGCATCACTTATCAAATGATGCATCGCGATGCATCAAAAGTGGTCGTTAGTAGTTTGAAAAAATATAAGGTACTAAAACGGTTGAAAATCCATCAAAGTGTATGGACCTACAATTTTTTCTATTATTAATTCATTAGATAGAGCCGTCTAAATGAGTCAAACCTGCTGAGTTGGTCCGCCCCGCTATTTAAAAAATGTGGGTTGGGTTTTAAAAAAACTACCTCGCCAAAAGGCGGGCTTTTCGGGTTAGACCCGCATGGGTTGCAGGTTAAAGCGGGGCGGATCTACATACACCATAATACCTATCACCCAACCCATCACCCTCATTCTCTCTCTCTCCCCCTTGCCCCTATTTATCTATTTATATTACAAAGAAACTAGGTAATTGATTAGGGTTATTCAGAGGTCATGATTTAATTTTCTTTACAATCATCATACGGCTGTTATTTATTTGGGTAACCTCCTCTTCTGGGTTTCCTTATACTATTAGAATTACAAAATACAATTACTGGCCAGGATTTAATCTCACAATCTCAACCGTTTTTGTCTGTTTTTTTCCATCCCTATTTTATCTCCACAATCCTTTTATCTCTCACTCCTTCACTATCTCTTTCTCTCTCCTCCTCTCTGCGTATTCATCAGTTTCTATGAGATTCACTCTTTTTCTGCGAAAATTAGATATTACATTTTTACTGTTAATATTTTAAGGTTTTACAGTTTTATTGTTGCAAAAATTTGTATTTGTATTTTTTTCTTTTTAATTATTATCGTAATTAACTTAATCAATTTTTTTTGACCCGTAATTTCGTATACAAATAATTTTTAAAAAAAAAACGTATGTTTTGTAATTTGAAATATTTATTTTTTTTCTTTTTAATTATTATCGTAATTAACTTAATGAATTTTATTTTCGTTCGGCTCGTTTTTTCGGTCCGCAATTTCGTATACAAATTATTAATTAATCCCTCCATTCCGGACAAAGACGCCCCGTTTGAAATTCAAATTTTTTCAGAAAATAATATTTTTAGTAGTTCATTAATAATAAAATGACATTTACGATTTTACAAATATTTAGTTGTAGTTTCTTAATTGATTACTGTCGTAATCAACTAAATCTCAATTTACTTCATGTCTGGCTTAGATTTTGTTTTATAAAAAAATTGTTCGTGAATTTTGTAATTTTAAATATTTGTATTTTAATTTTTTATTATTATCGTAATTAACTGAATCAGCTTAATTTTTGTCCGAAAAAAATTTGTTTCTAAGTTTGGTAATCAACGTTTTTAATTTTGAATATTTGTATTTTAATTTCTTTATTTTCTTAAAAGTTGTGTTTAGTTTCTCTTATTGGTCTGAATTCTTTGTGATTTCGATTTCAAAATAGTATTTTGTTAGTTTGCTCTGTCTTATTCAATTTATTTTGTGTTTTTTTTTTTTGCAGAGATTTTCATTTTTAAGTTTATTTCAATTAACATGTGTTGAGTTGGTATGTGTGTGAGAGAGAGAGAGAATGCCTTTTGATGCTTAATTATACTCTTTTAAGATAAGTTATAAATTTTCTTTTAAGATGAGTTAGAAACTTTTACGACCAATAAAATATGTTCTCTCTTTAATTTTCAGAATATTGGTGTGTAATTTACATTAAGGATATATTAATTTATTTTCATCATGCTCGGATCATACATTGATCATGCTCATACTGGCACCGTGCCATCGTCACGGGCACAAGTTTATTTTTATAGAATACTACACATCTTCTCATTGTTGTGGTTTCGTTTGTTGGGGCATATGTATTGGTTTTTAATGATTTAATTGCCATTTTTTTTTTAGCTTTTAGGATTGATTAATTTTGATCAAAATGCATCTCCGTTCGTCGATTAGATTTTATATGATAATATGTGGGAGAATTCGAGGTTTGCAGATAAAGCATAAAATTTGGTTAAATGAATGTGTTTGAATTTTCTTTGTGTCATGTGTATGTAGAAATAATGGACAAAGTTATTACATCTCATGTTTCCAAACCAATCATTGTTGTTAAGCAAGAACCCCCAGAAGAAGAAGACTGAGTTTTCGTTATTGAGAAAACAATAAAATTTTATTTTCGTATTTTAACAGTAGCTACAATTAAAATATTTATTTATTGGTTTTCTTATGAAATAAATATCGAAGTAAAATGTTTTATTTTGTTAGGTATTTGAGTTTTCTCTCATTTTCATTGTGTAGTGTACATATATCTAACCCATACAAATTATAAATAAATATTAATTCATTTCCATAATATCTGCTTCATTTATTCATAAATTCTCAAACTGGCGACGTGTCATCAGCACGGGCAAGAGCACTAGTACATATATAAAAGGAGAGAAGCAAGTTATGAAAAAATTTCGCCAAAAGTAACTTTCCAAATTTATAAACACTTCTAATTTGTATATAAGCCACTTTTTTACATTGCAAATTGAAAATAGAGAATGTCATTAGTTATTATGGTTAATTGGATAATTGATTCCAAAACCTCTTCACATTCTTATTTAGTATATAAAGAAAAATATGCATAGTAGAAAATGAGGGATAATAAAACCAATAAGTTTTTTTGTCAATTTCTTTGCATCAATATCTTGGCTAGGAAAAATAAAGATGAAATAAAACAACAATTTTGAAACTAAATCATATACACACACTTTGAAATAAAACTAATTCACAGACAGTCAATTAATAATAATACCAACATCTGACATTTTTTTCTCTACTTCATTATAACCAAAGTTATTATTGTAAAAAAAATTCTATAAATCGAGATAGGAACAATTTTTTGAGACAGCTAGCTATATGTAAAAAAAATAGAAACCTGATAATTTATGATTTTTTAGTTACTTATATATGTTAAAAAATTCAGATATAAAAAAAGTACTGATGATAAAATTAATCAACATTCAGATCGAATTTGTTTGTTAGTTGAACTAAATCATGAATTAAAATATTTTGAAGTTAAACAGAGTTTTTGAAATATTTTTGGAAACATGAACACACCAACAAGTTTCTGGTAAGTCTGTGGTCATAGCTTCCATTGCCGGACTTTCTTTAGGTGGTAACCTTAGGGTTGGCCATCGCTACAAAAAATACGTAAAAAAATTTGAAATGTGGTGAAACTATGGTAAAAGTGTTTTCTTTTCGTTTATATACATCAATTAAACAACGTGGTTTTATGAGTGTTTACCGAGTCATGGTCCAAAAGTTATTCATAGCACAGTTTAAACCAAATTTTCCGATGTCTATCCATCGATCATTTGAATTTTTGGTTCATTTTCCTTGACCCATCTCCTATTTTATTCTCCTTGGTTATATACTATTTTAATTATTTTTTTCTTTATGTCTGATTTTTAAATTGAACCATAATACTTGAACTATTTTGTAAAAATTACCAATTTTAAAAAGTGTAGCTTTTAAGGTTTTATGACAAAACATGTTAGTATATCACAAACAATTTGTCCTTTGTTTGATATTATATGAGCTATCAATTTTTTTAAAATATTAATGTAACTTTTATTTATATATATTTATTTGTATATATTTCAATATCATTTTTTAATTCGGGAAACACATCAGTGAATTTAAATTTTGTTGAGACTCGAGAGTAGAGAATGAAAGAAATTGAACCTCAATTCCATTGTTTATAATTGGAATTGTGGGCTTCAATGTAAATTTTATTGTCTATATCCAGAAAAATTAATAGAATTGGAATTGAACTGAAATTCTTAATATTTTTGTTCTATAAATTGATTTTTTTTCTTAAAAGGTAAAGCATTTTTAAACCTAAAGACTCTTGATTTTCATTAATTTTTTAATTTCTATTAATTTGCTTATACGTTTAGATTTTTAATTGAACTGTACATGAGAGCCAAACAAAATAATTTTAATTTTAATGTTACAAAATTATGATATTCAATTCTACACATCGAACTCATAATCTTTATATTTCAATCATTTGTGTATTTTATTAGCTCTAAAGTTTTAACTATTGTATTGATATGAATATATAGGCTTCGTGCATCGCACGAGTGCTTTGATTATAATTTTCTATTATTAACTTCAATTTTTACTGTACAAAGTAAACTGTTTTGGTCAAGAACATGTCACTTAGATATCAATTTAAAGTTATGCTAAAAAAGTTATTTTTTAATAGCATAATTTTCTATAATTTTTTTATATGCATATTGAACTCGTGGTTTTTCATATAACTATTCGGTTATATGGTTATCATTAAAATTTTATATTGTTTTATTTATATCAATATTGAACCGTGCATTACACGGTCGTGTTGTAGTATATATAAAAACATAAGTGCATAATTTTTCGAAATTTCCCGCAAAAACTTACTTTTCAAAAATGGAATCACTTATGTTCTGTTTATGTCAAAAAAAATTGAAATTGAATTTGAGATATGTCATTGAATGATGTTGACAGAAACTATTCCAATTGAGTTAATTTTTTTTATTTGGAGAATTAAATTCGAAAATGACATATAACTAATTACATACCAAAATCATATAACTATTAAATATTACACAAAAATAAAGTATAAATCAAATTTCTAGGAAAATTATTCATAAGTCAGAGTCCATGTGCATATAACTAATTACAAACAAAATCAATATATAAAAATAATTCATAAAAATGGTATCTATTCAAAAATATTGAATAGCTTAGTATTATTATAAATTAAAAATAGGCAAATAAAAATACTTACGATTGTTTTTAATAGATCTTGAAATATATTTTATAATATTTAAAACAAAAAACAAATAAACCATACTCATGGGCCTGACTTTGTTTTTTTTGTTTTTTTTTTGTTTGGGCCCGTCTTAGTTTAAATTATCACAAGATTTTGTGTCCGTGCTTATGACATGGTGTCAGTATGAAACTTATTAAATGTATGAAGCGGGCAGTATGCAAATAAATTGATATATAGTTGAGATTTTGTAAATATCAGATGAATGCACACTACACAACTGAAAAGAAGACAAAACTCAATAAACTAAACAAAAACAATACATTTTATGATGGTCCATTACAAATAAGTAAGAATATCGAGAACTTTATGTCATGTTCAAATTAGAGTGACATTTTCTCTCTTCTTTTTTTGCTAATTCTTTATGTAATTGAAAATTGAAATGTAATATATAAGTTATGTTGTTGAAAGAGATATATGTTTTTTTGTCGTTTCAATTAAATAGTCATATAAAAATTAAGATGCAATATTTTTAATTACATCAATGAACAATACATATTCTGAAATCTCAAACTGTGAGTTAAATTTGAACGATACATACTAGTGAATATTTTAATTGAATTACATATTCTGAAATCTCAAACTGTGAGTTAAATTTGAAGGTTGGAACTCAAATAATGTTGTTTCGTGACGTGGTCTATTCACTTGAGTTATGCAATGAGACGGGATTAATAGTTATAAGCAGTGTTCTAAAACTCCCCGCCTAGCTCTGCCTAGGCCCCGCCAAGGCGCTAGGCACCTCTCCACCGCCGCGACTTTTTTAATCGCCGCTTAATCAGCCAAGTCGATATCTACGCTAAACCCCGCTGATCTTAATTTATTTTTGTAGCTTTGATTTTGTGGCGTGCAGCAAGGTTCTAAAAACCGTTAGGCGGCAGCTAGGCGGCACACTAGCGCCTAGGGGACTAGTCGGAGCGTAATCGGGGCCTAGGCGGGGTCTAGAATTAAGGCATAATTACCATTTTTCTTGATAATTTACATTAAAAATCAAACACATTGAATACAAATTTAATTTTTTTTATGTTTATCATTTTATCAAACACTTCTCTATATTTGTAAAATGAACAAAAATATAAAAACCTACCATTAATCTCAATTCTCAACAACCTCAAAGCAATAAACAAGCCAAGTTTATAACTAAAAACAAAAAAGATATTACTCTAGTTCACCCCCAATTACCTACGTCTCTACCTCACCATTACCACTCCACATTCCTTCTCCAGTTCGCCCCCTCTTCCTTCTCCGGTCACCGCATATCACAAAATCAAAGCTACAGAAATAAATTAAGGTCGGCGAGTGGTCAATTAGGCGGCGACTAAGAAAGTCGCGGCGGTAGAGAGGGGCCTAGCGCCTAGGCGGGGTCTAGGCGGAGCTAGGCGGGTAGTTTTAGAACACTGGCGTGCAGTGACCAGAGAAGGAAGGGAGAGTGGTAATTGTGAGGCAGAGAGAGGGGTCGAAAGAAAAGGGGTTTGATTTTGTGGATATTCGGTGGGCTGAAAGAGGGGATACATTAAAGGGTTGGATCTATGAGGAAAGAGATTGGAGGATGAAAAAATGAGGAGAGCCGGTCTGCCGGAGAGAGAGAGAGAGAGAGAGAGAGAGAGAGAGAGAGAGAGAGAAGAAAAAAAAGGAAGAAAAATGGGTTGTCGGTCTACCAGATAGAAAAAAAAAATGAAGATGAAGGGGACTGTCTCGGGACTAAAAATTTAGAATAAGAAGGAACTAAGGAGGATATGTTTTTTTTTTTTGAAGAAGCGGGGGCGGCACCCTCTGAGAATTTATTGCAAAAAAGAGAGAAAAAACAAACTTGAGGGGGACAACCAACCTTGCCCTTATAAATGGGAGGACGGAGGAGCCTGACCTCGAACAGGAAATACAAAACTATCTAAATAGAAAAAACTACTTTTTCATATACGTGTAAAAACCAAATATATCAATTTTCACAACCTTCTTGATTGACAGAGGAAGAGACAAGAAACTGGAGTATGTCATCTGAGCACCATGAGAATGAGCTTCTGCCGCAAGTCGATCCACTACTTGATTTTGTTCTCTAAAGACATGAGCTAATTGAAAATCCTTACTTAAAGCCTTACACTCCCTTAACACATACATGTACTGCCACGGGGCTGAGTGATTATGAAATAAAACATTGACAGCGCATAAAGAATCAGATTCAACCATAACCTTGGAAAGACCCATATCATGGCAAAAAAGCAGACCATCCCGCAAAGCTAATAATTCTGCATTCATATTAGAACCTTGCTGATAATGAAAGGAAAAAAGCACTAACAAAACCTCCATTTTCATCAAGAATAATACCTCCACCCGTACAAACCCCATTAATAGAAGAGCCATCTGTATTCAGCTTGACAAAACCATTTGTAGGAGGGAACCATTTCAACCACTTACCTCTACATAAGGTCGGACATAAAATAGGAAGATGAATTCTTTGCATGGCAATAATAGCATTAGATTTACAAACCTCTTTGGGATTAAAAACAAACATCATATCCCTCATATCATTAAGAGTGTTTCGGTAAATACGCTCAACCGACATAGCTACGCCTTCAAAAACAGCTGTGCAGCGATCCTTCCAAATTTCCTAGCAAGTAGCCATTATGATACCAAGTTGACAAGCCCCTAACTGGCTGCGAAAGGAAGAAGAAACCCAAGTGTCAAACAAATGCAACATATTAGTATAATTATCTACCTTCCGAAAGTAACGAGCCAAACGAGACCACACATCCTTGGCTACTTCGGACGAAAGGAAAAGATGATATATGGACTCTATCGCAGGCTGAATCGAGCAACATTTGTATTTGGAAGCAAGCTGAATCTGTTTAGCTTGCAAGCAGCGATCCACAGGAACTGCATACTGAAGAAGCCTCCATATAAATGCACTTATCTTCGGGAGAATCCAAGGCTGCCAGATTTTCTTGGCCCAAGGGATCACGGGAGAAGAATTTCTGAAATGATTCCAGAAAGCTGAGGAACGGACAGCGCCATCTGAAGTAAGCGAAAAAATAAGCTTATCCGGCTCATTCGATGAACGCAATTGTTTAACAGCCGCATGAAGATTCACCGGAATGAACAGACATAACTCGTCCAACACTTGAGAAGCTTCACGGACAGAAAGATTTAGATCAAGAGGCAAAGGGCCTTCCAATCGAACCCCACACCAATTAGAATCCCAAAGAAGAAATATCCCCTACGCGTCAACCATCTACTTGCGGTGTCTCACCTTATCCAAGCTGGCGAAATAGCTCTCCATGTAGGAGACAGGTTGTGGAACCTTACATTCTCCATATTCACACAATATTTACTCCTGCTAAACTGGGCCCAAAGAAAATCTCCCTGAATAACTCCCCAAGCCAACTTAGCGTGAAGCGATTCCATTACTTGCTGCAAAGATCGAATGCCAAAACCTCTCTCTTCAAGAGGGCGACACACCTTATTCCAAGCAACCCAATGCATTCGGTGCTCTCCATTCGCACTCCAAATAAAGTTAGCCAAAGCCTTATCTATCTGAATAATAATAGACTTTGGAACATAAGTTGAAGCCAGAGAATGAATTGGGATACTGCACAGGACTGCTTTGACCAAAGTAAGTTTCGCGCCGAAAGATAAAAGCCTGGAATGCCAACAATTTACACGAGAAACCACCTTAGCTACCAAGTCCGCAAAGTAAATCTGTTTAACCCGCCCTCGGAATAAAGGAATACCCAAATACTTAATAGGCCAGAAACGTTGAGAACAACCTGACCATCGAATTATTTGCTGAATACGACGACTGCTACAATGCTGACTAACATAGAAACCACTTTTTTGAACATTGATAAGCTGACCCGAAGCTTTTTCATAAATTGTAAAAACCTTCCGAAGACCCAGAATAGAGGATTTGCAAGCATTGCCAAAAACAAGCATATCGTCCGCATAGAGGAGATGAGACACCATAACTCCGCCACGGCCATGATTAAATGGAGTTGATATACCAGACCGCATGGTCCTGTTAATGTTAATAGAGAGAATTTCCTGTGCTAAAATAAAAAGGAGCGGAGAAAGCGGGTCACCCTGACGAACGCCACGAGTAGAAGAAAAAAACCTATGAGACTCCTCATTGATTCTAACCGAATACCATATATTGGAAATCAGCCGAGAAACCAAATCACAGTTACCAGAGCTGAAACCAAACGCACGGAGAGCTTTCAGAAAAAAAATCCCATTCTAGTCTGTCATAGGCCTTTGACATATCGAACTTATAAATAATGTTACCCCCACGGACTTTCTTATCAATGCGCTAAACCATCTCTTAAGCTAGCAAAATATTTTCCTGAATATTTCGATTTTTGACAAATCCCGATTGCTCCTTAGAAATTAATCTGGGAAGAAACTCTGCCAGACGAGTGGCAAAAATTCTAGACATGATTTTACATATAAAGTTGCAAAGACTAATTGGACGTAAGTCACTTAACAACTCTGGATTTGTAACCTTAGGAATCATTATAAGGCTTGTGGCAGTAATACCTCTATTCAGTGTGTCACCTGCGAACAAAGATTGCACTGCAGCAATAACCTCCTTTTTGATCACATCCCAACAACCTTGAAAGAACCAACCTGTATAACCATCTGGTCCAGGAGCACTATCCGGGTTCAAACACTTGACTGCATTCCAAACTTCCTCTTCCATGGGAATTCCCTGAAGATAATCATTGTCCTGATCAGTAAGAGAAGCAGGAATGTCATTAAACAAAGCGTCATCAATAAAATGGCTTTTAGATGAAAAGATGTCTGAAAAATAATCCACAACCTGCTTGCCAACCAAAGAAGTATCTTCACTAAGAGAACCATCATCCAGCCGAATACGAATGTTATTATGATGATATCTATCCTTTATACTCGCATGAAAGTAGGCACTATTTCTATCTCCATCTACCAGCCACTTTTGCCGAGATTTTTGGCGTAACAATTCAGCATCCCATTTAACGAGCTGATCATAACGACTCCGAGCAGAAGCTAATAAACTAGCCGTTAGATCGGTGCCTCCTTGCTGCATTTCATTCTCCAGCCAGATGATGACATCTAATTGAGAGGCCATATTGCGTTGGACGTGCCCAAACACACTCCAATTCCAATTTTTAAGAGTTGTTCGCAGAGTTTGTAACTTCCGAAAAAGGACCTCCATCGCACTGCCTAAAGTATCGCGAGACCACTGATCTTGAACAAACCCAAGAAAATCTGGGTGGTCAAGCCACATTCTTTGAAATCGGAAAGCCCCCTTACATTTAGCCAAAGTCTGAAGATTTATCAAAAGAGGAGAATGGTCCGACGCAGTAGAAGTAAGATGCTGAACTCAAAGACCTTGTAAATTAGCTTTATACAAACCATTTATTAAAACCCTATCCAATCGTTTCCAAATGCGACGACCTGTAGCATGATTGTTACACCAGGTAAAATGGCTACCCTCATAACCTGCATCAGAGAGCCCCGCTTGAATCATAAAATTGTTAAAATCATCCATACTTTGTTGATCACACTGGTTACCGCCTATTTTTTCTGAAGAATGGGAGATTGTATTAAAGTCACCCTTGACTAACCAAGGGACCATCATTGATGTAGAAAGAGCAATGAGATCAGACCATAAATCCCTACGTTCCTCCTTAGTGCACTTCGCATAGACAAAGGTTGCCAAAACGGCGAAATCTGTACCAACCTTGACATTAACTAAAATATATTGATTAGAGGCTGAAGCTAAGGAAACCTCTAAATTGTTATCCCATAACAACCATATATGCATGTTAGTTGGATTCGCATGCAAATACTTAAAATACCCAAGACGCCTAGCAAGTTTTCTCAATCTAGCACCAGAAGACTTTGGTTCTAAAATCACAAACAAAAATGGATTATGAATCCTCTTGAGAAGACACAGATGATCTCTAGTCTTCCTGTTACAAAACCCTCTTGCGTTCCAAAGAACTATCGACATATAAAAATTAAGACGCATGTGTTGCCTGGGCTTTTGCATCAGCCCTAGTCAGCCGACCATTTTTAGATTTCTTGCGATTCTTAGATTTCTTGCGATTCTTCTTCATATCATTACAATACTGGACAAAGTCTGCTTTAAGAGAAACCTTATCCATGCTTTCTTCTGTAAAATAAGGGGCAAAAGCAATATCATAGGATCCTTCCTCTTGCACACCATTCAGAGATTTAGCCTTAGATTTCTGCCAAGCATTCCTAGTTAGAACTTCATCCCATAAAGAAATCATTTCAGCCTCAGCCCAAGCTATAGGGGAAATCTTATTATCAGAAGATTGAGGGTTGTTATCTTCTAATTGATCGTTCCTTTGAGTGGTTGGAGACACCTCTTCAGGGATATTTGATAAAATATCAAAAGGATTGGAAGTAGAGACCGGCTTCACAATACTATCAGCCCGAACAGTCTGCTCCTTAGCCTTAACAGCAACATCATGCGACACGTCCTTATTATTTTCCAAGTCTACCAAATCAATCACTTCTGTATCCACCGGACATCCATTACTATCCTTTGCCATAGAAGTCGACCCAACGGCCTGATCTTTATGTTTTTTAACCACTTCCCAACGTTGAGCATTACGATTGGTATTATTGGTCACTTCTTTACTGGATTCCTTCTGAACATTATCTATGCCTTCTAGGATTACATTACGCGGAACACCCTTGTCCACAACCTTTTGGGAACCCTTTTTAACTTGAACATTAACCAGATTAGGTTGCCCCTTGTTCACACTATCCACACGCCGTTTTCCTTTACGACATACCTTCTTCGTGTGACCTAACAGACCACAACCAGTACAGTAGTTGATATTACCCTCAAACTCCAATGATTGCCAAAAGCCCTTATCTTTACCCACTCCAATCCAAATTCTGGAAGGAAGAGGATCAGTCACATCAACCTCAACACAAACCCTAACATAAAAAGGTCTAGACAAGGCTAATGTCTTCTCATCAGCGCGAAGAAAACGGCCAAAAGAATTGCCAATACTCTGCAAAAAGGAAGGGTTAAAGAAATTAAGAGGTAGGCAATGAAGCTTGACCCATACAGCAACCCGAGTACAATCCTTCTTAAAGGCGAAATCAGGAGACCAATGAAAGGAGTGATACATGGAGGTTTGTATCATATGAGATTCACGGGACAAAGCACGAACCAAATCCTCATTAGATGATAAGTGAACCATTATATGCCGAGGATCTAATAGTCCGACTACAAAAGATCCAGAGACATTCCAATGCTTGGATATTTCATCCTGAATAACATGTGTGGAGGGGCGGCCTGCCGAAAACTTTAGAATAATCGTATTGTTAAGCAATCGCTCAGATAGCTCTACCTCTAAAGGCGTGAACATGCATGCTGGTTCATTGTCCATAACTGATGCCTGATGAGGAGCCAAAGGGATAGCATCCAAGACGGGAGAGGAGTTCGGATTAGTACCAGGAATTGGTCGTGGTTGTCTAGTGACAGTAACATAAGATCGAACCGGTGGAGACAAAGGAGGGGGATCGGCCATTGGAGGAGGAGCCTCCATGCCGGAGCCAAAAACGGCGGCTGCCGAAAAGGAAACCCTAAAAGGGGTATTGAAAACGTGAGAAACCTAGAGAGAAAATTATAAAAAGCTTGACCCTGATGTTATTCTAAACATGACTTTTAAGGAGGATATGTTAGACTGTGGGTTATAGGGGCAGTAGGTAGGTGGAGTAGTTTTTTTTTTAGTCCCCTAGGCGCTAGGCGCTGGTGTGCTGCTTAGCGGCCGTCTAACGATTTTTAGAACCTTGGTTATAAGGCTGAGAAACTATATTTTAGAAGGTTGAGTTCTTTCAAAGGGTAATTCTGGTAGTACTCTTTTGATTTCAAGAATATCACTGATACTATTTTATCATATAATTTCTTTCAAATTCCAGACAAAATATTTTTTGTTGATTATGTCTTACGCAATGTCTATGAATAAAAACCATGGTAAGTCATTGTCTAATATAAAACTACATTTGAAAACATGTTTTTGGTTATCATCACTTGTATGTAAAAAGTATTCTCAAATTTTTATTATTTTTTTCAAATTTATAGGATTTTCTATATTTAATTTTAATGTTTATTTTTTTTATTTTTTTTATATTAAAAAATCAATTACATATTATTCAACTTTAATTTAGTATATAATTTTATACACATGTACAATCTGTGCAACGCACGGGTGCATCACTAATTGATTATCTAAAAACCCCGTTAAACTTTCTTCTCTTCTTCCCATGGCGTGCAGGTCGATTCAGATCAACCATCACCCATAACCAACGTCGTTTCTTTCTCTCAGCCCGCCCGTGACCCTGTCGATGTATGTCTCTCTCTCAAGTCGACCATTGTTAAGTGTTGACCTCTTTCCCTCTCAGATTCAGTCCACCATTGCCGCCGTCTGTTTCTCTCAGTCTGCAATCGACCATCATCGCTCTTTTTCTCTCTTAGTCCACCATCCGACCATCATCGAGCTCTCTCTCTCAGTCTTCTCAGTCTGCAATCGAGTCAACCAAAGATGTAGATCTAAGATCTCTTACTTAAATGAGTGAATGATTTGTCAAAATTTCTTTTTTCAGTGGGTTGGTCTGCCCCGCAACCTAATCTGGGTTGGGTTCGACCAATGTTTTTCTAGTCTGTTATTTTCGCAGGTTGGTCCGCCCCGCCCCACCAATTGGCGGGATCCACCAATTTGCTGGTTGGTCCGTTTTGACACCTCTATTCATTAATTAGTATAGCAAGTAAATATAAAGAAAATACTATTGTATTACTTACTATGAGTATGTTAGCTACTGCCTTCGTTCCAGGTAAAGAGTCCATCAAACTATTTTGATATGTTTCTTAGTAAGAGTCAATTTTAAAAAATTATGCTTTCAATTTTATAACATTTCATCTTTACATTTCACTTGTATGGTAAGCACATTGCTTGTGTTTTGAGTATTTTTGTAATTATGAGCAACTCTGATGACATTAATACTCTCATTAATAATTAGACTTTTCAAACGTGGACTCTTTCTGTGAAACGGAAAGAGTATTATTTATTATTCACTATGTCCCGAGCAAAGAGTCCATCATACTATTTTAAATGAACAATAATAAGTTTACCACCAGGATTACCACTATGGTGACAACTTTGCCTTGAAGACAAAGTGCATGTGAGGTGCATGTGCATCTTCAAGGCATAATTGTCACCATAGTGGTAATCCTGGTGGTAAACCTAGCAAAGTTGATTTTAAATTGTTTCACTTTAAGAGTTAATTTTCAAAAAATATATATTTATCATCTCAATAACATTTCAACTTTACCATTTACATTGGATAATAACATATTGATTATACTGAAACATTTTTATAACAGAACCCCTAAATGTTACACCGAAAAACCTCCATCTGTTTCGGACAAAGAGTCCCCGTTTGAAAGTCAAACTTTTTAAGAAAATGATACTTTTAGTAACTCATTAATAATAAAATGACATTTTTATGTCTAATTTTTTTAAAAGTGGACTCTTTAAGTGAAACATTTTAAAATGGAATAGTGAACTCTTTACTCAAAATAGAGGGAGTATATAAATAAAATAATAAAAATTTAGTTTCTTTTTTAAATAGTCTAATATCATACCATTTGTGATGTCTAACAAGGGCCAAATTAAAGATGGATATAACACATTTTGAAAATAATTTCCAATAATATATTGTTGTGAAGCAGCATTTTATGCAACACGATTCATATTTATGTCTATTCAATTAAAAAAAATACAAAAAAAAATTAAAATCACAATATTAAAAAATAAAAAATAAAATATATAGAATGATGTACTAGCCCATTTTAGATATGGTGAAGGATAACAATTATATAATATGGCAAAATTCGTGTCGGCCCACTTTTTGAAATTTCTAACAATTATATTATAGGAAGAGGATGAAAAAGATGACTTACGACGAAGGAAATGGAAGAAGAAGGTGGATGACGTGGTTTGGTTCTTTATGATTTTGTATCGCGGTTCAGAAATATTGGATTAATGTATCGCGTTGCAAACATTGATGTATTGCGATACAAAAATAGACTAGTCAATTAAACTGATGAATCGTAGTTAAAACATTGATGTATCGCGATGCAAAAATAACCTAGTCAATTAAACTGATGAATTGCGGTTCAAATATTGATGTATCGAGACGCAAAAATAGACTAGACAATTAAACTAATGAATCGTGGTGCAAAAATTAATTTAATAGAATGGATGTATCGCAATGCAAAAATAGACTAGGCAATTAAACTGATGAATCGTGGTGCAAAAATTAATTTAATAAAATTGATGCATTGTGGTTCAATAGTCAATGCATCGCGATTCATTTCGTAGCATGCCTCATACTCATTAAGGGTATCGTAGTCTTTTTACCTCCAAAAGTGTCATTTTCTGGTTTGAAAAAAAAAACATGGGACTGATGCTATAAAAACTTTTGAAAAGTGGATCGGCCCGCAATTTTTCCTTCTATATTATAGAGTGATAATCGGGTCAGTCTCCTGTGAAGAAAATATAACCGCAAAGTCCACAATATTTGTTTTAAACCTGTAAAGTACACTTTTGAAGGAAAAATAACGAAGTTATCCTTAATGAAGGAAAGACGCGCGAACAAGCTACAACCTACATTTGGGCATCGCTCAAAATTTTGGGTGTCGAAATGAAAAGCATTGGGCGTCATTCATTTTGGGCAACGCAACTTGGGTTTATTGAGATTAGAATGATTTGGGCGTTGTTAAAAACGTTGGGTGTCATTTCTACATGTACTGTGATTGCTACATTCCTACAATTTTAATTCATAACATTGGGCGTTCATTTTTTAGGGCATAAAACAATGTGTGTGTAGACACCCCAATTTCGTACCCCTGGTATGTGACTGACATAAAATATCAAAAACTGTTAAAACTTAACAAATGTCAAGTTGCAGGAGTCAAAAATGCGAAAGGAAAAGCAGGATGCGCGAAACAGTGAACTGCAGGGGGGTAAAGTGCAAAAATCAGAAACTTGGAAGCCTTGATGGTGCCGCACCAAGGGGTGCCTTGGCCGCACCAATCAATGCACTGTGCGCTGCTCTCACATTGAAAATGTACAAGTTTTAAAGCACAGAGTACAACTCACCAATGCACGGGAAACAAACGAAGGAATTCCCAGCGTATCCTCATCCCTCAGTATAAATAGAGGGTCCCGGCCTCTCATTTCGTTCGTTCAGTTTACGCGATAGAAAAATCGCAGCGAAGCTCTGCTTTTGCGATTCCTCCGATAGGTTAGTACGAGAGGTGCGAGATAGGTGAGTGGAAGCCCCTATAGTCTCCAAACCCCGTCCAAACTCTGCCAAATCAAAAACCCATAGGTTATAAGTGATCCCTAGCCTAGTTGTTAGGTATCCACCTCACTTCCCCAATCCAAAAATCCAAAATAAGTCGTTACTCTGCCCGAGTAACGAGCTAAAAAAGTCAAAAACTAAGTCTAGGTTCTGCCCAACTAGAAAGGCCAAAACCTACCCAAATAAAGTTGTCACTCTGCCCGAGTTGATAAGCCCAAACTTCAAAAAATCAAGCAGGTATCCCGCCCAATTCAAAAAAAAGACTCCCTCTCCCTGAAGGACAGAGCGAGCACACCGCCGCTCTAAAAGGTAATACCTTTAAGAGCGTATTTTATTTTATTTGTATTTTTGCCTTTTATTTATTTTTCAAAAGTTGTTATTTAAATCCGGCGCAATGTAGCCAATATAAGCCGTTGTGCTGCCCGGATTAGAATAGGAAAAATTATGTAAAAAGAGCCGTTATAATGGCCAAATATTCTTAAATATGTTTGTAATTATTGGAAGGAGACTGCGAGTCCAAATAATGTAGCCACGAATGTATCTGTTTAAATTTCCCTTGTCATTAATAATACCTTATTTATTTGCTAGATAAATATAACAATGAGCATACTTCACCAAAAACGTTTTGAGATCGAAGGGCGAGTTGGGTGCCTAGCACCTTCCCAACTCGTAACTTAGCCCCCGAACCCGCTTTCTAAAATCTCTGGTTTTCTTTTCTCGGTTTTCTTTATTTTTGCCTTAAAATAAAGATGGCGACTCTAAAACTTTCAGATCCAGTGGGGCCTCGCAACATTCCCTCTTTGCACTTTCCTGTTCTCCCCTAAAAAAGGGAGATACGGAATGGAGGGGTGATGTATTCCCATATCCCGGTATCCCCTAAACAAGGGATAACTTGATGCGGAAACCCATAGCTCCCATAGTGATCCGAATGGGCCATAAGGCTATTTTTAATAAATCCATAGTGGGGCGCCGCAATATCCTTTCTTGCACTTCTATTTTCCCCTAAAGAAAACAGGGGAGAATGGGAATGGAAGGGTAATGCATTCCCATATCCTGTTATCCCCGAAATAAGGGATAACTTGACATGGAAAACCATTAGTTCCCATTTTGGATACAAAATCCACTCAAGGCAACCGAGGCACATTCCAACGTGCTAACATAGACAAAGACTCCTCTCGCACTTTGGATTTCGCCTTCCCTAAACAAGGGAGGGTGGAACGAGAGCAAGTGGTGTCCCGCATCCGCACGCACGCCAAGCACCCCTATCCAAGGGCGCGGGCGCGCACCCCTGACCTCACAAAGGCGACTCTGGGGAGTTGTTTTATTTTAAATAAAATGGAGGGCTAGACTCATAAAATAAAACCTTTTTTGTTTTTATTTGTTTCTGCAGATGCTCGTTATATTAATTTACGCATTTCAATAAAGTGTTCCCATACTACCGTGGCTATATTTGTGGATATGATCCTCCATCCGGCAGCCTCGCTCCGATACCTTACGGACATGTTTAAGAGTATAAAAAAAATTAAAAAAAAAATATATATATATATATAAATTATATATAAAAATAAAAAATATATATATATATTATATATTACAATAAATTCCTGGCAAAGACAACAAAAGAGCTGGGCTTTACTTCCGGCTCTATTTTTTTTATTTCTTTCAGCTTCATTTTCTTTTTCACTTTATTCTGTATATTTGTACATATCTGCATTCATGATGTCATTTTATTTTGGGGACATAGGACCAAAATTTGTAATTAATAGGATAGATAGTTTCCCCGCTTTTCTTTCTATTTCTTAAAATGGTGTGCTTGCTTGCTTGCGCCAAAAATAAAAAGCCGAGAAAATCCACATATAACAAAGAAGACATGCCAAATTTGTTTTATTTTTATATATCTAAAATAAATAAAGACTTTTTTATCGCTTTCTAGATACCGCACACACGTGCACGCATGTAAATATATTCCGAATTGTTACCCTACACCATGGCCACCTACCCCGCGCATAAGCCAACGTTAGAATGCATATAGTTTTTCAGACACTTCACGCATCGACCGGTTTTTGCATCTTTGAATTGTGGGTCACCCGTCAAAAAAAAAAAATCAAAATATATATATATATGTCAAAAAAAAATGCGCAAGTTCAAAAAAAATATATAAATATAATAAGTGCGCACAAAAAAAATATAAATAATAAACAGGGCTGATTTATAATTCTCGATGCTCGACCTAGACCATTTCTGATGGTGGATCCCGAAAGAGTATAGGCCCTTCGCCTGGGACCACCCATCCTGGGAGTCGAAAGGCGTGTGGAATACGTTGGTCCTATACTGAGAAAGAATCCACTGCTCCAGAAAAGTCCCGACAAAATAAAGCGTGTGCTTATCCTGGCCAATTGTAGGGAACATGAAAATAAATAATAATAAAATACTAATAAAAAGGCACGCACTCTAAGCCCGATAGCCTCCAACCTTTCTCGATACCTACCAAACCCCATTTTCCTCGTAGACCGGCCCGAATTTGGAAAGGCAGAGATAGTACCGCCGGTTGATTCGGGAAAATAGTGCGTAAATCGATCGAGGGTATCGGAGATCGACAAAGGCCACGATCCGAGCAAGATGGCAAAGAAAGAACAAACAAGCTATAACGGAGATAGCGACAACCGGAACGGCCGGGAACTAGAAGGGGAAACTCCGCGTATGCACCTCCTCCCGGGCTTGAGGCTTGGTTAAGAAAGGAACCGACGCCCATGCAAAGAGAATAATGGATCGTGGTAAGTGACCTTGGCCGCTTTTAAACTCTTGCCATTTTCTCACAAAAGCCAAACTTCCGTGGTATGCTCCTAATACTTCCCACTCTCCCGAAATAAATAACTCCCCGATACCACCGAAAATATCCTTTTCCAAGCTTCCAAAAACCATCAAGTGCCGCCTACCAACCCAATGATGACCTCCTTGATCAAGGAAACATGATTTCCAATACCCATGACTCTAGCCCAAATTCTCCGTAAATCACCTTGATCCTCCCCACCGAATGCCTATTACCACGACCCTAAAAATCATCCCCTTTGATCCTTCGATGCCTATTTCCACATGATCCCTGGAACTTAAAAAGAATCATTTGCATACCGTAAAAGAATCCTGCTAGGCCCTCCGTGCAAGCCAATCTCGCTCCAACTTTATCCAAAAAGAAAACCCCGCCACCGCCTCGACCAAAACCCGACCTAGCCATATATCAAAGCCAAGAAATCGAAAAGAAAGACATTACGATGACTTGCCTCGCCCCACGATCCGAAATACTCCAAACATCGTGTGCCCATGGGATACCGAAACCCATGGATAATTACCGCCCACCCAAACCATCGCCCATCACCCGAACCATGCCCGCTTTGTGAGTATCATAAATGCAATGGTCATCTTACCGATCAATGCTATATGCTCGAAACGCCATTCAGACCTCATCGACAACAAGGAAATTACGACAAAAATCTTTGAAACAAGTCAAGCCAAGGAGGTTTAAGGAAGGCAAGTTAGTGTAGACAAAATCGAAACCAAATGCCAAGTCCGAAATCTAAAAGTGTCAAAGAGGTTGGTGCGTTATGCCTGTTCTCAAATTCAAGTACAAGCTTTCAAGCAATGCAAGAGGCTGCCTATGCTCACGATCCTTCGATATCCTTAGTACGAGAGGTGCGAGACCCCTAAAATCTCCAAGCCAAATCAAAAACACATAGGTTATAAGTGATCCCTAGCCTAGTTGTTAGGTATCCACCTTAAAACCCCAGTTCAAAAGCATAGTCAAAACTTAAGTCTAGGTTCTACCCAACCGAAAAGGCTAAAGAAGTCGACAAACCCAAGCCTTCAATCAAATCAAGCAAATCCGGGAAGTTAATACCTTTAAGGGCCATTTGTATTTTTCCTTTTATTTATTTTCAAAAGTTGTATTTTAAATCCGCACAATGTAGCCAATATAAGCATTAGATTAGAAAATACCATTATAATGGCCAAATATTCTTACAGTCCCACGAATGTATCCGTCAAAATAAGACCTTATTTATTTGCTAAATTAATATAACAATGAGCATACGCTTTGAGATCCCTAGCCCCGAACCCGCTGATTTTCCTTTATTTTTGCCTTAAAATAAAGGTGGCGACGATCCCTCGCAACATTCCTCTTTGGTGCTTTGGACGATATCTAAACAAGGGATAACTTGATAATAGCGATAATAAGGCTCCATAAGCTATCTTTTCTTGCACTATTTTCCCCGAAAGATTGAGAATGGAAAGGTAATGCATTCCCATAATCCCGAAATAAGGGATGACATGAGGAAATCCTTAGTTCCCATATACAAAATCCACTCAAGTAACGTGCTAATACCTCCTCTCGCACAAAACAAGGGAGGGTGTGTCTTATTAAACCTCAAGCCTATTCAAGTATGAATAAAAGGTGATGTTGATCAATAAAGGAGTTTCCCCAATAAGTGTTCGGAGGAGACAAATTATAGACCACTAACTATGAAAGGCTTTAATTCGAGTCTATTTCTAATAAGAAATTGGTACACCACTACCAATCCGCTACCTATAATTGAGGATCTTAAACCCCAGTCCTCAACAATGTAATAATTGTGCTTTTAATAATAATATGGATGTCTTTGCTTATTCCTTAGTTGCACCTAATTTAAAAGACGATTAAATAATAATAATTATGATAATGAGTCATTTAATAAAATGGACCCAAAAGATAAAAATTATCTACTTGAGCTTGCAAAGTCGGCCGAGTACCAAGAACAGAGCCATTCATCAATGAATATCCGAAGACTGTCCACTATCAACCCGGGCCGGACAATGAAATCAAAGAAATCGAATCGGCAGCTACCTCCAAGGTCCGTAAAGAAAGGCACTCATTGATCTCCTCAAAGAATTCATAGACATCTTTGCCTCGGTCCTATGAAGATATGCCCGGCCTAGATCCAGTTATAGTTGAGCACCGGATTCCCACATACCCGATGCTCGCCTCCAAACAAAAGCTCCGCCGCATCAAGCCGTAATGGTCACTACAAGTCAAAGAAGAAATCATGAAGCAAGGCCAACTTCATTCGGTAGTTGAATACCCGACTTGGCCGTCCAACATAGTGACTGCTCCCAAGCCCAACGGAAAGTCGACTGTAGACTTCCGCGACCTCAACAAAGCTGCCGCCCAAAGATGACTTCCCCGCCCAACATTGATATTGTGGTAGATGCCGCCGCAGCCACAAAGTCCGATCCTTCGTCGACGGCATGTCGGGCTACAACCAAATCAAAATGGCAAGAAGACCAGAGAAGACCTCATTCACTACTCCTGGGGACTTATCGCTACATCCGTCCATGCCATTTGGATTGAAAGAATGCCTGAGCCACTTACCGTAGGGTCGCCACCACCCTCTTCCACCGACATGATCCACAAAGAGATGGAGGTCTATGTCGATGATATGATCGTGCATTCCAAATGACGCCTACGGTGCTCACATTAAAGATCTCCGTAAGTTCTTCGAAAGACTCGTAAAGCACCAAATGAAGCTTAACCCCACCAAATGCACATTCGGGTTACCAGAGGCAAAGTCCTCGGGATTTCTAGTAATCGAGCAAGGCATCGAGATCGAGCCAAGAAAGATCAAAGCCATCCTAGAAATGCCACAAAAACTCCCACCGAAGTCAAAGGCTTCCTAGGCCGGTTGCAAAGACATCGCCTTTTCATCGACACCGACTACCACCCGTGAGCCCCTCTTTAAACTCCTCAAAAGAATACCGATCAAGTCTGGGACGCAAGTGCCGCCTAGCCTTCGAGAAAATAAAAGCCTACCTTACCAATCCCCCGTGCTAGCTCCACCTCATACACATAAACCTCTCCTCATATACTTAACCGTCACACACCTCAAGAGGGGCTATGCTCGCCCAAGAGAAAGAAGATTCCTACATTGAAAATGCCATATATTTCATAAGTAGGAAGCTACAAGGAAGCGAGCTAAATTATTCTAAGACTGAAAAAGCCGCACCGCCTAGTCCGGGCCACTCGTGAGGCTCAAAACCTATCTCCAAGGAAGGTCCATCAAGCTCATATCCGTGATGGACCCTATCAAATACATCTTCTAAGCCATCACTATCCAAACAGACCGGCCAAGTGGTCCTTTCTTCTTAATGAGTTTGACATAACCTATGTCACTCTCAAGTCTATCAAAGGGAGCGCCATTGCACCACTTAGCCGATCTACCTCAAGGCCGAAGATGCAACCGAGCCCAGCTTTCCCATGAAGGTATCCCTGAAATCACCGACCAGACACCTGTTGGCAGATGTTCTTTGACGGAGCCGCGAAAAAAAGAGGCTTTGGCATAGGAATCTTGTTAATCGATCCGGCTGACTCTCATACTCCGCTGGCTATAAGGTTGGAGTTCGAATGTTCAAATAATACGGAATATGAAGCCCGTATTGTCGGCCTAGAAGAAGCTCTCAAAAGGGGAGCTAAAGATCTCGAAGTCTACTGAGACTCCCCTATTATAAATCAAGTCGAAGGAAGATGGAGGACCCAGATCCTCTACCGCAGCCTCTATCATGCCAAGTTAATAACGCCGCCCGATTTGGTTCTATCTCGCTCCATTACTTGCCACGAGATAGGAATCAATTCGCCGATGCCCGGCCACTCAGGCCACTAGTCCGATTCCCGCCGAAACTAAAGTCCAACCATTCATAGTCGGGAAGAAGGTCACTCCCAAGCATACTGCTTCAAAATCAACGCAGCCTCGGCGCATCACGAGCCCCGGTATGCCGACATCTTAAATCGCCTCCAAAAATCTTTATCCTCCCGGATTAGACAAAAGGGGAAGAGTCTCCCCGCGAAGATGGGCCTCCCAATTGCACTCACTGGCGTATAAGAGGCACTATCAAGGCCTCAACTTACTATGTGTCAATCAAGCCAAAGCTGAGCAAATTATGGATCAACTACATGGTGGTACCTGTGGGCCCCACATGAATGGCCATATGCTATCAAAGAAAGTCATCCGACAGGGGTACTATTGAGTACGCCGAACCGATCAGATTCTGGGTGCGACATTTCGACAAATGTCAACGCTTTGCCAATCTACAAAGATGTTCCCCCACACGCCCTATACAACTCCACGCCCCGGCCCTTCTCAACATGGGGTATCGACGCCATAGGCCAAAATTCACCCAAAGGGATCCAATGGCCACGAATATGTCCCGGTAGCCGCCGACATTTCACAAAGTGGATAGAAGCTTCTTCCTACAAGGTCTTAAATGCCCGAAAGGTATCCGAATTCATTCGGACCAATATCATATACCGCTATGGGGTACCTTTCGAGATCATCTCCGACAACGGCTCTTATTTTGAAGGGGACGTGAACCGTCTGCTGGATGAGTTCAAGATCCAGAGACAAAAATCCTCCCCCTACCGGCCACAAGCCAATGGTGCCGTTGAAGCAGCCAACAAAACTCTCGAGAACATCATCAGAAAAATGGCCGATACAGAAGAGATCGGCCGTAAAATTGCCACTAGCCCTCTGGGCTACCGTGACGCCGCCGCACACCCACCGGGCTACCCCTTACTCTTTGGCATATGGCATGGAAGCGGTACTACCAATAGAGGTGGAAATTCCATCATTGAGAGTAATGATGGAAGCTGATATAGCGTTGATCGGGTCAAAGGGCGATACGAAGAATCGGCCCTAATTGATGAACGACGCCGTTTAGCCTTGGAGCATACCCGGGCATATCAAAGGCGTATCGCCCGAGCCATCAATAAAAAAGTCAAAGGCCGAGATATTCAAGTCGGAGACCTTGTGCTTCGAGAAAAACCCCCTAGTTATGTTGATACTAGGGGAAAATGGAAGTCTCCTTGGATGGGACCATACATCGTTAAGGAGATCTGATTAGGAGGTGCCGTGTTTCTCACGAACCAGGACGGGGAAGACCTTGTCCAGCCTTTCAACCTCGACAAACTTAAAAGGTACTACGCCTGAGCCATCCTGTCCAGCTGATGCTTCCCTCTCCAGCCCGCTAGGCTGAAAACCCGAAAGGGCGGTCTAAGCAAAAATTAGGGCATATAAAAAAATATATAATAAAATTAAAAAAAAAAGAGCTCGCTAGGTTGAAAACCCGAAAGGGTGACCTAGGCAAAAGTTAGAGCATAAAAAAAAGAAATAAAAAAATATAATAATAATAATGAAAATAAAAAAAAAAAGGAGAGGGAAGGCATTATGTGAAGCCATCAGCGTACTACCTCCAGTCTTCAGCACATCAGAGACTCGACTGACGAAAGAGAAAAACCACGACAAAGCAGCTCACATTAAAACACTAAAATATAAATTTTACATGTCCTAAGGTGCAACTTAGGCATACTTATTAAGACGTCTATATTATAGATTATTTGCATTTGTACATATCTATATACTGCCTATACCCCTTTGTTTTTCCCCAGAAACAATCCTTTTCTTGCAGCCATAGCCCCGAGCGGTCCATCAGTGCTTGTGGCGTCCACCGAGCCGGGCCCATATACTCCTTCTGCGAGGCGCAGAAGAAGCTCTAGACTCATCAGCATGAGAACCACCAGATGTGTCTCCCTCTTCATCATCAGCATCTCCGTTTTCCTGAGCAGCTGTATTGCTCGGACCCGCTTCATCATTTCGAAACCAAAGACCCCATACGTGGGGGGAGGAGGAGCCATCTCTTGTTCCCGTGGGTTATCCTCGCTTGCTGCTTAGCCGCGAAGCTCATGACCGCCTCGAGCCGCATACCCAACCAGCCTCGAGGGGAGGATCAGGCATTTCCTGTTCCCATGGGTTATGCTGTTGAGCAACATCACTCAATCTGCGGGAAGTATTGCTGGGACCCGCAGTATCCGGTCCGGGGGCCGTCCGAGCATCGAGACCATGAACTCGTCGAAATTCCGCTTCCAAAGCCCGAGGAACCACCAATCCTGAGCTATCAATGTCCTAGCCTACCTCCAGCAGGCGAACATCCACTCCATTGGTTATATGATGGCCCAGCAAATATCTCAGTACATGCCGGATAGAGCGAGACGGTCCATCAGCAGCCACCATAACCCATGCCAGATACCCAAGAGATAAAAGCATATAATCCGAATATGGGTATGCTACCTCCAGTCTGTCAGCATCTCTAAGCCACATGCTATGGATAGCGGGACCCAGACGATCATTGGTAAGCTCCCTTCCCATGTAAGTAGGGCGGGAAGTGTCTGGGATCACTTGCTCCCTTCCAAACTACCGCAAGATCCGGTCGGGCTGGTAAAAAGAAGTCCGATAAAGGCCCAGCATCACCACCTGGCTATACTCATCTGAGTGACGGAGAAAAAGTCGGATCTCCCAGTGGCGAACAATCCAGACTATATCCATTGAGCCCTGACGATAGAAGTGATTAGTCCAGTCTATATCAGAATAATTAGTCTGAGGGAAATGCCCACGCATTCCATAAAAGGAAGGATCATAAGTAGCTCCAAGCGGCACGGGAGCCTGGACCCAAAGAAAATGCTCTTCCAGCCACATGTGAATCAGAATAGATCGCCAAGAGGGAACAATTCATTCAAAGAAGAAAAGCGAGAGTCTCTGCCAAAATCACCGGAACAATGTTTAGCCGGCAATCCCGAGCCTGTAATGCTAAGTCTACGACCCGCTCATCCACTAATCCGAGTAGACCAACTATCAAATATCTCCCTACTAAGCAGAGAAAAAGTGCTGTTAATCTACGCCGCTGATAGTCCACGTCATCTTCAATATATTCTGTGAAGGCTCCAGGAAGAACCATCAAATTAAAAAAGTCCCCATTAATAAATCCTGGTGTAGCCCAGCGGGTAGAATTGAAGAGCTCCCGAATAGCCTTGTACGGACGCCTTCTGTAGGCGGGTACCGCGATCTGACGAGTAGGTGCCACTCCAAGCATAGCACAAAACTCCTCGAAGGTGGGACACATCTCGTTCATGCCAAAATTAAACAAGTGATCCTCAGGAGACCAAAATCTGGCAGCTCCCCTCAACATGTCCCAATTAATTATGACGTTCCGCCAGGATAAAAGGCACCTGAACCCGAAAAGATGTTCAAACAATTCCCTTTCGTCAGATCGCAAAGAAAGAATCCAGAAATCCAGAGCATTTTCATAAACCTCAATCTCCAGAGCCGTAGGAATGCGGGCGGCCATTTATAAGAAATGTGAGAATTTTATTATGGTTGAATGAGGCTATGGAAAGCAATGACAGAGGCTGGTGAATTTAGAAAGAAAGAACGAAATGAATTGGCGAGGAACTGAGCCCGTTTTCGTCAGAATTTATATCGCAAACGGAGAAGACAGACAATTCAGCGCACAGTGTCCAAATAGTAACGAAAATAGTGTCTGCATAGGAAAACCATGGTGCCACCAAGAAGCCTCTTGGTGCCTGATCGATGTATTTTATACGTCGATTTTATATACTTCTGTGACTCGAATTGTGCTATTTCACGAGTCTTTTGAGTACTAATATATGTTTTTGGTGAGTTTTGTAAGTTTCAGGATTGTTCGTGAAAATACGCGAAACTCCAGGGTTTGAAGCGCAAATTACAAAGAAAGAAAAATTGAAGAAAAATGAAGTCTGTCATTCTGGACACCTTGCGGACGCAAGGTGCCTCAGACCTTGCGACCGCAAGGTAGGCAGTATCGGTCCCTGAAGCCAGCAATCGAAGAGTCAAAAATCACACACACTGGAGACCTTGCGGACGCAAGGTATCCAACACCTTGCGACCGCAAGGTAGGCAGAATGCGACCTTTTCGGATTTTCACACAGTCATTCGATCCGATCACAACTTCCAAGTATATATAGAAGTCAGATGCCGAGCCTAAGCAGAGGGAGGACGGCTGGAAGCTCTCTTTACATAGATTTTAGGTAGTTTTAGATTGTAGAACATAATTAGGTTGTGTAATTTCAAGTATTGAAGATCAAATCATGTCTTCCATCATCTTCATGTGCTGTTCATCGAATTTATGTTTTGATTCTTATATTTATGTCTATTCAATGCTTGTTGATTGTGTTGTTTATCAACCCCTCTATTATTTCGCTTTGAACAAATGAATGTAATCGCAAATAATAAAGGCTTAGAGGTGCGGATAACTGCATGACCGAGTGCATATGTCGTAATCGGCTCACCAACACAATAAATTGGACCTATCGAAGCACGAGAGTGATAAGTTAGGACCGGTTCTTACATGATCTAGGTGACAGATAGATCATAAATCTAGGTGACAACTAGATTACGGTTCTGTGCTTAGGATATGGAATGGGTGAATTTTGCGGGGATGGAGGTGAACCAATTGTTCAACAGACCATATCTATTTTTAGTGAACGAACCCAAGACATTGAATGACATTATTATGAATTGAACATAAAGGAGATATAAGTGAAACCCGTAATCCTAGATTTCCACTCACCATAAGATCTTCATACATCCGTTATTATTGTCTAATTAGTTAAACATCTATAACTAGTAATTTAGAGTAGAATTAAACATAAAAACCCCCTTAGGTTAATAATTTGCTATCTATAATCGCACTGTTCGTGATCACTTGTCTCTGTGGGTTCGACCCTTGCTTCTGAGTCTATTCTATAATAGTCTTGTACACTTGCAAGGAAATAGATAAATAAAACAATCGATCAAGTTTTTGGCGCCGTTGCCGGGGACAAGCTAGTTCACGTAGTTAGTTTGTAGGTAGCGTAGTTTTTAATTTAGTTTTTAGTTTAATTTTCTGTTTTTATAAAAATAAAAATACAAAAAGATTTTATTTTATTTTTGCCTTAATAGTTAGTTGTTTTTAAATTCTTTAATTTATTTTTATGCAAGGTCGTAGATCTTTAAATCCTGAATTGGTAGACTTAGATCAAGAGATAAATATTGTTAAAAGATACCAAAGATATTTTGAAAATCTAGCTTTCGAGCCTGATAATCAAGACCAACTTAATCAAGAGGATCCTCTGGTTGATCCTACAATGGAAGATAATAACAATAATCGTAATCCTGAAAACCTAGTTGACCCAGTCAATAGGAATCAAAGACAAGAAGAGCCTGCAAGAAGAAATATGGAAGTAGTCGTAAATCAAAGAACTATTAATGATTTCAGTAGACCTTCATTAAATGTGGTAACATCATGTCTAGTCTTGCCGATGATCTTTGTTAGGAATTTCGAACTAAAAGGACATTATTTTAATGCCATACCATCTTTTCATGGGATGCCTAATGAAGATCCTGTCAGTTTCTTAAGAGAATATGAATACATGATGAGTACTTTTCCTTTAGGAGGGTTAACTGAAGATCAAATTAAAATGAAATATTTTCCCAGTGCATTAAAAGAATTGGCAAAGAGATGGTTTATGAACCTAACACCGAACATTGTTTTTACTTGGGCACAATTATATGATTTGTTTATGAGCAAATTTTACAAACATGCATCTCTTACAGAGTATAGAAAACAAATCATGTCATTCCAAAATGAACCAGGTGAAACATTCCATGAGTCATGGGATAGATTTAAAAATCTACTTATTATGTGTCCTCATCATAATTTGGCTCAACATGTGTTAGTGCTTCAATTTTATCATGGTCTTTCGCCAGGTTTACAAACTATGGTTGATAGTGCAGCTGGTGGTTCTATTAATAGAATGACACCAGAAGCATTAGAAGAATTATTTGAGATGCTAAGTATTAATTCCCAACAGAAAAGTGCTAGAGGTAAAAATAGGAGCCTATATCAATTGCAAGATAATTCAAATACACAAGCTCAATTTGAAAATTGGCAAATTCAAGAAGCATGTGCTCTATGTGGATTATATTCTCATGCTACTAATTTTTGTCCGTCAAGTGCTATGTATTCTGAACAGGCTAATGCTATGAATATGTATCCTCAAAGGCCAAGGAATGATCCATATTCCAATACATATAATCCTGGTTGGAGGAATCATCCTAACTTTTCTTGGGGAGGAAATAAGCCTTTGCAACCTCAACAATTCCAACCTCAACCACCACAACCTCCACAGTTGCCAAATCAAAATCAAAATCAGTTGAGAATTGAAGAAGTTCCCAAGCAAGAAGTAGCTAGTAAAGGTCAAGCAGCTTTGATGAAGTACATGCTTGAAGAAATTGAAAATCTGAAGAAACATATTGAAAATTCAGAAGCAAATAAAAGAGAAGAAGGGAAGTTCCCTAGTCAAACTGAGCAAGCTAAGTCAATCACCGTCCTGCGAAGTGGTAAGGTGATAGGTGAAGAGGTAAGTGATTCTGATCCTCCTAATATGCATGCTTCAGTAGAAAATTCTGAAAAAGTAATAGAGAAAGAAATTGAGAAAGATAGTGATAGTGATAAAGTGATTGATGATTTAAGTAATCAAGAGGTAGAAAAAGAAAAAGAAGTAGAAGTAGAGTTAGAAGTTCCAAATAAGGAACAAGAAAAAGAAAAAGAAATTCAAAATAAAGATAATACAGTTGAAGTAGATAAAGAGTTAGATCAAGAAGAAGAGGAACCTTATGTGGCTCCACCACCTTATGTTCCTCCAATTCCGTTTCCAAGAAGACTTATGAAAAACCGAATGGACAAACAATTCACGGAAATTTATAATATGTTATCCAAAGTAAATGTTAATTTACCTTTGCTTAATGTTATTAAAAATATTCCAGCTTATGCAAAGTTTTTCAAAGATCTTCACTCTAAGAAACACAAGTTTGAAAACAATGAAAAAATTGTTGTTTAAAACGCCTTGTTTACAACCCGAATTACCACCTAAGTTGAAAGACCCAGGTAGCTTTAATATCCAAGTTTCCTTGGGAGACTCTAAAAAGATGAAAGCAATGCTAGATTTAGGAGCAAGTATTAACTTGATGCCTTTCTCGGTCTATAAACAATTAGGTTTAGGAGAACTAAAACCCACTAATATGCAATTACAATTAGCTGATCGCTCAGTTAAATATCCCTTGGGTATAGTGGAAGATATCCTAGTTCAGGTTGATAAATTAATCATACCAGTAGACTTTGTGGTTCTAGAGATGGAAAGGAAAATATGCACTAATAATGAAGTCCCAATATTGTTAGGCATACCATTTATGGCAACTGCTAATACAATGATAAATGTGAAAAATGGTAAACTCACAATGTCAGTCCTAGGTGAAACAGTTGAAATTTCTGTGTTTGATGCTATGAATAGACCTAGTGACATGAGTGCTTGTTTTTCAATAGATGAGATTGAGAAATTATCAACTGAAACTTTTGAAGAAGAGCAAGATTATGAGAGAGATAGATTTATTGTTTATGATGACAGCCCTATTCCTCCCATAAAAATTGACATTGAGGAAATTGAAAGAGAAATAGAAGAAGAAGAAAGATTAGAGAAAGAAAAGCTAGGAGCTAGTAAAAAGAAAGATGAAAAAGAAATAAAGGTAGAATCAGAAAATAATTCTGATGAGTCAGAGAAAGTAGTTGAAGAAAGTCATGAAATTAAAGATGATGAAGTAGAGATTCTGAAATCTCTCTTTGAAGAAATTAAGATTGAAGAAATTGAGATAGAAGATATTAAGGAAGAAAAACAAGAAGAGAATAATGAGGCTAAAATAAAAGAAACAATTAAAACAGAAAATTCTGAATTTATGCCTTCCATTAATTCTCCCAAAGTCGAAGAATTAAAGCCGTTACCATCCCACTTAAAATATGCATTTTTAGGGGAAGGTAAAACTTTGCCTGTTATTATAGCAGCCGACTTAACAGAAAAACAAGAAGAAAGTTTGTTAAAAGTTTTATGGACACATAGAGAAGCTTTAGGATGGTCCTTAGCTGACTTAAAAGGAATTAGTCCTTCTATGTGCACGCATAAAATTCATTTAGAAGAAGGTAGTAAACCTTCTAGAGAAAGACAGAGAAGACTTAACCCTCACATGGAAGAAGCTGTTAGGAAAGAAGTTCTTAAGCTCTTAGATGCTGGTATAATTTACCCTATATCAGATAGCAAATGGGTTAGTCCTGTCCAAGTAGTTCCTAAAAAGTCAGGAATTACAGTTGTCAAAAATGATAAAGATGAATTAGTCCCTACAAGGACTATTACTGGTTATAGAATGTGCATCGATCTGCGTAAATTAAATGCGGCAACAAGGAAAGACCACTTTCCTTTGCCATTTATTGACCAAATTCTTGAAAGATTAGCAGGCCATGAATACTATTGTTTTCTTGATGGTTTTTCTGGGTATAATCAGATCCCTGTTGCACCTGAAGACCAAGAGAAAACAACATTTACATGTCCCTTTGGTACTTTTGCTTTTAGGAGAATGCCGTTTGGGTTATGTAATGCGCCAGCTACTTTTCAAAGATGCATGATTTCTATATTTTCAGACTTAGTTGAAAGATGCGTAGAAGTTTTCATGGATGATTTTTCAGTTTTCGGAAATTCTTTTGATCACTGTTTAGAAAACCTTACATCGTCTGAAAAGATCTTTGCGCTAAACTAATTTAACTTTAAGTTGGGAGAAAAGTCACTTCATGGTAAAACATGGAATTGTCTTAGGGCATGTTGTCTCAAATAAAGGAATTGAAGTTGACAAAGCTAAAATCGAAGTTATTTCACAACTACCCCCTCCCACTTCAGTTAAAGGAGTTCGAAGTTTTCTAGGCCATGCTGGTTTTTATCGTAGATTTATAAAAGACTTTTCCAAAATCTGTAAACCTCTATGTAATCTGCTAGCAAAAGATACAGAGTTTATTTTTGATAAAGAATGTTTGGAAGCTTTTAATTTATTAAAAGAAAAGTTGACTACTGCCCCAATTTTATCCGGCCCTGATTGGTCACTTCCGTTCGAAATCATGTGTGATGCATCAGATTTTGCAATTGGAGCCGTGTTAGGACAAAGGGTAGATAGAAAGCCTCATGTGATCCATTATGCTAGTAGAACTCTAAATGATGCTCAATTGAATTATACCACTACTGAAAAGGAATTTTTAGCAGTAGTATATGCGTTAGAAAAATTTAGATCATATCTGCTAGGATCAAAGGTGATAATCTTTTCTGATCATTCTGCATTAAAATATCTCTTAAGCAAGAAGGATGCTAAACCAAGATTAATTAGATGGATGTTATTGTTACAAGAATTTGACATAACTATCAAGGATAAAAGAGGAACCGAGAATGTTGTGGCTGACCACTTGTCTAGGTTAGAATTTTCACCCTTGCTGGAACGTCAATTTCTTGATGATCCTGTCCCCATTAATGATAATTTTCCTGATGAACAACTCCTAGCCATTAAAGATTCTGACCCTTGGTATGCTGATTTTGTCAACTACTATGTGTCTGATATAATTAATCCGGATTTTGATCATTACGAAAAGAAGAAATTTTTGGCGGAATCGAAAAATTATTTTTGGGAAGCTCCTCATTTATACAAGATTTGCTTTGATTCTCTAATAAGAAGATGTATTCCAGAAAAAGACCAACAAGGTATCATGGAATTTTTCCATGGATATTCGTGTGGTGGTCATTTTAGTGGTAATAAAACCGCTCGAAAATTTTTGCAATCAGTGCGTATTGGCTCTTGTTTTTAGAGATTGTGAGCTGTTTTACAGAACATGCGATAAATATCAAAGAACAGGTGGTATAGGAAAGAGAAACGAGATGCCCTTGCATGTTAATTTAGTAGTTGAAATCTTTGATGTTTGGGGTATTGATTTTATGGGTCCCTTTCCTATGTCCAATAATTGTGAATATATTTTGGTAGCAGTTGATTATGTCTCTAAATGGATAGAAGCAGTAGCAACTAAAACTAATGATGGTAAAACAGTAGTCAAATTTGTTGAAGATTTATTTGCCAGATATGGAGTCCCTAAGGCCATAATAAGTGACCAGGGAACTCATTTTACCAATAAGTTGTTAAATAGTGTTCTTAGAAAGCATGGTGTAACTCACAAGTTAGCTACACCTTATCATCCACAGACATCTGGACAAGTAGAAGTAAGCAATAGGCAGATAAAAGCAGTGTTAGAAAAGACTGTTAGACCTAATCGTAAAGATTGGGAATCTAAGCTCAAGGATGCTTTGTGGGCATACCGAACTGCTTTTAAGACACCCATAGGAATGAGTCCATATAAAATGGTATATGGCAAAGCTTGCCATTTACCCGTGGAAATTGAGCATAAAGCCTATTGGGCAATTAAAGAATTGAATTTAGATTTGACATTAGCTGGAGAAGAAAGATTGTTCCAGTTAAATGAGCTAGAAGAACATAGACTTAATTCGTACCAGAATGCGAAAGCTTATAAAGAAAAGACCAAAAAGTATCATGATATGGGATTAGCCAACAAAATGCTTCATCCAGGTATGAAAGTACTATTGTTTAACTCAAGGTTAAGGTTATTCCCAGGAAAGTTAAAATCCAAATGGTCTGGTCCTTTTAGAATAGTACGAATTTATCCTCATGGGGCTGTTGATATACAAAACCCCAAAAATAATGAAGTGTTTAAAGTGAATGGACACCGACTCAAGCCGTATTTTGAGCCAATGTCAGTTGAACGAACAATTGAATTAATCCGTTTGGCTGACAATGAACCACCAAGAGATTAGGCTTGCAGTTTGGTCGAGCCAAAGACATTAAACAAAGGCGCTAAGTGGGAGGCAACCCACTAATTTGAAATTTATTTGTTAACTAGTTAATTTAGATATGTTTTTCTCCGTTAAATTCTATTCTTGGAAATTTAATTTTTAATTAAATATGCCAAAATTTAAGTTTGGGGGAGAAAAACATCTTAAGCATTGTATTTATATGTTGCTAATAATTTTAGTTTAGAATTTTTGGTTAGATTTTTCATACAGGAATTATCAAAGACATAACGAAAGTTAACGGAAGGGCTAAACTGTAAACTGTTGAAAAGATGAAAAGAAAAACAGGAATGAAGTCTCTGTCCACCTTGCGGACGCAAGGTGTAGAGGACCTTGCGATCGCAAGGTCCCCAGTAAATGCGAATCTCGGGCAGTGAAGTGTCAGACATGGGGAATGAATGAAGGAATCCCAACCGCTTTGACTGCCGACCTTGCGGACGCAAGGTGTGGCAGACCTTGCGACCGCAAGGTCCCCTTATTTAAGGCCGCCGGGTTTCATTTGCAGAAATCACACAGAAACTCTCATCTCTCTCAAGCAGCAGCAGCAGCAGCTCATCCCTTCCAGAATTCCGGCAGATCTTCCAGTATTTCGGCACAAACTTCAAGATCTCTCTTCTCCCTCCTCAATACTCTTCATCTCCCTCATTCATCATCCCACCATTGCACTCCACCAAGTTGAAGAACTTTGAAGATAAGAAGGAACCTCCATTATTGCCTTCATTGGAAAATCAAGCTCCACTCCGGCTGCGATCTCTTGATTAAGCTGCAAACTAGTACTTCTAACACCCTCTCTAATTTTGTACGTAAAATATTTGCATGCTAGGGTGCTAGTTAATTTTTTAACGTAGATATATTTTTGCATGCCTTAGATTAAATTTTAGTTTTAAAATTTTAAAACCAATTTTAATTGTTATATTTTTAGTTTTTAAAATTTTATTTCAAACAAAATGTTTAGGAAACGAAGAAATACCGGTTCTTCATCCTCCGGCCCTGTTCAGGAGGAAGAACAAAATTTTGACATCACCCGCTTCGTGTCCTACGAAGCATCAGAAAGGTACACCAACAAACTCTCCAAGTCCTTGGTGCCCGAAAGGGGATTCAAGGCTGAAGATTTTGGTATCCGTCCTGCTCTGATGGCTCGTAGGTGGGGGCTTCTGTTAGATTCTCCGCCTAGGGACGCCATAGTCCCTATTGTCCGAGAATTCTACGCCAATGGCGACATTGGCATGGATGGCGGTGTGTTAGACACTGTTAATGTTAGAAATATTACTGTCAATTTTTCATCTGAAAGCATTAACATGTACTTCGGCACCTCCAACTTTGCGGTTGGTGCCGATGATTTTAGCACACACCTCCACCCCCGTATCCCTGTCGAGGTGGTAAACGCTGTCATTGTTCTCCCTGGTGTGGAGTGGTCCTATAGCCGTCAACCACCATTTGGACCACGCACTATGAGAGAGTCATTCCTTCAAGACACTGCCAAGCCCGTGTATAAATTCGTTTTTGGCCGTCTCATGCCCTCAAGTCACCAAAACACGGTGAATTGGGAGAGGGCTGTTCTTACCTACACCATCATGACTGGTGGGTCCATTGATGTTGGCCGTTTGATCAACGGCCAAATCAAGACCCTTATTAGAGGTAGGACGAATGCGGGGTTCGCGTTCCCGCATTTGATTACTGACTTGTGTAGGGGGGCAAACGTGAGAATGCCCAAACACGCTGAGAGGTTGAAGGCTGGTCCGGTCATTACTAGGGCCATTTTGTTTGAGCACCACCAGCAGCCGAGAGTGAGGGTTCCTCAAGAGGAGGAACCCGAAGAGGAAGACGAGGATCCGCTCGTTGGGATCTCCAACAGGTTGGAGGCAGCTGTCCTCCAAACTGATATGGTGAGTCAGCAGGTGGCACAAATGCGTGCCGACCAGCTGAAAGTTTTCGGTTGGGCCAACAACGTGGGACAGAATCTGTCCAATTATTATGGGCTGCCACCAGGCACGATCCCCGAGTTTCGTCCTCATTCGTTATCTCCGCCCGACTCACCTTGAGTCGAGGCCCAAGCTTCGTCCTCGTTCGTTAGGTGGACCCGCTATGTCCTTTTGATATTTGTCCTACCCCATCAATCCTCTCATATGTTCCTCTATTTTGAGGACAAAATAGAACTTAAGTTTGGGGGGGGATTGAAAATTTTAGGTCTTAGCAGGTCCCAGCCTAACGAAGAATGGAGTTGGGCTATGTCGTTAGGGTGAAGAAAAATTTCTTTATTTGATGACTATTTAACTCTTCACCCGATTTATCTGTTTTTATTTTTTCCGATTTTCGGAGGTGTTGCCTTGACCAGAATACACTTATTCTAGATACTCGTGGGTTCCTCTTATGGGGACCCATCATCAATTGTGTCATCGTCATCACCTCCAATTTTTCCATTTAAAAAAAAAAGTTTAAAAAAATTTTTTTTTTTCAAAATATTCATCCTCGAGTTAGGTGTGGTAATGCTAGTTGTAGTCCATGAGGAGATTAGTGCAATGAACCGCATAATTAGTCCGTAGATCCCTTTGGAATTTGCTTAATTTTGCGAAACTTTTACTTTTCTCCAAATTCTTCATGCACTCACACCAGTCATAACTTTGGATTGATTAGAATAGTTTTATAAAGTTTATAACACCGATTTATCTTCAACAAGATATGCACAAGAATATGATGCATAGCCATTCGAACATGATTGTTGCATTAAATTGTAACTTAGGGTCAATTGCATGATGAACAGATCCCTTGGATTTTTCTCATTTATATATCTCAAGCACACTTTTGAACCGTGTCTGCATGTTAGTCTCAATTGTCCCTACCATCTGTCTTAGCGAATGCTTTTGTGAAATCAAGTGATGCTAAACACTCACCCAATTCCCATAGTTGATATGATATTTTGTGTTGTCTTACTTGCTTTAAATACTATGTGAGCATTTGGCATTAAGAAATGACTTAGGCCATCTTTGGATCGTTTGAGCCTAAATATTCCCTGACCTATACTAAATATATCCCTAGTGTCCCCTTTGAGCCTAATGAAAAAGAATGAAGTGTGCTAAGCACACTATTTAAACCCCCATTCGCCATCATTTCTTTACCCACATTAACTTAACCCTAAAAGCCTATACACTTTTAGCCTACCCTTTGAGAGAGTAGGATTGGGTGAGAAATTGATCCTAGGAGGACTACTTCTGTTCAGTTAGGCGATTTTTCAAGGTTTCTTCCTTCCGTCGTCGAAAATATATATATAAATTATGTGTCGACGAAAAATGAAACGGAAGAAGAAGAGTATAAACAATGATTCGAATGAAAGCATAGCTTTCAAGAGAAAATATGTTAGAAAAATTATGCTGATTAGAATGATGATATTTTTAGAATATAGTGCCCAAAACAAGTTTGGGGGGGGGATTGAAAGAAGAAAAGTGAAAAGTAACACAAAGCACCCCTCCACTTGTGGTCTTTGCAGGTCCTAGCCTAAACAGGGAAAACTTCCTTTTGCTTGGAAGTATGAGGGATAAAGGGTAGTCTTACTCTCTCACTTTGAATTCCAATACCTTTCCTTCATATCCCCCAACACCTTGGCCTTACATTACAAGCTTAAAAAGTCCTAATGATCTTTTTGTCAATGCTTATGTTGTTTTTACTGTCAAGTGATAACATGAAATTGATCACACACTTCGTAATCACTATTATTCACCCTAAAGCTCACTGTGTTAGCATAATCTTAGCTATTGCAAGTCATTGGGATAGGAGAGCATTGTATGTCATACATAGAAGTGCATGAGATGGATGTATAAATCTTTTGAATCCTTGGGACCTTTTTGTCTGTAATTGACTGGGTTTGGATGGTAGATCTCATACTTCTTAATGCATGATTTTCTATTAAACGGTGATTTTCATATGAATGTGGTGTTTAGCTCAATAAAACTGTTTTAGTTAAGATATTCTTTAAGACTGGTGATCACACACACACGGAGAAATTAAAAGTAGTAGCAGTCTTAAGAAAAGACTAGTTGGTTTATGTGACTAAGCCTGCACATATGTGGTGAGCACCGAACTGAGATTACATGCATGCCATACACTTATAACTTGAGGATGAAGCCAAAAAGATTTTATGTTTATTTGTTATTTATAGTTTAGTTGTATTTTAGTCTTGTGATTTTTTTTGTGTTTGTGTATTTATCTGCATAGTCGAGTCACTCGAAAGAGTCTCCTTGAGTTTGTGGGTTTATAGAGGAGTGTAAATAGTGTCACCCTCACAAAAAGATTTTAATTTTTGTTATTTATATACTTTTGTATTTATAAGTTTATTTGTTTACTCGTGGACGAGCAAAGTTCAAGTTTGGAGGTATTTGATCGATGTATTTTATACGTCGATTTTATATACTTCTGTGACTCGAATTGTGCTATTTCACGAGTCTTTTGAGTACTAATATATGTTTTTGGTGAGTTTTGTAAGTTTCAGGATTGTTCGTGAAAATACGCGAAACTCCAGGGTTTGAAGCGCAAATTACAAAGAAAGAAAAATTGAAGAAAAATGAAGTCTGTCATTCTGGACACCTTGCGGACGCAAGGTGCCTCAGACCTTGCGACCGCAAGGTAGGCAGTATCGGTCCCTGAAGCCAGCAATCGAAGAGTCAAAAATCACACACACTGGAGACCTTGCGGACGCAAGGTATCCAACACCTTGCGACCGCAAGGTAGGCAGAATGCGACCTTTTCGGATTTTCACACAGTCATTCGATCTGATCACAACTCCCAAGTATATATAGAAGTCAGATGCCGAGCCTAAGCAGAGGGAGGACGGCTGGAAGCTCTCTTTACATAGATTTTAGGTAGTTTTAGATTGTAGAACATAATTAGGTTGTGTAATTTCAAGTATTGAAGATCAAATCATGTCTTCCATCATCTTCATGTGCTGTTCATCGTCTATGATGAACTAAATCATCCCTAATCTAGGAGGTGGGAGGTAACTTGTATCGAATTTATGTTTTGATTCTTATATTTATGTCTATTCAATGCTTGTTGATTGTGTTGTTTATCAACCCCTCTATTATTTCGCTTTGAACAAATGAATGTAATCGCAAATAATAAAGGCTTAGAGGTGCGGATAACTGCATGACCGAGTGCATATGTCGTACACTCGCTCACCAACACAATAAATTGGACCTATCGAAGCACGAGAGTGATAAGTTAGGACCAGGTTCTCACATGATCTAGGTGACAGATAGATCATAAATCTAGGTGACAGCTAGATTACGCCTCGTGCTTAGGATATGGAATGGGTGAATTTTGCGGGGATGGAGGCTGAACCAATTGTTCAACAGACCATATCTATTTTTAGTGAACGAACCCAAGCCATTGAATGACATTGTTATGAATTAAACATAAAGGAGATATAAGTGAAACCCAGAATCCTAGATTTCCACAATCCATAAGATCTTCATACCTGTTATTATTGTCTAATTAGTTAAACATCTATAACTAGTAATTTAGAGTAGAATTAAACATAAAAACCCCCCTTAGATTAATAATTTGCTATTTATAACTGCACTATTCGTGATCACTTGTCTCTGTGGGTTCGACCCTTGCTTCCGAGTCTATTCTATAATAGTCTTGTACACTTGCAAGGAAATAGATAAATAAAACAATCGATCAGTGCCGCACCATGGCCTTCAATGGCAGCACCTGAAAAGCCCACTGTTTTGTGAAAATTCTGCCCGGTATCCTGGTTTGGTGATCCGACAATCCACTGCTCTTGCATCTGATCGTGGAAGGAAAAGAGAACCTACAAAAGGAAGCTACGGGCACGGACTCAACAGCCACAATGCACCGAATGAATAAGAGATTCGGTCATTTTTCCCGTTCCGATATCACTCGAAAATCCCGCTCTTATCCAAAGGTGTATTCTTAAAAATCCCTATCTTCAAAGTACAGCGTGCCATTATATTTTAGATGTCCGGTATAGTTTTATTTTCTGTGTGAATTTATTTTTGCATGTGTAACATATTGCATCATATACATTATATTGCATTATATCATAATGTTTGTACAGGTTTCTTTTACAGAAAAATAAAAAATATATACAATAAAAAAATGCAAAAGAGGAAAAAAGAAAGAGATACTAATGTTCGCAGGAATCCAAAGCTAATGTGCTCAGGACGACTGGCTTCTGGGAAAACCACCACCCCTGACCCTGGGACCCGTTACGAATCCTCGACCTCTGCCCCGGCCGCAGCTTGACCCGTCATCATCATCATCATCATCATCATCATCATCATCATCATCATCATCATCATCGTCGTCATCTCGACGTCTGGGCCGCCGCACTGAGCTGCTCCCTTTACAAGAGAATTCATCAGCCAACTTCTGATATAGCTTGCTGATGCTGAAGAAGCCCCGTAGCAGTTTCTTGTAAGTAGACACGTTCACCTGAAGAAAAAAAAATGAAAATGAAAAAAATGAAAATAAAAAATGTCAGTCTCAAAGAAAAAAAGTGTGCATAAAAAAAATGTATGTGCATAAAAAAAAATAATAATAAAGGAAAGAGACAATAAAGGTGGATGTGTCTACCGAATGAGCCTGCTCCAGGACACGACGCTCCTCTGGGATCTCGACATCAGGAAGAACCTGCTCTACTAATCCACCGCCCCATTCATACTGAAAAGTAGAGAAAATATCATCGGGCTCCGTAAACATCAGGTTCTCGTCGAGACGTGAAGTAGATGACCCAGGCCTGGCAGTAGCATAAGAATGCCGCCTGGGCACAACAGGAGCAGGAGGAGGGGGATGCAGCTCTAATCTCAGGAAATCCTCGTATGACATCACTGGATAATCTGTCGCGGGAACGAGGTATTTCCCCAAGTATTGAGACCGGTCGGGCAGTTGCTCAGGCTCTATCACCCAATCAGGAGGCCAAGGAGGCACCACTGGAGCCATTAGAAAAGATTGGTGCTGACGATTCACCCGCTCGCCCATGTACAAAGAATCTACCATGATAGAAACCATCAATATCCGGCAGCGGCTGAACATCAGAGTAGTATGATAATGTCCCTCCAGGCCTTCCCAAGGAAGAAAATGCACTGAGCCAGGACTGGAGCCAACAATTCGCTCCAGCACTCTTCCCCTGGTATTGCAACCACCGTCATCGCTTGGATCGACCCTGTTACTGTCAACATATTGGGACACATACGGAGGCTGGTAGACCCGTCGAATGAGGCGCCCCGGCGAAAATCTGAAGAATGAAAAGGCCCAGACCTGCACAAAAAAAAATTATTAAAAAAAGAAAAAAAATATATGTTGTCAAAAAAAAAAATATATATATATATATATATAATGATGCATAAAAAAATGAATGAATGAAAAAGCAGGAAAAGGCATGTACCTCCCACGCCGGGGCAAATCCGTTCAGGGTCGGTGAATCATTCCGGCTGGCTCTGTCCATAGAAGCATATAATTCAGTCAAACCAACTGTCCCCAATCATATGAAGGGATCCGATCGAAGTCCACAAGACAAGCTAAGACGGAGGCTCTCAGGGTGACAGAGGAATTAGCAAAGAGTGATGAGCCGAGAAAGAAGAAAAGAAAAGCTCGGGCCACTCAAGTAATAGCGGCTTCATCATCAGCTGGTACCAGCCCGGCATTATTAAGAAGCCATTGTCGAACGCTGCTAATATATATCTCATCCGACGATTTGAAGCGAGGCTCAAAGCCCAGAAGGTCTACGATCTCCTCCCTACGATGTCGGAGAGTAAAATCAAGAGCCAAGGTCTCCCCTATGCTGGTAGGGATTCCCGTAATTGCAGCGAAATCGCAAGGGGTCATGGTCGCCTCCCCCCAGCTGAAATGAAAAGTATGGGTGGTGTCCCACCAGAAGTCCCGGAGCACGTCAAAGATAGGAAGAAAGTTGGTAAAATGGGTGAAGGAATGCAAGAAGGTGCTGAAACCCGAGCCCTCTACCAACGATTGTGCAGCTTCGGGTAACATATCAAAAATTACAGCCACATCATTATATGATACCCGCACTCTTTCAAATTTCCTGCGAACCTGAAAAAAAAAATGAGGTAAGATCTCTACCCTTATTTCCTTCTCTGTACAGTTCTTTAAGTAAATAATGAACATATCACATGTTTTATACTTCATGATTTTTTTTACAATAAACTATTTTTAGCAAAAATAAAAAAAATCTTGTTCATAACCAAAAAAAATAATAATAAATAATTCTTTAAATTGTTACATACCATTTTCATACATGTGCATAAATTTACATGTAAATAAACATCATTCTTTTTCAAAAATCATAAATCATTAAAAAAAAAATTTGTGCATATAAATAATTAGTTTTGCATCTTAAAATACATATTTATAACTGCATTTGTCATGTGCATAATAAAGTGTGAAAAATTCATGCATCATCTTATACGTGTTCTACATTGCATTTGCATCAAATGAAATAATTCATGCATCCATATTTTGCATTTCATTTGTCCAATAAGCTGCCATAGGAGCACGCTAAAATGAAGATAAAGTACCACCAATCATCAAAATAAATATCTTTGTGGTATTTACTATACCCCTGCAGCAGTTGCATGCTTGAAAAATAAATTTAAGGGCATGAAAAATATCTGTTTTGTCCTGTTTTTATCCGAAAATATGCCCAAAAAGCGTTTCGGAAAAATTAAATTTATACTCCGAATATTCCGTTTCGCGATTCTATCGCATGCAAAAATGTGATTTAGTGTCAAACAAGCATCATATAGCCCCATTTGCATTTAGAATATAAATCATGCATAGTAGGGTCAAATAGTGACCACTAGTTCAAATCATGCATCGCAAAAATAAATCATAGAAATCGCATACATTATCACTCAATTACATCATTTAGGCATAAATAAGACAGGCATATGCATTACTAATAAAGTCAAGAGTGCTCCAAAAGTCCCAAACAGTGCAGGAATTTAGCAGATCTGAAAAATAGCCAGGAAAATTGCTAGAAAAGAAAAATCTTACAGTGGTTAAGGGAAGGTTGGACACGTGGGTGTCCCGATCTCGCAGAAGGTTGCCCAAGTCATCCTTAGATTACGGATAATTGAGCCTGTTCCGAACCAAGCTAGGAGGTTCTCTCCTCCTCCCACCAGATTCTGGGCGCATCGGTGCTTTCCCCTTCCTGGATCACGAAGAAGATGCCATCTGCTAAGTAAAACACTGAAATTGGCGGAAGAAAATCGAGAAAAGGAGCAAAAATAAAGAAAATAGAAAGAAAAAAAAAGAAAAGGAAAGCAGTAGCAACAATGGCGGAGAACGAGCCAAAAGAAAGAAAGAAAAGAGAGAAAAGAGAAGCATTAGCTTCTCTCCCACCTTTCCCGTCATTATAAGGGAGAAAAAAGGAATTTTCTCTTTTCCCCCTCCAAAGTTTGAAGCTGCAACACTTTAGTCCTCGGATTTCAAAGTTCTCACAATGGTCCCTGAGCTTAACGGAAAGTTAACAAAGTCAGTCTTGTTAACTAAAATAGACGACCATTCACCAAAGGACAAAGTAAATAATATCCCCAGCAGATTAAAAAAAAAGTGAAAAAGAAAAAAAAAAGAAAAGAAAAGAAAAAAAAAAGAAAAAAAAAGAAAAAAGAAAAAAGAAAAGAAAAGAAAAGAAGAAAGCAAGAATAAAATCCCCAGCATCAGGTCGAACTACGTTTGGTCTGATTCCTTGAGAAAGGATACGTAGGCAGCCTATCTTTATAGGTCCGACCATCACAAAAAAAAAAAAAAAAAAAAAAGAGAGAATAAATGCCCCAGCAATAGTGGCGAAATCACCGAATCGAATCAAAGGTAAGTCCTAAAGGTAAGTCGACTCTAGAATAATTTCCTTTTTAGGAAAATTTGAAACAAAAAAAAACTTTGCTTTGTTTTTCAAAATAAAAAAAAAAGAAACTCTTTTTCAAAATGAGTTTTTATTTCAAAAAAACAAAAAAAGAGGAATATTTCAAAAACAAAAAAAAGAGGAATATTTCAAAAACACAAAAAAAGAGGAATATTTGAAAAAACAAAAAAAAAACAGGGAGAGCAAAAAAGAAAGAGGAAGGAAAAAGAATATTTTCCACTTCACAATTTTCGAAAATACTTGAAGAATGATCAATTTGCCGTGCTCGGCGACGGATCTTTATCTCGGTCGATTCTGGATATTTGAAAGTTTTCGGGTTATGTGTGGAAAGGAGGCAGCGACCAGCCAGACATAACTTAGAAAATTCTTCTTAACACGTTTCAACGACAAGGTATTGACAGGTTGAAATGTGGTGGCAGAAAAACATTCAAATCTTCATACCGTATTTGACAATGGTTTCGGACCAGAAGAATACGGCTTTTTCGAAAACACAAAAATCTTTTTCCGTTGTGTTCTCGATCGGGCTCGACCCGAAGAACATGACATCCTCACTTTGGTTGTAGTTTAGGGTTTTGGCCTGAACTACGCTTGGTCTGATTTCCTTTAATAGGGAATACGTAGGCAGGCTACACTAGTAGGTCCGACCATTAGAGCACATTAAATTCACATCTGCTTAAAACTTCGATAATTTTTTATAACCGACTAAAAATGTCTAGGTTATAGAGTTTGGATAGCATGTTCACTGCATTATAATCGCTACCAATTGCATTCTCCCGTTCTTAAATGAACGAAATTGGAGAGTCTATTGCTTATCAACGATGTTCGTCTACTCAGTAAGCCTTAAGGTTACCCGTAGACTCCATCGTTGAGGGGCTCTATAGACACCCCCATTTCGTACCCCTGGTATGTGACTGACATAAAATATCAAGAACTGTTAAAACTTAACAAATGTCAAGTTGCAGGAGTCAAAAATGCGAAAGGAAAAACAGGATGCGCGAAACAGTGAACTGCAGGGGGGTAAAGTGCAAAATTTTCAAAGCTGGAAGCCTTGATGGTGACGCACCAAGGCCCCTTGGTGCCGTACCAAGGGTGCCTTGGCCGCACCATCATTCCTACTGTGCGTTGTCTGAGAGATGAAATTGTACAAATCTTAAAGCGCAAGGTACAAGCTGCTGATGCACAGAAAACAAACGCACAAATTCCAGCCGTGTCCTCATCCTCTACTATAAATAGAGGGTCCCGGCCTCTCATTTCATTGCTCATTCCTCCGCGATTTTTAGATCGCAGCGAAGCTCTGCTTCGTCTCCTTCGATGATATTAGTACGAGAGGTGCGAGATAGGTGAGTGGAAGCCCCTATAGTCTCCAAACCCCGTCCAAACTCTGCCAAATCAAAAACCCATAGGTTATAAGTGATCCCTAGCCTAGTTGTTAGGTATCGACCTCACTTCCCCAGTCCAAAAATCCCAAAGTAAGCCGTTACTCTGCCCGAGTAACGAGCTAAAAAGTCGAAAAATTAAGTATAGGTTCCGCCCAATCAAAAAGTCCAAAACCTATCCAAATAAGTTGTCACTCTGCCCGAGTTGATAAGCCCAAATCTTCATAAATCAAGCAGTCATCCTGCCCAATTCAAAACAAAAAGACTCCCTCTCCCTGAAGGACAGAGCGAGCACACCGCCGCTCTAAAAGGTAATACCTTTAAGAGCGTATTTTATTTTATTTGTATTTTATGTCTTTTATTTATTTTTTAAAAGTTGTTCTTTAAATTCGGCGCAATGTAGCCAATATAAGCCGTTGTGCTGCCCGGATTAGATTAGGAAATAGTATGTAAAAGAGCCGTTATAATGGCCAAATATTCTTAAATATGTCTGTAATTATTGGAAGGAGACGGCTGCGAGTCCGTAAATAATGTAGCCACGAATGTATTTGTTTAAATTTCCCTGTCATTATAATACCTTATTTATTTGTTAGATAAATATAACAATAAGCATACTTCAGCCAAAAACGTTTTGAGACCGAAAGGGCGAGTTGGGTGCCTAGCACCTTCCCAACTCGTAACTTAGCCTCCGAACCCGCTTTTTAAAATCTCTGGTTTTTTTACGGTTTTTCTTTATTTTTGCCTTTAAATAAAGATGGCGACTCTAAAACTTTCAGATCCAGTGGGGCCTCGCAACATTCCCTCTTTGCACTTTCCTGTTCTCCCCTAAAAAAGGGAGATACGGGAATGGAGGGGTGATGCATTCCCATATCCTGGTATCCCCTAAACAAGGGATAACTTGATGCGGGAAACCCATAGCTCCCATAGTGATCTGAATGGGTCATAAGGCTATTTTCAATAAATCCATAGTGGGGGCGTCGCAATATCCTTTCTTGCACTTCTCTATTTTCCCCTAAAGAGAACAGGGGAGAATGGGAATGGAAGGGTAATGCATTCCCATATCCTGGTATCCCCGAAATAAGGGATAACTTGACATGGAAAACCATTTGTTCCCATATTGGATACAAAATCCACTCAAGGCAACCGAGGCACATTCAAACGTGCTAACATAGACAGCACTCCTCTCGCACTTTGGATTTCATCTTCCCCTAAACAAGGGAAGGGTGGAACGAGAGCAGTGGTGTCCCGCATCTGCACGTAAGCGCACCCCTTACCAACGGCGCGCGGGGCGCGGGTCGCACCCCGGGAACCTCACACATAGCAAAAACCATTAAAGTTCAGCAACATAACCCTCTAATATGTCAATACAAATAGTACAAATACAATGGCCTAAAAATCAGAACTAGACTACAAAGTTAGAATCGTGCCTCTGCAACTTGGGGAAAGCAACTTGTGCCTCTGCAATGTGGAGTAATTAACTATGAGATACACACACACATAGCATTCTCTTTCTGTGATTTTCATTAATAATTTCTGCAATTTCCGATGTCTAATAGAACCATTAGGGATCTATGCATGTGCTTATTGGTCTGTTTCATGCTTGTCTAAAAGAAACTTTTGACGATAATCGGCGGATCGAGATTTATTATAGCAACTTGCAATATCGCACTTTCATTTCACCTATGGTTTTTATTCGGTTATGAGTTACTTACTATTGTAAGTACTGTTTTAGAGCACTATCACCCGGATATGAAGAAGCCCCTGAGCGAAGAAAAGTTTAAAGATATAAGGGTTGCTATGAGGTAAACCTCATTGCTTCCCAAGTGTACACTTTAGATCGGAGAGTCTCTTGACATGTTTGCTACCCGCAACACTATAACTAAAATGATGATATGATTGAGTTTCATTCTATTCAACCGAAATTGCTAATTTTGTTGTATAGTCCATTTCATTGAGGAAAGAGGGAGTTAACGATTACATAGTATCGAAGGTGTTTATAAACTGTTTGGGTAATGTGTTCTCTTTTACTGCCGCTTTTTATGATACTACTGAGGTTATATTTGTGGTTGATGCAAGTGGAAGCATGGCATTAAATCGGATGCTGAGAATGCAAAAGGCGCCGTACTAAAATTCTTGGCGGAGAGCTATACAAGCGAGAGATCGGGTGAAGTTTGAGTCTTGGATCTATTTTGAACTTTCAAGAATTTCTCTAACTTACTTTTGCATACCAGTACTCCCATAAACCCAAACAGTGTGACACCATTGTGAAATGAAGATTAGGTAATCGTCTGTTCCAGACGTGTATTATTACTTATTAGGAATATAAAAAATGACAAAAAAAAACATATTGAAAGTATGCAGTCTTTATATTAATATGAATAGTGTTGGAACATATCAAAAGCATGCAATCTTTATATTATAACAGATTCTTTTGATGAACCTGATCTCCAAGCAATATAAAGCAACCGCAACCCAAAGAAAGCATAAAGAACTGCATCAAGAAGCAAATTAAGATTCCTGCTAACCCCAAGATTCGGAAGGATAGATTGAATTCGGCCATCCGAGGCGATGAGATGCATTATAAGTGCTCCTAATTTCTCTACAATCTTGAAATGCATAGTGAATAAATTATTCTCCTCTAGTAAAACAGGTGGCAGGAGAGGATAAACATATAATTGAATCTGAAACACTTAATATGCTGCAAGCCACAGTGGAGGGAGAAAACAAAGACATAAAGATATATTAGCTGCTGCATTCCACCTAAAAACACCCAAAAGGGAGGAGAGGGAAGCCGAATCCTACCAACAAACACCCGGAAATATTGTAGACACCCCAATTTCGTACCCCTGGTATGTGACTGACATAAAATATCAAGAACTGTTAAAACTTAATGAATGTCAAGTTACAGGAGTCAAAAATGCGAAAGGAAAAGCAGGATGCGCGAAACAGTGAACTGCAGGGGGGTAAAGTGCAAAATTTTGAAAGATGTAAAGCTTCATGGTGCCGCACCAAAGCCCCTTGGTGCCGCACCAAGGGTGCCTTGGCCGCACCATGAGAGTTCTTGTGCGTCTCTCTCACAATGAAATGGTACAACTGTTAAAGCACAAAGTACAAGCTGTTGATGCAGGCTGAACAAACGGAGAAATGCCCAGCGTGTCCTGCCTCTCCAGTATAAATAGGAGGCCCCGGCTCCCAGTTTACACACACAAAATTCTTCCGCGATTTTTAGATCGCAGCGAAGCTCTGCTTCGTTTCCTTCGATATCATTAGTACGAGAGGTGCGAGATAGGTGAGTGGAAGCCCCTATAGTCTCCAAACCCCGTCCAAACTATGCCAAATCAAAAACCCATAGGTTATAAGTGATCCCTAGCCTAGTTGTTAGGTATCCACCTCACTTCCCCAGTCCAAAAATCCCAAAGTAAGCCGTTACTTTGCCCGAGTAACGAGCTGAAAGGTCAAAAAACTAAGTCTAGGTTCGGCCCAACCAAAAACGTCAAAATCTACCCAAATAAGCTGTCACTCTGCCCGAGTTGATAAGCCCAAACTTTCAAAATAAAGCAGTCATTCTGCCCAAATCAAAACAACAACAAACAACAACAACAACAAAAGACTCCCTCTCCCTGAAGGACAGAGCGAGCACACCGCCGCTCTAAAAGGTAATACCTTTAAGAGCGCCGTTTTATTTATTTATTTTGTATTTTTCCGTCTTTTATTTATTTTTAAAAGTTGTTCTTTAAAATCCGGCGCAATGTAGCCAATATAAGCCGTTGTGCTGCCCGGATTAGAATATGAAATATTATGTAAAAGAGCTGTTATAATGGCCAAATATTCTTAAATATGTCTGTAATTATTGGAAGGAGACAGCTGCAAGTCCGTAAATAATGTAGCCACGAATGTATTTGTTTAAATTTTCCTATCATTTTAATACCTTATTTATTTGCTAGATAAATATAACAATAAGCATACTTCAGCCAAAAACGTTTTTGAGACCGAAAGGGCGAGTTTGGTGCCTAGCACCCTCCCAACTCGTAACTTAGCCTCCGAACCCGTCTTTTTTAAATCTCTGGTTTTCTTTTTCTGGTTTTTATTTATTTTTGCCTTAAAATAAAGATGACGACTCTAAAACTTTCAGATCCAGTGGGGCCTCGCGACATTCCCTCTTTGCACTTTCATGTTCTCCCCTAAAAAAGGGAGATACGGGAATGGAGGGATGATGCATTCCCATATCCTGATATCCCCTAAACAAGGGATAACTTGATGCGGGAAACCCATAGCTCCCATAGTGATCTGAATGGGCCATAAGGCTATTTTCAATAAATCCATAGTGGGGGCGTCGCAATATCCTTTTTTGCACTTTTCCGTTTTCCCCTAAAAAAGGGAAAATGATAATGAAAGGGTAATGCATTCCCATATCCTGGTATCCCCTAAACAAGGGATAACTTGATGCGGGAAACCATCAGTTCCCATTTTGGATACAAAATCCACTCAAGGCAACCGAGGCACATTCCAACGAGCTAATATAGACAGCACTCCTCTCGCAGTTTTGATTTCGTCTTCCCCTAAACAAGGGAGGGTGGAACGAGAGCAGTGGTGTCCCGCATCCGCACGTACGCGCACCCCTAACCAAGGGCACGCGGGGCGCAGGTTGCACCCTGGGAACCTCACAGTGGCGACTCTGCTGGGGAGTTGTTTTATTTTAATTAAAATAGAGGGCTAGACTCATAAAATAAAACTTTTTTGTTTTTATTTGTTTCTGGCTGCAGTATGCTTGTTATATTAATTTACGCATTTCAATAAAGTGTTCCCATACGGCCGTGGCTATATTTGTTGATATGATCCTCCATCTAGCAGCAGTCTCGTTCCGATACCTGTTGAGGACATGTTTAAGAGTAAAAAAAAATCAAAAAATCAAAAAATATATATATATATATACATAAAAAAAATCAAAAAAAAAAATATATATATATATATATATATATATATATATATATATCTATTATATATTACAATAAATTCCGGGCAGCACAACAAAAGAGCTGGGCATTTACTTTTTCCCGACTCTATTTTTTTATTCCAGTTCATTTTCTTTTTCACTTTATTCTGTACATTTGTGCATATTTGCATTCATGTTGTCATTTTATTTTGGGGGCATAGGACCAAAATTTGTAATTAATAGGGATAGATAGTTTCCCCGCTTTTCTTTCTATTTCTTAAAGTGGTGTGCTTGCTTGCTTGCGCTCAAAAAAATAAAAAGCCGAGAAAATCCACATATAACAGCAAGACAGGTCATATATGCTTTATTTTTCTATATCTGTAAAATAAATAAAGATTTTACCGCTTTCTAGATGCCGCACACACGTGCACGCATGTAAATATATTCCGAACTGTTACCCTACACCATGGCCAGCCTACCCCCTGCATAAGCCAACGTTAGAATGCATATAGTTTTTCAGGACACTTCACAGACCGACCGGTTTTTGCATCTCTGAATTATGGGTCAGCCCTTGTCAAAAAAAAATCAGAAAAAAAATAAATATATGTCAAAAAAAATGCGCAAGTTCAAAAAAAAATATATGTATAATAAATGCGCACAAAAAAATATACAATAAATAATAAACAGGGGTTGACTTATAATTCTCAGATGCTCGACCTAGACCATTTCGGATGGTGGATCCTGGAAAGAGTATAGGCCCTTCGCCAGGACCGATCCGATCTGAAAGTCGAAAGGCAGGTGGAATACGTTGGTCCTATACTCTGGAGAAAGAATCCACTGTTCCAGCAAAAGTCCTGAGACTGTCAAAATAAAGCAGGTGCTTATCCGGTCAATTGTAGGGAATAAAAGAAATAAATATAATAAAATACTAATAAAAAGGCACGCTGTACTCCAAGCCCAGATAGCCTCCAGCCAGCCTTCTGATACCTACCAAAACCCCATTTTCCTCAGAGACCTGGTGATCGATATATTTTATACGTCGATTTTATATACTTCTATGACTTAAATTATGCTATTTCACGAGTCTTTTGAGTACTAATATATGTTTTCGGTGAGTTTTGTAAGTTTCAGGATTATTCGTGAAAATACGTTAAACTCCAGGGTTTTAAGTGCAAATTACAAGAGGGCCAAAAAGGAAAATTGAAGAAACAAGGAAATCGCACAAGCGGACACCTTGCGGAAGGTGCCTCGCACTGCTGCGACCGCAAGGTAGGCGTGTTGACCATCGAGAAACAATCAAAGAAATCAAAGCCGGATGTCTCGGAGACCTTGACGCAAGGTATCCAAAGACTCGCGCAAGGTAGGCAGAATGCGACCTTTTCGGATTTTCACACATTCATTCAATCCAATCACAACTCCCGAGTATATATAGAAGTCAGATGTCGAGCCTAAGCATAAGGAGGACGGCTGGAAGCTCTCTTTTCATAGATTTTAGGTAGTTTTAGATTATATAACATAGTTAGATCCTGTAATTTCAAGTATTGAAGATCAAATCATGTATCTGATCATCTCCATGTGCTGTTCATCGTCTATGATGAACTAAATCATCCATAATCTAGGAGGTGGGAGGTAACTTGTATCGAATTTATGTTTTGATTCTTATATATATGTCTATTCAATGCTTGTTGATTGTGTTGTTTATCAACCCCTCTATTATTTTGCTTTGAACAAATGAATGTAATCGCAAATAATAAAGGCTTAGAGGTGCGGATAACCGCATGATGACCAAGTGCATATGTCGTACAGTGGCTCACCAACACAATAAATTGGACCTATCGATGCACGAGTGATAAGTTAGGACCAGGTTCTTACATGATCTAGGTGACAGATAGATCATAAATCTAGGTGACGACTAGATTGACAGTTCTCGTGCTTAGGATATGGAATGGATGAATTTTATGGGATGGAGGCCGAACCAATTGTTCAACAGACTATATTTATTTTTAGTGAACGAACCCAAGACATTGAATGACATTATTATGAATTGAACATAAAGGAGATATAAGTGAAACCCAGAATCCTAGATTTCCACTCACCATAAGATCTTCATATCTGTTATTACTGTCTAATTAGTTAAGCATCTATAACTAGTAGTTTAGAGTAGAATTAAACAATAAAAACCCCCCCTTAGGTTAATAATTTGCTATCAATAATCGCACTGTTCGTGATCACTTGTCTCTGTGGGTTCGACCCTTGCTTCCAAGTCTATTCTATAATAGTCTTGTCCACTTGCAAGGAAAAAGATTAATTAAAACATCGATCACCTGGCCCGAATTTGGAAAGGCAGAGATAGCACTGGCCTATTGATATGGGAAACTAGTGCGTAAATCGATCGAGGGTATCGGTTCGGATCGACATGGGCGACTAGTTCGGAGGGCACGATCCGAGCAAGATGGCAGCCGAAAGTGAACAAATCCATGGGTGCATTCGGGGGCTTGGGGTATGTTCCGCCTCCCAAGAATGCAAGAATGGTTTGACCAAAGGTTGGGTGCAGCGATGAGTCAAATGGCTAGTCTGGTACAGAGTCTAAAATCCAGTGGTGAGGTGAATTTTTCCCCTACTATTCCCCAAGATGCATCCACATCTCAGGTGCCTCCAAACCCAACTCCCCAGCCAAATACTAACCCACCAAATACTACCACTATCCCAATCCCAATCCTCCACCAAATCCCTACTACCCAAATATCTATCCTTACCCGCCTTATCCACCATATCTTCCCTCAAATACCCAGAACCCAAATGACCTCCCTTTTCCTATGACTAACCCACTCCTAAATATCCCGCACATGGACCCAAAAAGTTTTAACCCACCAGCCCAAGTTACCACATATTTACCTCCTATAATGATCCTGGCCGCCCGGCTGAAGCTACCAATAACCCACCAATCCAGAACACATACACTACCCAAAACCCACCAACCCAGAATCCATATATTACCCAAAACCCACCAAACCAAAATCCTTATACTATCCAAAATCCAATAACCCAAGACTTTTATCCAACCCAATACCCATATCCAGCCCAGAATCCTTATAATGCCCAAATTCCATTAACCCAGAATCCATACACTGTCCAAAACCCACTAGCCCAAAATCCTTACCTTCAACCAGAAAATAACCCAGCTTTCCCAAATCCAGCCAGTATATACCAAAAACCATCTCCCCCAACCACCAAAATGGAGGCCGACATGGAAAATATGAAGGCCATGATGCTTAAACTCCTTAATAAAGGGGAATTTTCTACGCGGGCCCTAACATTGCAACCATCAGCAATACTTCCCTCAAAGTTCAAAATGCCCGACATAGAAAAGTTTGACGGGACTGGATGCCCTATATCCCATTTGAGATCTTATTCCACCAAGGCATGCAAATCACGGGAGCTAGCTTTGAAGCTATGGCTTCCAATTTTCACCTCACCCTGGTAGGAGCTGCCAAACAATGGTTAATGCTGTCTGATAGCAGTACCATGAATACCTGGGACCAGATAGCCGAAGCATTCCTTGAAAGGTATAAAGACAACACCAGTCTCGAAAATAGAAGGGACCTTGAATCGTGCACCCAACGGGAAAAGGAAACCTGCGCCGAGTTTGCGGTCAGGTGGAAGAGAAAGTTGGCACAAACCTTTGACAGACCCGATCCGGCCGAGTCATGCCGAATGTTCATCAAAAGCCTCCAACCCATTTACCTGGAACACATGCGGTACCTCCCCTATACCAATTTCAAAGAAATAGTGGAGATAGGAGCCTGTATTGATGATGATATACCTGACCGGCCAACTAAAAACCAATACGCTCCTAGTTCTTTCCGTTACTCCAAAGGAAAGACAACCGCCAACTCAGTAGTAATATGGTAGGGAATGCCTCAACCCCATTTTCTACCCAAAATTATAGCTCTGCTCCATGGTATTATGGGTCGGACAGTCTGTCAATACGATGGGAGCAAATAATGGCCCGACCGAAACTTTAAATCGAACGGTAAGCCGGCATTTTGATGAACCGCAAGCTCCCGCCGTGATATTGCGGGGCTAATGGCACAAGGAGTATTCAAGCCGGAAAATTATAAGCCACCCGACCCCTGCCCGGACTTGGAACCATGCCCGTGTGAATATCATCGCCCAGTGGTCACCTCACCGACAAATGTTACACCCTCAAAAATGCTATCCAGACCTAATAGATGACAAGGTTATTGAAAAACCTCCACCCAGACCAAATGTAGTCAATAACCCTCTACCTCAAATCAACATGATTGAGGTTGATGAAAATCCCTCTGTGCCCAAGTTTGAAATAAATAAACATCCACTTCCATATATCCTCATTCCTATTCCTCCACCCTTATCCATAAAGAGCTTAGCTATAATATGCTCTCTTGGGACACCATCCTTGGTAGCCAAAAAGCACAGCAACATTGAAAAAGCCCTTGGGTTGGTGGAGATGTTATACCTCTGC
>CM028384.1:10555884-10588817 GCA_013146195.2 Codonopsis lanceolata | reverse complement strand
CTGAGGCATCGAATTAGTAGGATTTACTAATCTTCGATTGAATTCCTTTCTTGAATGATGCACTAGTCAAACGACCGAAAATGACCTAGCATCTCATTCGCCTCCATTTCAACATTATCACCATCAACTCCCATACACATAACCCTCCAAAACCAACTAAAAGTCACATCTCAAGCTCTCATATTGCATTTCCATCACCTTGTCTTATCCTGTCTTAACATGTTTAAGAAACGCATGATAATACATGCGCATCCAAAATTTTAAAGAGAAAGGGAAAATTTCATTCTTTGTTTGCATTCTTTGCATCTTTCTATTGATCTTATCGTGTCTTCCGCCACATCGGCCTATGAATGATCCCGCCAACATCTCACCAAGGATCACCCCAAAGATCCTCCACAAAGATCATCAAAGTCACAAAAGGTGAAGTTCCTATCCCTAGCGTGACGCCCTAAGAATGGGGAGAAAAGCCGGAAAAATCAAGAAGAAAAGAGAAATTTCCAAACCAAGGTCAAAATAAGCAACAAAAAGAAAATTTTCCGCTTGAAGCGAAAAATGAAGAAGAAGAAATTTAAGGCCGGAATTGTAGCAGCAAAAGGAAAAGATTTTCGACAAAAGTCGGAACTGCAGCGTAAGAAAATCCCCAAAGAAGTGCAAAGAAAGAACAAATAAAAGCAACATTAAAATAGCAAGTATAAAGAAAAAGCAAAGAAGCAACATAAATCGCACAAGCAAGAAGAATGAAATCGCAAAAGCAAAGAAGAACGGTAAGAAAAGGTAAGTATTCTACCCCTTTCACGCATCAATAGTCGTGGTTGAAAACTTTCCTTTGCGGGCACACAACCCCGGATTAGAGGGAAAGGTTTTCTTCTCCGCCGGCGCCGCTCTCGAGGAGACATTTCATACCGCATCACATGCATCACAACACTTGATAATTACTTTGCAAAGACTCGTTCGATAAGCCTTGGGCAAAGACTAGCATTATGACATACATCATTTATATTTGTCTTTTAGTATCGGATGGATATCGCATTCAAATTTCGGCGATGCAATGGATATTGATCCGCTCTTCAGTAATGCGATGGATATCACATCTGGCCGTTGAATGCAATGGATATTGCATCCGTTTTTCGAGTAATGCGATGGATATTATGTTTGTCAATGCAATGGATATTGCATCCGTTTTCGAGTAATGCAATGGATATCGTTGCTTCGTTGTTGCGATGCAATGGATATTGCATCCGCCTTTCGAGTATGCGATGGATATTTATTCAACGCCGCGATGCAATGGATATTGCATCCGCTCTTCGTTATTGCGATGGATATGGCATTCATTGCTGCGATGCAGGATATTGATCCGCTCTTTTCGAGTATGCGATGGATATCGCTGTTTCATTGCGATGCAATGTATATTGCATCCGCTCTTCGAGTAATTCGATGGATATCGCATTCGAAGATTGCGATGCAATGGATATTGCATCCGTTCTTCGAGTAATGCGATGGATATCGCATTCAACGCTATGATGCAATGGATATTGCATCCGGGTTTCCGCTTTCGATATGGATATCGCATCTAGTGTTGCGATGCAATGGATATTGCATTGTTTGTGTCAACGCAATAGATATTGGTTTCATGGGCCGATGCAAATTATTGATCTATTTTTCGTGTTAATGCAATGGATATTGCATTTAGTTTGTGTCGACGCATGGATATTATGTTTCGGTCACGATTCAATGGATATTGCATCCGTTTTTCTTGTTAATGCAATGGATATTGCATTGTTTGTGTCAACAATGGATATTTGCTTTTGTGTCGCGATGCAATGGATATTGCATCTATTTTCCGCTTTAATGCAATGGATATTGCATTTTGTTTGTGTCAACGCAATGGATATTGCGCTTTGGTTTGGATGCAATGAATATTGCACTGCTTTCTCCGTGTCAACGCAATAGATATTGCATTTCAGGTGTCACGCAATGGATATTGCGACTTTTTGTTAATGCAATGGATATTGCATTTTAGCTTTGTGTCGACGCAATGGATATTGTGTTTTGTGTCGCGATGCAATGGATATTGCATCCGTTTTCCGTGTTAATGCAATGGATATTGCATTAAGTTTTGTGTCGACGCAATGGATATTGTGTTTTGTGTCGCGATGCAATGGATATTGCATCTATTTTCCGTGTTAATGCAATGGATATTGCATTTTGTTTCATGGCGACACAATGGATATTGCGCTTGGTGTTACGATGCAATGGGTTTCAGATTTTGATATGCGCTTTTTTCACTAGGTTGTAATGGATATTAACTATCTTTCCGCATAGCACTTGTCCGCATTACAACACTTGATCCCCTGAGGCCGAACTACGTTTCGGCCTTTCCTTTTATTAAGGGATACGTTAGCCTACATTAGTAGGTCCGACCATCGAGAATTCAATTTGCATATCCGCTTAAAACCGCGATAACCCGCTATAACCGACTAAAATGTCTAGGATATGGAGGTTTGGCTCACATTATAAATTGTTGCATTATAACTGCTACCTGTTGCATCTTTCTCCCTCGTTTTGCAATTAAACGAAATTGGAGAGTCTATTCTTATCAACGATGTTCGCCTACTCAGTAAGTCGCTGGTTACCCAGACTCCATCGCTGAGGGCTCAGACACCCCAATTTCGCACTCGTATGTGACACCCATAAAATATCAAGACTGTTGAAACATTAACAAATGTCAAGTTGGGTCAAAAGTGCAAAAGGACAAAGCGTGATGCGAAAAGGACGAATCAGGACCAAAAGTAAAATCGTAATTTTAAAAATTAGGCGCCACTCAATGGGAAATTGGGTGTGGCGCCTAATTGGATGGTCGCGCCCATTTTTGTGTTTACGCCGCGCCCCGCTTCTTCATCTTTCCAAAGCTCAATTCCTCTCATAAGAAGGTACAAGTCGGTCGTGATGCACAAGGAATGAATTTTAATTCGCCGATGTCCTCGGCCTTTCTATAAATACAGTGTCCCTGGCTCTTCATTCAAAGACACCTTTCTTCGATAAAAATTCTCCGCTTGTCGTTATCTGAGAAATAGAGAAAGAAGTGAGATAGTGAGCGATCACCTCAAAAAGCCTCAAACCCTGCCAAACCTCTTCCAAACACAAAACCAACCTAGAAGTGAGCCTTAGCCCCCCACCTAGGTATCCACCTTATTTCCTCGGTCCAAAAATCGTGGAAAGAGCGGTTGCTCGCCTCGATTTAAAGGCCAAATGTGCAGAAATGTCGTTATTCTCGCCCGATTTCATCCTACCTAGAGTCGTCAACGGGCCTGGCCGGCCCGACTAGCCCACCTGCCTCATGAACGATGGCCGGGCTGGTCGGCCACCGAATAAGGTTGCCTCATAGAACTCAAGCCCAACCCATGTGCATTTCGGGCCTATGGGCCCAAAAAATAACTTTTTTTTAAATTAAAAAAACTCACAAATTAGTTAATAAATGTTATATAATACATCAAAAGTTCAAACACACACATACTTACTAATCTAACTTACAATTACAAAGCAAAAAAGCAAACCAAAGCAAATATAAACAAAGGTAGTAACTTCAACAATTGAACGAAAGCGAAACTAAAAAACAATAATGTTACGTACAAAATAAAAAATACATATGCTACTTGAAGGATATTTTTTTCAAAAATTTTATAACCAAATTGAAGTTCATCATATTGTCCCCAAAATTTTAATATGTGTTTTCTAAGGATAGACAAAGTATTTCGGATTCTAGTTTGCAAAACCATACTAATTAGCAAATGTTCATTTTTTTATTCGCCTCGACACAATCTAGCATTTTAATTTTATTTTTAATCAAGTTTATACCTGTTGAGGCTTTTTATTATCTAATATCATATGTAGATACTCAATTAAATAGACCGGTTCGATAAAATTACTAACCACAACCATACTAAACTATATTAGAACTTGAAAGATCAACTTCATTTCTTCTTTGTAAGTGTCACTCCATCAATTTAGAATATGAGTTTCAACCAAAAAAAAGAACAATGATTTGGAAATAGATCATATTGTGTCATAAATTTATCTAACTAAAGAAAAAAAGAAAAAATTGGTCTAAATGAATGTCCGATAGTTTTTTTCTTTTAGATTTATGTTTTAGTTTTTAATTTTGTAATTAAGTTTAAGTGTTTAACTTATGGCCGGGCCGGGCTTTTCTGCTTTTTAGCTCGGGCCAAAGAGGTCCCGACTTTTTTCTGCCTACTAAATTGGGCCCGCACCTTGAAAAGTCGAGTGGGTCGACCGGCCTACGGGCTCGGGCTCACTTTGATGCTCTAATCCTACCTCAAGCCAACAAACAACCAAACACAAAGGGCTTACTTCCGCCTAAATCCCTAGGCAAAGTAACTTTGAAGCGCCACCGCCTCGAATCTTCACAACACTTCACAACACACAACAACAAAAAGACTCCCTCTCCTAAGGACGTAGCGAGCACACTTAGGTCACAAGAAGTTTTATTTTAAAGCTTTCATTTTGTAAAGTATTATTTCCAATCCGCCCAATGTGATATATAAGCAGCTTGGCCGCCTGGATTTAGTTAGGAAATAGTACTAAATGTGTATATATATAAATAAATAGACTTGTTTTACAATTATGGGTTATGTGTATGTTTTGATTTTATGAATTGGGTTTTGAATTTTGAGGGGATTTTGTATTGATTTTGTTTGATCTTGGGATTATGAAAACAGGTGATGAGGGCAATATCGTGGATGTAGAAGAGAAGCAGTTGATTAGAAGAAGAAAACAGGGGATTAATGGAGACAAGAATAGAGCCACTATGTCTTCGTTTCGATGAAAAGGTGTCAATTGAATCAAAGCTCAATGGATTCAATGGTTTTAAAGGGGCACTATACGCAATGAGAAATGTTAGTTCACTTTTGCTCATGATCTTGCTATACGGAGTTAGTGTATTGCTGGCCGGAATCCAATTTCATTCAAGAGGGAAATGAAAGGAGGTTGTGTTTTGGATCAACTTTTATGATCTCAACTAGTAGATTACATCAACTGATTGAGGCGGAGATTGGAAGTCAGATCAATGACGCGTCCCGGTTTTATTGTTCGAAGTTTCGAGATCCAAGAATGCCATTGAAGAGTTGGTCTATTCTATGTACATGACAATAGCCACAAGTACGATACTAACAAGAACTTGTCAGCTAAAATAATATAGTTGCCATATATAAACATTTCATAAAAGCAGAAATTCAGTCACCTGTAATGGGCGTGTGAAGAGAATGGAAGGTCGAAAGTGCATCCAGATCTTTCAATGTTGGTCCCGTTGGTATTCTATATATTGGGTACCTAAAGAGAAACATTGAAGCCAATTAGTCAAAATTTACGAATATATCGACCCAAGATAACAAGAGAAGATGCAAGGTTACAGTCATACCACGCCACAGAAACCCAACTTGAAGATAGTAAGTCACAACTTCTTATTGATTTCAATTTTGGGAAGCGACGAGCAAGATCCAATATCTGTACCAATAAAAATCATGAAAAAACTAATGAGCATAACTAATTATTTATACTTCACATAGAACATCTAAGATTTATAGAGTATTTGAAGAGGAAGGTCAAACCTTGTCAAACGACAAAGGTTCCCGACCATAAGGTTGATCACGCCTAAATACTCGAATAACAGGCAAGCTTGAGCACTAAATTAAAGGGGGAAACAGTGAGAAATCTGAGAAATCAAGAAGAAACAAAACAAAACCTAAATTCACAACCCTTATTATATCATATCAATACTCAAATTAAAAATAAAAACTGAAAAAAGAATGTTTAAATTGGAGAGGAACGCACCTGTTTGGTCGGAGTGAGATACCCGAAGTGAGAGAGGGGGAGAGAGTGAGAGAGAGCCGCTTATGAGTTCACGATGGCGTGAAGAGGAGCCGAACGCACACCGGATAGCCGCCGACCTGCACGGCGGTGGATCTGGAGAGGGGCTTGAGAATTGTCCGGTCGGAGATGGCGTGATGGGGAGGAAGGGCGGGGAGCCATTTGAGAGAGGGATTGTTTGAGATTAGAGGAGGGAGTGTTTGAGATTAGGTAATCACCCGGTCTGTTTGAATGGGAGAGATGGGAGGTGGACGCCGATGGAAGAAGATGAAGGGATTCGCCGATTAGGTGATGCCGTGCGTGCGGCGGCTTGGGAGAGGTCGTGTGATGAGAGAGGACAGGAGTGAGTGCCGTGAGTTTAGAAAGAGGGAGTGTTGAAATTTTGGGAAAACACTATATATGTGGAGGGAATTTGGGGAAAACCCGAGGCGGGAGAGAGAGCGGGAGAGCGAAATAAAATGTTTCCAAAAAAAATGTATTTTAATATATTTGTTTTACTTGAATTTATTTTATTAAATAGACAACACAATTTTATTTGAATATTTTCTAAATTTATACTTTCAATTTATAGTTTTTATTTTGCTTGAATTTAATTTAATAAAAACAAAGTGTGAGCGCGTTCTACGCACGGGTGTAAAACTAGTTAAATATTATTATATTTTATAATATAATATTATTAAATTACCAAATCCAATTTATTTTAAAAATCAAAAGATTAACTACCACAATTATTTTTAAGTAAAAATTTAAAAAAATATTCAAAATTATTTTTAAGTGAATATTTTATATAACTTCCACAATATTATACCGAGTTTTTTTACTAAAATATTGTAGCTTTAATTAAATATTCTCAAACTATAGTATTTCTTAATCTAATTCCCAAATTATGGTACTTTCAAAAATACTAATGATATAAGGGTACCAAGGTGGACCGAACTGATCAGACAAGTGGTTGGGTTGCAGTGGGATCTAAGAAAAATGTTTAGTCAACTAGTTGCACTGCAGCCAAATCAGAGAAAAATCCAAACCAACCAGCATCAGTAAAACCCGGAGGCCCGAGGTTGAGACAAGTGGTTATGTTACGTTATGTTACGTCACGTCACGTTATGTCACGCCACGCTACGTTAACTAAGTTACAGTTACGCTACGCTACGTTAAGTTGCTGTTGTTACGCTAAGTTCACGCTACACGTTAAAAGTTACGTTAAGCCACGCTACGCTAAGTTAAGTTAAGTTACGCTTGCTAAGTTTAACGTTGCTAAGTTAAGCCAAGCTACGCTGCTGCTTGCTAAGTTGTTAAGTTAACTTAACGCATTGTTGCCACGTTACGCTGACCCAAGTTAAGTTATGTTACGTTGCTAAGTTGCTGCTGCTAAGTTGCCACGCCACGCTTGCTGTTAAGTTATGTTGCCACGTTAATAAGCTAAGTTAATGTTGGCTACGTTACGCCAGTTGCCACGCTATGTTAAGCTGCTTATGTTACGTTAAGCTGCTAAGTTGAAGTTGCCAACGCCACGTTAAGCCAAGTTAAGCCAAGTTGCTAAGCTGCAAGTTAAGTTAAGTTGCTGCTAAGTTACGTTACGCCACGCCACGCTAAGTTAAGTTACGCTGTTGCTAAGTTAAGTTTAAGAGCCAGTTAAGTTAAGTTAAGTTGCCACGTTAAGTTGCTAAGTTGCCTGCTGCTAAGTTAAGCTAACGCTAAGCTAAGTTGCTGCCAAGTTGCTTGCTGCTTGCCACGCGCTGCTAAGTTAGTTAGTTGCTGCTGCTTGCCAAGTTGCTGCTGTTAAGCCACGCCACGCTAAGAAGTTGTTGTTAAGCTTAGTTGCTAAGTTTACGCCAAAGTTAGTTAACGCCACGTTGCTAAGTTGCTAAGTTAAGTTGCGCTAAGCTGCTGGTTGCTGCTAAGTTGCCACGCCAAGTTGCTGTTAAGTTGCCACGTTAAGCGTTGCTGTTGTTAAGTTGCTAAGTTGCTGCTGTTAACCAAGTTAAGTTGCTTAAGCTTGCTGCTGCTGTTAAGCTAAGTTGCTGCTAAGTTACTGCTGCTGCTGCTGTTGCCACGCAAGTTAAGTTACGTTGCTAAGGCAAGTTAAGTTGCCGCTTGCTAAGTTAACGCTTAAGTTGCTAAGTTAAGTTAACTTACGCACGCTAATGGCGTAGCATGTTTTCATGTTATAATGGTTCATCGTACTCCATTATACCATTTTGCCAATAGGCGTAGCGTGTTTTCATGTTATAATGGTCCATCGTACTCCATTATACCATTTTGTCAAGAGACGTAGCGTGTTTTCATGTTATAATGGTTCATCGTACTTCATTATACCATTTTGCCAATAGGCGTAGCGTGTTTTTATGTTATAATGGTCCATCGTACTCCATTATACCATTTCGCCAATAGGCGAATGTGTTTTCATGTTATAATGGTTCATCGTACTCCATTATACCATTTCGTCAATCGGCGTAGCGTGTTTTCATGTTATAATGGTTCATCGTACTCCATTATACAATTTCGCCAATAGGCGTAGCGTGTTTTCATGTTATAATGGTTCATCGTACTCCATTATACCATTTTGCCAATAGGCGTAGCGTGTTTTCATGTTATAATGGTCCATCGTACTCCATTATACCATTTCGCCAATAGGCGTAACGTGTTTTCATGTTATAATGGTTCATCGTACTCCATTATACCATTTCGTCAATAGGCGTAGCATGTTAAGTTAAGTTACGTTACGTTAAGTTACGTTACGTTAAGTTAAGTTAAGTTAAGACGGATTGGTCTCATATCATTGAAAGAAGAAGACGAATAAATCTTGGGAATCAAAGTCAAAAGAGTTGAAGTAGTCTAGGTTAAGACTATCTCCATTAAAGAAAGAAATCTTGTACAACGTGTTCTTCAAATTCCTTCTCAAGCACCTCGAATCGGTTCTCGATGAAAACAGCTCATTTGGCGTTATTTCCCATCCCGAAGAATCCATCGCCGCTGCTAATCCCTCTTTCACTGCGGTGTAGCCAAATTGTGTGATGTTATTGTCTTGGCGATTGGGTATAGGCTTGCACCTGAGAATCGATACCCTGCGGCTTTTGAGAAGGAATTTGAAGAACACGTTGGTGCTAGCATGTTGCTATGGCAGAGAGGGATGAAGAGATGAAGAAGATAAGATGAACATAAAGGCAAAATAGGTATTTAATATAATTTAATAGTTAAAATTAACGTCCATCCAAAAAATGGGTTAAAAAGCAGGATAAGTCCGGTACAGTGGTCATCCCGAAAATTTTGACGTCTCAGTGGCCTAATTGCAATTTTTGGAAAAGGACAGTGACCCAAATATGTGTTTTGCCTAAAATATTTTAAAAGTTTAATAAAATAATATTAACTAATTAACAAACTATTATTTCTATTTAATTTAAATTAATATATTAAAAAAAACATCTCCATCATCCTTCTTCCACGTCTACTATCACATTGATATCGTCACGTGAACCACATACACATGTTTTTTAAAATAATATACATCAAACTAATATTAATAATCAAGTTAATTGTTTTTTCCGTAAAATTCAAGTCAGTCCCTTTTTAAAAGCTTTTAACCGCTCCAGTTCACCATTTTTTTAACCAAAAAAAGGCACTTTTGAGGTGAAAAGACTACGATGCCCTTAATGAATCGAACACGCACACGTGCACAAAAGTATTAGTTCATGCATCAATTTTGCATTGCGATGCAAAAATCGAATAATAAACAAATACGAATAAGAATATTCAAAAAATTTCATTCACGAATACGAATCGAATATGATGATATTCGATTCGATTCGTTTACACCCCTAACTCGAATCCTAAAGTTTAGGGTTCGAGTTAGGGTAACCCGCTAACCGAAATTTTGTAAAAATATATGATCTGATTGGGTTTTAGTTGGTCGGGTCGAGTTAAGACCCGGAAAACAGAATCCATTTGCCCACCCTATGTTATCTCAACCGATCAGATCTAGAGTTTGAACTAAATTGAACAAAACCACGACAATTTGACTTGTGCAGTTTCACGGTTCAATTTCACGGTTCGATCTCATGGGTCATTCTTATGGTTCCGTCTCGTGATTCAATCTTGTGATAAAAACTGTAAAATGAAAACTTTAGCCTTTATATGTAATCTTAATTATCAAACGAAATATAGAAATCCACACTAATTAATGATCAATAGTCAAATCCAAATACAGTTCGCTTGCTACGTAGTTTGTTTCAATATTGTTTGATTCGACTAATTAAGTAGTTAATTTTTTAGGCTTTGATTGTATGATAAAATGTGATATATTTGCATGCTACGTTCGTAGTAATAACTATTTTTAGTTCTTGTTATATTATACAAACTTTAGTCTCAAAATGTAGACATTGATCTGTTTAGTCTTATCTTTAAAATATTTCAAGATGTAATTTTTTTTGTGTTTGATGTAAATTGTATTTAAAAATATTTCCCTTTTAATTTAGTTAATTTTCTTCTAAAACAATTTGAACATTAGTTCTCTAAAAAGTTGATTTTTATGATGTTTTAAAAAAATTACTCCCTACATTTTCAAATAATATGGAGTATTTTTAGGGTTATTACTATTTACAATATTTTTTAAATACAAAGCTCACTTGGTTTCAAAATCTTGTTCAGCGACGGAATTTCTCATCTAGCGACGGAGTATTCCGTCGCTAATTAGCGTCAGAAGTCCCGTGGCTAAACAGCGACGGAAATTCCGTCACTGATTAGCTACGGATATTTCTGTCACTGATTTGCTACGGAATTCTCACATCTAGTGACGAAAAATGCAATATTCTGAAAATATGCTTTTTAGTGACGGAAATTTCCGAGAGTGTATAGCAACGGAAATTTCCGTCGCTGATCAGCGACAGAATCCTGGAAGTAGCGACGGAAGAGAAGTCCCGTGGCTAAACAGCGACGGAAATTCCGTCACTGATTTGCTACGGAATTCTCACATCTAGCGACGGAAAATACAATATTATGAAAATATGCTTGTTAGTGACGGAAATTTCCGTCGTTGATCAGCGACGGAATCCTAGAAGTAGCGACGGAAGATAAGTCCCGTGGCTAAACAGCGACAGAAATTCCGTCACTGATTAGCTACGGATATTTCCGTCACTGATTTGCTACGGAATTCTCACATCTAGCGACGGAAAATACAATATTCTGAAAATATGCTTTTTAGTGACGGAAATTTCTGTGAGTGTATAGTGACGGAAATTTTCGTCGTTGATCAGCGACGGAATCCTAGAAGTAGCGACGGAAGATAAGGGATATTCTGAAAAGATGCTTCCGTCGCTGACATAGATTTTCCGTCGCTATTCAGCGACGGAATACTCTGTCGCTGTTATTTCCGTCGCTATTTACCCCGTTTCTAGTAGCGTATATAGGTAAATTGTCATATTCTTAAATCCACCTGTTTTAACTTCTGAGAAAAGATTGTTATTTTGGTGGTTCTCCTGAAAATTCCGAAGCGAATCCAGAGCCATGTCGTAGTTGGTCAAATCAAATGGGAGGAAAGAATTAAAATCTTGACTTTGACGCTGTGATTCTGTGAACAACCAACTTTATGTCTTAGTATTATTACCATCCCCATCACTTAAGAAATGTCCTATTTAATACATATATATTTTTTAAATACTTTAACTTTTATATGTTTTAAATTTCCTAAGATTATATATTTTTTAATATGCAAGAGAAATACATCAAATAATAAAAAAGAATGATTTTGTTAGTAATTGGGCTTGTGACTTGATTATTTATTTCCGCCTATATGAAATATATTTATATTATTAAAGGTTAATTAGTTTCCTAATCCGAAGGGCTTAGGGATTGATCTAACTTAACCTATAAGAAATATGGTTTATTGTACAAAATAGGACAACTAAAGGGATAAAACCCTAACACCTAATACATAAGAACACGTCTTCTAAGAGTTGGCCGCCCCCCACCCTTTCTCTCTCCTATATTCTATCTCACTAAATACTCTTTATAACCTAATCATCAAGAGGCTTGGATCTGCGGTGTGAACCAGCATTGATATTCGTTCTACGTGATATCAATCCGATGAGAGGGACTTGCAGGATTGTTGATCGTGGCATACAAAGATCGTAGCTCAAACAGAAAGTCTTCCGCTTCACTCAAAGTTCAAGTTCGCACGAGGTAATTCATGATTACTTGTAGATAACGAACTTGTGTGATATATGTATAAATATATCATTCATTGGTATCAGAGCCTATATGTTTGATTGCTCGTATCGTTATGTCATGAATTGCATGCTTTTGTTTTTGGGTTTGTTTAAAAGTTTTACCCAATAATGAACCAAATGAGTTTTATTATTTTATGTGTAAAACAATTTTATTTACGAGAAAAATTTATATGTCAGAGTTCCCTATGACAAAGCGAACAACATACTAAATTCTCGTTGAAATCCGTTGGGTATTTTTCAAAATATCGCAAACCCAAGTTTTGTTGAAAATTGATTTTTTTGAAACTTTGCATCCTGTTTTGACCTTTTTATTTTCAGTAAAACCGTGGTTTTATGGTCTGTACTTGTAGTACTCCGTGAGGGCTTTCCAACGACATATTATATGCTTAATTTGGACTTAAAATGAACGTTTTACGGCCTCGCGAAGTTGGCTCGCGGATCACGTTTGTGAATCGATTTTCCAGGTTGAAAAATAGGCTTCCTGAACTCTGTTTTTGTAATGGCTGGCGCCTATGGACTAATTTTGGCCTTCTGAGTCCAATGGTGGCCTCTATTTTAGTCAATTCGGCCTGTAAATATTTTTTTTTTGTTTTTTCCGTGTATAAAAACTAGTTTTTTATTTTTAAAAAAAATCAAAAATAATATCCAGGGGTTGTTTTGTCATTCTGTGACTGTTTAGGGCTATTTGGGACTGTTCTGAATTTTTTTAAATTCTTTGTGAATTTTAAACTATTTTTAAGTCATTTTTTGCAAATTTAATTATCGTTTTTGGCTCTAAAATTGCGATTGAGACTATACGAGACATAATAATTTTATTTTCAGTAGTGAAAATATTTATGTACATAATATGTGCTTGATAGATTTGTTCTATCTTATTTCTTTTGTTTAAATTATCAATTTATGAATATTTTCATGTTATGCATACTTTGGTTGTGATTACGAGCCTAGCGGATTTTCCCTCCCTACGTGTATGATGTGATTATATTTAGTAATTGATTTTTTAGAACAAAAGTGAATCGATATATATATATGCTAATGTCTTATTTTTTGCAATAAATTGTAGTGAAATGACTTCTAAGAATGTAATCGTTGACCTTAACAAGAGTGAGAAATTAGATGGCACCAACTATAATGTTTGGCAAAAAAAATCACGTATTTGCTAAACGAGCTGAGCAAGAGGTTCTTGACAACCTAGATATTGTGATGGTAGAACTAGAGATGGGTAATTTGACCATCACCCAACATCGCCAGAAAATGCAGGAATTCCTTAAATGGAAAAAAGAAAGATCGATGTGCACGCTTTACTATGTTGAGTAGCATGCATAATGATCTGTTTGCGAGTTTGAGGATTGCCTGACTGCAAAACAAATGTGGGACGACATTAAGCACATTTATGGGAATACTTCTGCTACAAAGTTGAGGACTTTGACTTACAAGTTTGAAAGCTACAAGATTGACCAGAAACGTAACATTCTTGAACAACTACGTAAGATGTCCGGAATGATTCGTGATCTTAAGGCTGCTGGTTCTATCTTATCTGATGAATAGCAAGTTCAAGCGGTGATTCGTTCACTGTCTAACTCTTGGAGTAGTTTGAGGCGTATCTTGACTCATACAGACTCCATTCAAACTTTTACAGATGTATCTCGACATGTTGAGCTTGAGGTTGAGTGTCATGAAGCGAATCGCGAGATAAGTGTTGCGACTCGTGATCTTGCTCTTGTTTCCCTTTAGGGTCGCGCAAGCCACATAAGCAACACAAGAAACAAGCTAAAGGTAAGAAGACTCAGAATTTGGGCCCCAAAAGTGACAAGATTGCTAAACACCGTAGAGGCAAAAGAATATTGCTAAGCAGAAGTGCTACAACTGTGGTGCCTTGGGTCATTTTGCTCGGACTTGTCCTGAGCCCAAGAAGGTATCCCTTAATCCTATCTACATTCAAAGTTATGTTTGCTCTCATGTTTTATTAGCTAACTCTCTCTCTGTATGGATTGTAGACTCAGGCTCAACCAAACATGTGACGAGGGATCGAGGAGGATTTGTAGATTATCGAAAAGTTCCTGCGGGTACAAGAAGAATTTTCATGGGAAAGCAGTTAGATGCATTTGAAGTCAAAGGAGTTCGCTCATACCAGTTTCAATTGCGGAATGGACACACATTGACTCTTCATGAAGTTCTTTATGCACCTGGAATTCGACATAATCTATTATCAGAGTAGTACAATTGCTAGGACATGGATATTATTTTAATTTTAGTGATGATCACTTGGATATTTTTTTGGGTGATGAGATTTTGGAACGTGGTTTTTTGTCGGATAATTTCTTTAAATTAGATTTGTTGGATTCTCATAATTCTTCTGTTAATTCTTCTTCTTGTATGGTATATGATGATTTTAATTCCGAGTTATGGCATGCTAGACTTGGACATATAGGAAAAGATAGGATGACTAGATTGGCTAGAGAAGACCTATTGGGGTCTCTCACGAAAGTCAACCTACCCTTGTGTGAATCTTGTTTGGCAGGAAAAGCTTGCCGAAAGCCTTTTGGTAAGGCAAAAAAAGTCACACATCCATTAGAGTTAGTCCATTCAGACATTTGCGGACCGACAAATGTTAAGGAACGTCATGGAGCTTCCTACTTTCTCACTTTTATCGATGATTATACACGCTATGGTTATGTTTACCTTATTTCTTACCGCGATGAAGCTCTTATGTGTTTTGAGCGATTTCTCGCAGAGGTTGAGAATCAAAAGGATAAAAGCTTAAAAACTTTTAGAACTGACCGGGGCCGTGAATATTTATCTGATCAATTTAAAGAATTGTGTGAGAAAAAGGAAATACGCCGACAGTTGAAAATTCCTAGAACTCCGCAACAAAATGGTGTTGCAGAACGAAGGAATCGAACATTGTTGGAAATGATTAGGTCAATGATGGCACAGGTCAACCTCCCAATTTCGTTTTGGGGGGATGCGCTAATGACTGCCGCCTACATACTTAATCGAGTGCCTTCTAAGTCAGTTCCTACAACCTCTTATGAACTTTGGAAAGGTGAGAAACCTAAATTAGGACATCTTCATTCTTGGGATTGTGTAGGTTATGTCCATAGTACCTCCAATAAGTTTGGAAAACTAGGCCCTAGAGGAAACAAATGTGTTTTCATAAGGTATTCAGATACCTCAAAGGGTTATATTATGTACGGTGGAAAACTTGACGTAGGAATGACTGAATCAGAGTCGCGCAATGTTGATTTCATTGAGAATGATTTCCCACAGATAAGTGAAGTTAGGAAAGACTTTGAACTTTTTGAGATGGAAGAAGAACATATGACATCTTTTGGCGAAGGTGGGGAATTGCCTCAACCTAATCCTACGGTATAACATGAGGTTGAGCCTATGGAAGTCGCCAATAAGAGTCAAGGTGATCTTCATCCGAGTGTGAGTACGGATTCTAGTGGGAGTCCGATACTAGAGCGAAGAAGTAAACGTGGAAATATACCTTGTCGTCGATTCGCGATTGCAGCAATCTCTCAAATCTTTTGGATTTTTAGAATTTAAACAATTTTGAAAAATAATTTTGTGTCCCAAATTGTTAAGTAGACAATTTACGGGCTTTCTGAATCATCTACACAATCCTCAGCAATCTCCCAAATCTCTTAGAATTTTAGGACATAAATATATTTTAAAATAGTTTTTAATGTATCTTTCAAGAAAATATTTTGCAAAACAGTAGTGATTTTGTGTTCTTTGTTTCCAAAAGATAATTACGGGGCTTTCTGAATCATCTACACAATCCTCAGTAATCTCCCATATCTCTAGATGTTTTAGAACAAAAACAAAAAGTTTTGAAAACATTTTTGAGAGACGTTTGAAATACGTTTTGAGAATCTACCGATATTTCCAAAGGTTGTTTAAGTCAAAGATGTCTTTACGAGAAAGTGACAAGCAGAGTTGGAAGTCTGCTGATACTGATTTGTGAACAACAGAGATGGAAGTCTGCTGATATAGATTGTGGAAATGGAATGTAATCAACAGTGATTGAAGTCTGCTGATACTAATTGATAAAAGCAGTGGAGTGAAAGGGTAAATATCGAAAGTCTATTTATACCAATTAATGAATGAATGGGTTTATCAGTTGTTTGAACACAATATTGATACCAAATGTTGAATCAAAAAGTTACCAAATATTGAATTAAAAGGGTGAAATATGCTAATAAGACATAGTGACCAATAGAGTTGGACGTCTGCTGGCACTAATTGAGAAGAAGAAATGTGTGCAGCAAAGGTGAAATTTATTTGATACCAATTGAAAACAACCTTGTGTTCAGCAACGATTGAAGTCTGCTGAATCCAATTGATTTAAAATATTTCAGCTGATTATCATTTTGGGTGCCTTGACTTCTGGAAGGATAAACCATAAGCTTTATCGACACGATTGACTGATGACTATACTCTTTCTCAATATAATCTTAATTAAGTGAGAAGAAAATTATAGGAGAAATGGAAGATAAGAGCCATTTTAGTCGGAGCACTTGTATCACAAAGAAATGCAAGTAACTCATTTTTAATTTGGCTAGAAGTAAAGAATTTAGAGAGAATATTTCGCTTCTTGATCAACAGTTAAGATGATGATGACTATCTTTAGGGTAAGAAAGTCATCTGATCAAGACAAGGAATGAAAGAAAAATTTTGAGCAGAGTTGTCTTGAATAGAGGAAACAACATATATAAAATATTATTCTGGAATGAAAGTGTAGATGCCACTCGTTCCTCAAAAGGTCATCATTCCAACAGCAGATATGAAGTCTACTGTTGTTAAGCATTTGAGACCTGATATTGGGAGAGAATGAAGATTCACCAAAACATCATGGATTAAGGTGAGATCCTACATTCATGAGAAAGGAGTTGCATAGGAAGCAATCCTTTCTGAAGAAATCCAAAATCATAACAATTCATATTTCAACAATATTTCTTCTGATGAGATTTCTACCAGTACTCTAGACGTTTTGAAGCAGAATAAGGTTCTGTTCAACTAAGTTAAGATCGGTTTTCAAGATACCAGTTGATCTAGTTATAATGACAACAGCTGATACCAGATGAGATCGAAAGATTGTCATTATAATAAGAATCAACTTAATCTTTTGAGCAATAGAAGTTTTTTATGGAAAAATTAATGTCTATTGTGTTGTCTTAATCAGATCTGTAAGAATAGATCGAATTCATAAGGCTGTTATTTAAAATATAGATCATGGTTTCTTCTTATCAGAATTATATAATGTCGAATAAGATTACTAATGATTAATGATTGGTTTGCAGTTGGGTTAACAGCAGAGTTATGTTTGCTGTTGTGGATTCAGAACATAAGATATGATATAAAAGCACAAGTATTGAGTCCATAAGCAAAACATAAGATTTCATGCTATCAAAGAATAGGCAAACAAAAGCAGATAGACATGAAGTAACGTTGTCTTGAACAAGTTCTCATTTAGATCAAAATGTAATAGATTACAACGAGGATCTAATGATTACAAGATTCGATACAACTTCTAGTGACTTAACTATTCCTAGAAAACAACTAATCTAGATACATTTAAAAATTGTTACAAGGAGATGTCTATGAAGACCATGGACCAAAACTGTTTAACCGATAGGCAAAACATAATAGTGGTCAGGATCAGTGGCTGAGCCAAAGAGAGAACGGGGCTCATCTTTTTCTCCTCATTAGCAGGTTTTCTATATCCAAGGTGCGCTGCATAAACACATTCTAGATTTTCTAGATATCGGTTCTAGTGCAGGCACTCATCCTCTTAAGTTTGAGAGGGAAAATCCAAGGAGAATCACGTTTGGCTCAATGAAGATGATGGATCTTCACTAACGAGAAGGAGCATTCAAACGTGATCATGGATGTAGAGAAACGGGAGGTGTGTGCTAAATGGTTGTTGAGGTAAATTTTCATACAAGAGGAATCCTCAAAACTAACTAAACAACTTTCGGTGGATAGGGAAGGTAATACCAAGTTGTTGAGACAGAAACTTGATCGAAGACTAATAATACTCCTAAGTAACATTTTGAAAAGAATGAATATTGTATCAGTGTCTATCATAGTGTTTGGGAGGTAGTTTGCGAGTGATAAAGATGAGGTAAGGAATTTCTCTATAAATACTTGCTGAGGCAAGACGAAGGACCGGTTAAAGAGATGAATTCATTAAAAGCGAAGAGTCCTTTCGACCACTCTCATTAAAAGTTCTATAGGGTAGTGTGAGAGGTGGTTTAATTTCTAGATAACCGGTAAAGTTTCTCCTTGGAAAGCTAAAAAGTTTTTGAAAAGACAAAACAACTTTCTTGAGAAGATAAAACGTTTTCGATGTGACAAAACAACTTTTCAGTAAGATTTTGACAAAACAACTTTTTCAGAAAAATGTTTGATTTTGACAAAATTACTTTTTAGAAAAATGTTTTGATTGGAAAATATGTTTACTTCTTAAGATATTTTAACTTTACCAAGAATCTAAGAAATTCGTCTTTTACTTTAAGAAATAGTCAGTTTCGAAAAGTTTAACCTCAACCTTTGTAGAAATAGCAAAGATACCCTTGTATATTGCATATTGTCTACCAAAGTGAAAACTCCTATAAGTCAGCACATAGAACTGAGCTTATGAAGTGCTGCAACGCAAAACTGTTCGTCAAAGATGAAGGATTGATGTTCACGAATACAAAACAAATCAAAATACAAAACTTTGAAGAAAAATCAAAGATAACTTAAATTACTTTAAGAAAAAGTAATTGACTTGATTATTTATATTGGTTTAATGTGTAGTTTCCTTTAATGTCCATGTATAAGTGGCCCATAATTAAAGTAGAATGAAAAAGTAAGGGTAAAGTGGTAAAAGTGATGTTTTAAAAAGGTAAGTTTCAAAGTGGACAATTATTTTGGGACGGACGAAAAAGGAAAGGAGGACGATAATTTAGGGACGGAGGGAGTACTTAATAGATAAAATAAGGAACATTAACGCAAAGTATGATAAACAGTTACTCAAGCGTTATATTTACAGGGATAAACGGAGAAGAACAGAGCATGCAAATATAAGGCTATGCAGTGATGATATATCCATGATATTGGTTATCAATGAATCGTAGAGATAAAACAGGGATCAATCATATATCAGAACCCAGAGAGAAGAATATATGACTGAAACAAATGAATAGAATCCCGCAAGTCAGTCAAGCATAATATTTTATGTTGTTAGAGAGAGAATAAAATTTGCTTGTTGATCTTGAGAGAATCTGTTTTCCTGATCAACAATCAAGAAGATCATTAGCAACATTTTATGAGCTTTAGAAAGCTCCAAAAACATCTAGATACAGGAATAAGTTTTTCGTGTAAATCCAGGAAATGCAAGAAGAAGAATCTGGATTTTGAATTTCTTATTCTCCATTAATCTTATGTGCTTAGAGAAGGGAAAAGAACAAATGGAAGGAGTGAGCACTAGACATGGGATGTACCTTAAGCGACTATCATATTTAGATCGAGGTAGATGTTCTTCAGAATGAGGCTTTTGGAATCTGACCTCATATGTTTGTAATACTTGATAGATGTTGCCTAAAGAATAGATTTCCTTTGCAACAACTTACAAAATCTTTAATTCGTATTTCTTAGCAATTGATTGCAGATGACTCTTTGAAATATATGCCAAGTTCCCATAAACTAAATATCATATAAAAAAAAATCAATGTTTCATGATATGGAGTTTTTGACTCTTAACCTTTTTTATAAGAAGAAATAAGAATCATTAAAAATTCTTTCACTTTAACGTTGCAGAATTTTGAACTAAGAAATTTCTCTTGAGAAGGTGTTGGATTGATACCAATCGTTAGCCTTATATCAAGAGAATTTGAATCAAGGATTTATTTAAGATGAAGCATCCATCGGACTGTTATACATCTGAGAGAGTTTTATTCATGGTGTCAATTGAAGTATACTTCTGTCACATGAATAAATTTCTCATATTCAAACAAGGAATCATTATAGGAATTGTCTAACTCAAGAAATTTTTGAAAACAAGATAATTTTTCAAAGTGATTAAGTTTTCAAAAATATTTCTCATGAAATCCTTGTCAAAAGAGTTTTAGAAATAAGAGAAAGTAAAACATTTTTTTGACATGCATTTGGAGTGAGCAATCGAGGATCAAACTCTCAGGTGGTTAGACTTGGCGTACAGCTTAGAGAGCTAGGCTCTAATACACAATGTTGGTCCACAATAAAGCTCAAATAGGCTAGAGGGGGTGAATAGCCTATGATGCCAGTTAAAAATTTTTTTTCTTTTACTTGTAAAGTATGGGTTTTAATGGCATAGACGGTTAACACGATGAGCATGCCTGCTGGTAACACGAAACAACAAACTTGCTCTTAGCCGAGTAATGAACTCTGCTGGTGAACTGCCAATAAATCAAAAGCATGTTTGAAAGAGTTAAGCAGCGGAAATAGTAAGGCTTAGATTTAGAGAAGTCTTAAGTGGTTGTACACGAATATATGATCAGAACAACAGCACACTTAATCCTTCTTCCAAATGCAGATTTAGGAAATCATTTGAGAATAGCTTTTCGAAGGATAAATCAATTATGAAAGCTCATATTAAGGTAAAGACTGAAAGATAAATCATTTGAAAAACATCTGAATTTATTCAAGGATAAATTACAAAATGCATTCAACCTAGACTCTCTATGTAAAATTTCTATCCTCGTCGTTCCAAACCTTAATCTTTACTTAATCATTCATAAACAAATTCTTGAGTAAAGAAGGCAATGGGATACGAGAACGAGGAATAGATATGAGAAGACATTTTTCAAGGTCGTTCATATACAAATTATCTGAACGGATGAGTGCAGAGCGACCTTCTATGATGATTAACTATTGCACAATCAACAACATTTGTAATGGAGTACAAATCTGAAGATATGAATGCAATGTAAACAGACAACTCTTCATTTTCCTTGGGTAACATCTGAGAATCTATCTTCAAATAGATCAAGGAGTCTTGACTTCTAACTTTAGGGTTAAAGTCCTAAAGCTCTGTTAGAAGCTGAGTTCTTCAAAGAAAGATGAAGAACTCAAATCAAGAACTGGGTTCTTGACCAAGACGCCAATCTCTGTCTATAGAAGTTTCTGATCTCTTTATCTTCTTTAATACTTTTCTTCTTTGCAATCCATAGAGAGTGTTTTGTTAAGGTCTGGGTTTGTTCGCTGCAATCTTCTATGAAGATCTGAGATGCGTTGGTGAAGGCGATCTCTTTGAGGATCTCACAGTTCTTGACGAAGAAATTCTTGTTGCAGGTGTCTTTGATTCATGAATAAATTCATTCCTCAATCACTCTCATGTATGTTTGAATAGATGGAAGGATTTCTTTTATAGACCGGGGAGTTTTTGATTATTGAGATATGTTGATAGATTTTTGTATCCATTGAATGATTTGTCTTGAGAACTGATGGATAAAGATGTGGTTCGATATATCTTTAAATGTTGGATAAAAGACTTCATTCTTTAGATCTTCGAACTATTACCCTGTCAGGCTGTATGATAAGTCGCTGAAGGATAGGTCTGATTCATTTATGCACTGTCAGGTGGTCTATCCGATAAAGTAGATTCTTTTGATTCTTCAAACCACGTGAGAGAGAGAAAAAAAAAGTCTTGCAGTATCAGGGATGTTAGGTTTCATAAAGATTTGAATGACTTTGAGGCTTGAACATTTCTTCGTCTTCTCTTGATCTACTGCAGTCTCGTTTCTTTGTAGCACATGCAGATCCAAGTCTGCTGGTGAGATGTTCAATCCCGAGGAGTCAGTCTTCTGCAAGAGATGACTACTGGTTATTGGTTACGGTATGAACATTCAAACCATAGCAAGTCTGTTGGTGCCAAGTGATGAATGTGTTTTATACGCATTTATTGGGTATTATTCGGCTTAAATTAAGTTATTTTTCGGGGGTTTTGTTGTCTAATATATGTTTTAGTGTTGTTTTATAGTTTCAGGGTCTTTTGGAACAATTGTATAAAATATAGGCACTTTATGCTGAATTGAAGACTTTTGAGACCAAAGTGCAATTTATGAAAACTTGAAGGTTGAAAAGCTGAAAATCAGCTTTTGTAATGAATAATCAGCCACCTCCTTCACTTCAAAGTCAACTATAAGAGTCAACTGTAACAGTCAACTATATAAATAGATCCCTTTAGGTTAGGAAAAAGGGGAGAGAAGTTCTGTATTATTTTTCTTTGTCTATGAAGAAAGATTCTTCAAAGAATGGTTCAAGGTTTTGTACTTTCAATTATGGGGAACTAACTCCATAATCTAGGAATTTGAGGTAACTTGTATCGAATCTTTTGTTCTGCATTAATTTATTATTCAATCAAATCTTGTTGATCACAATGTTTATCAATCTCTCTACTGTCTAGCTTTGACCAAATGAATGGAATCGCAAGTAGTGAAGACCAAATGCGGATATGTAATGCGGTTCACCATTGTGATAAATTGACCTTATCGACACACGAGAGTGATAAGTTAGGGTCAGGTTCATATATATGTTCCTAAGTGACAGATAATAAATTCATATGTTCTTGTTCTTAAGGATATAGATTTGGATGAATTATTTAGGATGGAGACTGAATTATAATTGACGACCTATACCAATCTTTCGTGAACGAACTCAAGATTAATTGATTGATACATAAGACAAAAGAGCATTAGAGTAGATACAAATGAATCCTAATTCCTAGGTGTTGTACAAATCTTTATTTATCTCATATTTACATGCTTTGTTAATTAGATTATTTTATTGCTTTCTAGTTAATTTAATTTAATAAAACCAAAAACCCTCTTAGTTATTAATTGTTTTATTTTGTTAAATTAGTTAAATTTACTTTAATCAAATTCAAATATTTGTGGTTCGACCCTTGGTTTCCGTACGCTATACTTCAATTGATTTGTATACTTGCGAGGTTAAAAAATAAGACACATCAGCAAGTCTTCAAGGTATTATGTGGTACACATGATAAGTCTACTGGTGACGAGTCTTTAGAAGAGCTTTGACGCTATAGCAAGTCTGCTAGTTGTGAGTCTTCAAAGTATCCTTTGGTGCACATGACAGGTCTGCTGGTGACGAGTCTTTAGAGAACCTTTGACGCTACAGCAAGTCTGTTGGTGTTGGTGCATATGAATTGTTAGTCTGTTAATCATCATTAAGAAGGTAGGACTAGATTAGGACAACCTAACCTAAGACATATGTGTTGTCAAACAAGTTACCACACTAATCGGTACGCAGACCTTTTAGCCACCTGTTATGACACATTGTAATGAAAACAAGCAAATCAAAATATTCAGAATATGCAAAGTGACAAGTTATTTATCAAGGAGCATATTCCAACAAGGACGCGTGGCGTAAGCTGAAGCTACCAACACAATAATCTAAAGTTTAAAGAATTGTAGTGCTGCCCTCCTTCTTTCAAATCTTGTTTCGGTGCTTTTTATTTTAAAAACTTGGCTACCAAAGTCCCTTTCCTCTCAGATTTTACATTTTAGTTCTAATTTATCTTAAAGCTTTGATCAACTTTATTTATAATGTTAAGTGATATTTTGTGGTTAAAAGTGACACTTTTAATACCAAAACGAACACTTTTAAGGAAAAAAAAAATGATAATTTTCATTAAAGATACAAAATGACACTTGTGGGACCAAATGTGACACTTCTTATGCTAAAAATGACACTTTTAATGCTTAAAGTGACACTTTTAAGGCAAAAATGACATTTTTAATACCAAAAGTGACACTTTTAAAGACCATTCTTTATCGTTGTTACATATTGAGGGTCGAAAGTGATACTTTTAAAGCTAATAGTGACACTTTCAATGCTAAAAAAATAGATACTTTAAGGCCTAAAGTGACAGTTTCAATTCCAAAAGTGACAGTTTTCATTCATAAATATGAGGGGTGTTTTGTAATTTTCAAAAACTGAGGGGTAGCATTACAATTTCTGAATCTCTGACTCATTTAACATGGATAACTCTGTTTTACGGATTACGATTCATAAGATTGTTTTAATGAGTTTTTGCGAAAAGAAAATATAATAACATAACCTTAAAGAATAAAATATTAAAATAAAGCGATCAATCATCAATTTGATAATTAAGGTTTTTTTTTAATATTATTACTGCAGCAGAAGTTGAAGTGTAACACTCTAGCGGTTCAGCCCCTTCCAGATGAAGGAATGATTTCAAAAGGTGTCCCACAGCACCCATGACTTAGCCAGTAGCCAGCTCCTTTCACACAACTTGGTATATTCCTTTTCAAAATAATTGCTAGCCAGTCTACTTTCTAACGTTTTCAATCGGTTTATACCCCTATATGTTTTTAACAACTAAAAGGCTTTTTCATAAAATTATTCCTAAAATGCTCGTCTTTTCCTGGCCAACTAGCTCGCTCTTCTTCTGCCTTTTCATTGATTCTTTCAAAAACTGTTACCCATATCTTCTTTTCCCGTCTTTTATACCTCCTGATCCTCTATAATCTTTTCTATATCTGCTCCATTGAAAGTTACGTCACACTGTTTGTTTTTGCATAGTTTATGAATTATAAACAATATTGATAATATGATGTATACATAGTTTCAAACATATTCTCATCTCGGCAATAAAGAGTTTAGATTGTAATTTTTTCATTAACTTCATAGTTGTTGACTATGATTGTGTAAGGTTAAACAATGGTGAAAAGTAATATTTCAATTTTAACTCAATAATTTTGTATACGAATTTGCTAATTGAAATATAAATACTATTATTACTGAATCAGCAAGTCAAAATACTGAATTTTCTATCAATATTGCATGGATTTTATGTATAACAAAGTTATCTTCTTTCTCCTACTTGAGTTTATATTGTGATTAAAATCATTAAGATACATATATTTCAAATAATCAAAAGTTACTATATATGTAAATTGTTCGATGAAATACCTGAATAAAAACTTGTTGATTCTTGGACACCTTTTGGAATTGCGACTCATTAATTTTGAATCACGGTGCATCAGTTTTGAATCGCGATTCATCCAATTTCAATTACGATTCATTAATTTGGAATTGTGATGCATGATTATGTGCATCGTGATGCATGATTTGTACATTCCAATACATGATTTTATATATCGCAATGCACGAACTGATATTTGGCCTACCACGCACGTATTTGTTTCATTAAGGGTATAATCACCTTTAAACCGTAAATGTGCATTTTTCTAGTTTTAAAAAAGTATAGGGTCCAAAGTGGAGCACCCGCATTTCACCCTTCTTTTTGCATCTGAGAAACTATATGATCCGACTCCGACTCTCTTGTCTCTGTTCATCTCCATAGAGGATATTATCAAGTACAGCCATAAAACCCGAGAGTTTATCTTGTATGGCCTTTGACTACGTCCAAATAATAATACATAGAAACTTCCTAGTCTACCCCCTTCTAAATCGGTAAGTGAGTCGAGTATTCAGCCAGGCTCACCGAGTAACTGACTCTACTCCTCGACGTATAATCGACTGAGATAATTATCTCCTCTTTCACAATTCATTTGTTCGAAGAGAAAAATCAAATCACTTACCCAAATCAATACCCTACCTCAAACAGCTATTAGGAGACCCTATTTGGATCGATTCAACAGCTTTTCTTGATTTGCTTTCAATTTCATCAACATTATCAAGGTAATTCTTTGAAATGCTCGACCTAATTCATATCCAGTACTCTACCCTCACATTTTTCCCACACAGTCTAATTAATCTAGATATATTGGTCCTTTGTTGTAGTTTGAGTGATTCATCCTTCAATTAATCAACATATATTTTGAACTACAATTCCAATCAACTGTATGTGTAGAAACAAAATTGGTGTTTATGCTTTTTGCTTTTTTATGTGTTTCATGTTTACAATTTGCATTTTAATTTATTTTAATAGTTTATGTTAATCTGTTTGGTTTTGCAAACATGGGTGAACTCTTTCAAACATGAACTGCATGTTTTTTTGGTTCTATATGTTTAAAACATAATTGTTGTGATTAATATTTACGATTTGAAATTATATTACAGAGAATATGTCATTCATTACTCCGCCATCAGAAAGATACTCCGCAAAAGTGTCAACCAGAAGTAAATTGTCAGTTGTAGATTATGTTTATAAAAAATTAGATGAAGAACACAAAAAATTATTCTTGGATTCTGCATTTGGAAAGTTGTATGGGATTAAGGAGAATATGAACCCCTCCAATATGTTGCTACATGTTTTAGTTATGCTAAGGATTGAGTCGCCCGATGAAAATGAGTTGTGGTTTTGTATTGGGGGTCAGAAAGTGAGATTTGGGCTCTCAGATTATACACTAATTACTGGTTTATATTCGGGTGATGAGAGTGATTTTACTAAGGACATCCCTACAACAAAAAGATTATTTAATGAATACTTTAAGGGACGGAAAAAAGGTTGTGAGACCTGAAGAATTAAAGGAAGCTTTTTCAAGTGCAAAAAATGAGTTGGACATATACAAATTGGGACTTGCTGTTATCTATGAATGCGTCTTTGAGAGCTAAGGAAAGGACTACTTCGTTTGACATTGATTTTTTGAATATCGTGGATAACTTGGAGTCATTTAATAATTATCCATGAGGAAGAATGTCTTATCTCAATCTTCTAACTACATTGAAAAAACTTTCGAATAAAGATGGTGTTAAAACCAATACGTTCTATGGCTTCCCATTACCAATACGAATTAAGCAGTTGAATTCAACTATACATCAAATGACAATAAATTATTTTCATCACATGTTTCTTACATATAACTTTGTTTAGGTTTGGGTATTTGAATTATTTTGCAACTTTCTGGATTTCAAGATCTTTATCATTTGGAAAAGATAGGAGCAAAGTTCTAGAATGTGTATGCTGGAAGTCGACGGAAATCCAGCTATGAAGAGATTATTCAAATCTTGGATATACAACATGTAAAATCTTTCCATTATTTCACCACGATAATGAAAGATTTATTTTTTGTGCATTTCATTAATGAAGTTTTTATTGTTTTTGAATTGACGAGGATGTTGCTCTTCTTCCTTTGGTTCGAATGATGCGGAATCTTGTTTGCGTTATGTTCATGGGTTTCAGGGGACTTGGTGTACAATATTCACATATAGTTTAGAGGAACAACCAAGCGAAGAAGAAGTTGCCCTAATGATTTGATGAGGGTAATCTTGCATGTTGTGACTTCTATGCAACAAAAGATCAATGATTGTATCCTTGAAATGAACCGGAAGATTGATGATCATAGTATTCAAATACGAAAGATTGATGATCATATGATTGAAATGAACGAGAAGATCAATGAATTAGTTGAGGCAAGGAGGCAGCAAACACCATCCCACCACTGGCAGACACCACCTAACCAGGATGTGGCGATAATACCACCTCTGCATGATACGATGATGACATCACTTGACCACGAGACGATGAAGGGCTGCTTTGGAAATGCGATGCAAGAGAGGCATGTTGCGGCTAAGAAAATTGTTGGAAATGCGGTGCAAAAGAGGCTGCTTTGCAACTAAGAAAACTGTTGGAAATCCAGTACAAGAGACTCCTGCTGCAAGTCAGAAGGCTGCTGGAAATCCAGTGCAAGTGCAAGAGAGGCCTCAAGTGAAGGCTGCTGGAAATACAGTGCATGAGAGGCCTGCTACAACTCATCAAGTGAAGGCTGTCTGAAACACAATTAATAAAAAGAATCAAAATTGAGAAAGAGCAGCAAATCAGAAAATCAGAAAGAAATAAGATGAACATTTGGAAGAAGAAGTGTAAGGAAACAAATGGAATGACTATGGAGATAGATTAATGCATATAATAGTATGGTTGTTTTTCTTGTTTTTGTTGATGTTTGGTGGATGATGGCATGGTATGGTAGTTTTGTTGATGTTTGGTGAATGATGGCAAGGTTGTATATGTTTGCCAGTTTTTGTTAGTTGACAATGATCACATGTAAAACATGGAGTTATTTTTTGGGAAGGTTGTATATGTTTGGTGGATGATGGCAGGGGGATTGGTACTTTAGTTTTGGCAAGGTTGTTTATGTTTGCCATTTTTTAGGAACTTGATACTTGAAATGTGCATCTACTTACTGCTGCTGCTGCTTGTATTTGTTTGAATGAGGAATTCGGAGATGACATTGGTCATGTATTTTCTTTATTTCACAGAGGTCATATAAAATACACTTGTTTATGATAATGACAATCCTTGCTTACCTTGATTAATGCAATGAAATTGCTCTGTTTTTGCTTTATTTTGGGTACTACTTATATGAGTTTGTAATTGCAAATATATGTCAATTGAAACTATCTGTTTGTATATTACTCAGACAGTTTGTATATCACCTTCATATTTGCATAGTGTAGATTAAACTTGCAGAGGGTAGGGTAAATGATTAAACAAGGTTGTATGCCTACCTGCTGATATTCAGCAGGTTGTCGGCTTTGTGTGTGGGGGGGGGGATTTTTATTTTATTTGATTTGGTGTTAAATTTAATATTTTTTTGTGTAAGAAGTTGTGTAAGAATAGTATACAATGGGAAGATTTATTCTTAAGTGTGTAAGAAGAGAAAAATGTGTAGGTGGCAGTGAGACCCAGTTAAGAAGTTGTATAAGAAGTTGGTATAAATTTTAACATTGAGGCTGCTCTTACATCTTCTTACACAAAAAATATTAAATTTAACACCATACCACATAATACATACAAAACTCTCCCCCCACACCAAACAAACAAGTGTCGGAGCCACTACACCGGTAGCCCGGCCCCCTCCCCTCACATTCAAACATGCACATTCCCCAAGAAAGTTGTATTGTCTTTTCAAAATCTTTTAGCTTTCCAAAGAAGAAACTTTACAGGATATGTAGGAATTAAAACTATCTCACCCTTCCGGCCTTCCGGTATAACTTTAATGAAAGTGGTTGAAAGGAATTTGTTCATTCTTAATAGTGTAAAATTTATTAAATAAGTCCATTGTCACGCCTCGGCAGTATTTATAGAGACATTCCTTCCTTCTTCTCTATCAGCGGCAAACTACCCCCAAACACTATGTTATGTTACTTAGGAGAATTCTTAGCACTAGATTAAGGTTCCTTCTCAACAACTTTGAATTACTCTTCCTATCCAACAAAAGTTGTTTGGTTAGTTTCTAGGATTCCTCTTGTATCAAGATTTTCTTCATCAACCATTTAGCATGCCTTTCCCAGACTCCAGTGACCATGCTCATGTCAGCCGTTCCGTCTTGGTATTGTAGACCTCTACATGTTCCTTTCTTGACATGCTTCTCTCTCGAGATCGAGCTCACTTCACGGTGCGGACTTTCGAAAGGAAGTCGTATGAACTTGTGAAGGACTCCTCTGCTGAGAGCTAGGCGAAGGGAGAAGGACGAAGCGGACGGGATCCCATATCTGCATTTTTCATAGTGTAGAGATTCAGTTTGCCAAGATTAGGCTGAATCTGGGTCCATGGTCTTCATAGACTTCTCCTTGTAACATCCTTATCTTTAGATATGTATCGAGTGTAGATTAGTTGTTTAACATGAGTAGTTAAGTCCTTTGAAATTGTATTGAATCTTGTAATCTTTAGATCCTCTTTGTATTGAGTATATTTTGATCAAAATGAGAACTTGTTCAAACCATCTTTACTCCATGTCTATCTTTTAAATAATAGTCTTATTTTAATTGCGGTTATCCTTGACTTTTTCTTTTTGAGGCGGCGGTTACCACAAACTTGCTTGAGTTAGTGGCCGGTGAGTCAAATGCGACCTCGGTTATTTGACTCATGCTTAAAGTGATAAAACGACAACTAGGCCTACTGGCGATATTCAGCGGGAAGAACATTACACTTGCTAAATTCTAATCAATTTGATTAATAACCAAACTATGTTTTTGAATAGTGTAGGGTGGATTACTCGACTCAATATTATAACAAATGATTCAAATGGCTGAATGACTCATGCTTAAAGTGATAAAACAGCAAGTAGGCCTACCTGCTGATATTCAGCAGGAAAAACTTTTACCCTTGCTAAATCATTCATGTTGCAACAATTCTATTAAGCTAATCACTTTGGATAAAATATTAAACTTATGTACTTAAATGTAATTGAGTTTAAGAGATATAAAAGAGATTTTGGTGTTTCTCTAAAAACAATCAATCATGTGCAGCTTCATCGGCATCGTCATCAAGAAGATTTTTCTTAACCGGGCTTGGCGGCACTTGCTTTGCTTCACCTAGTTGTTTAGGCTACTCTGCCTAATCTAAATTTAAGGCCTGCAATCTTCTCTTTGTAAATTGCAGCCTTTCCTTCAGCCTTTTTAACTCTTGCCTTACTTTTTCTTCCTCTTCCTTGTGAGCTAAGGCTTGACTCTTAGCTGCTGCTCTACTCTCTGTGTCTCTTCGGCTCATTTTATGCTTTAAGTCTTTGTAGACTCACTGCTGATGCCGACCAAGTTTAGAATTAAAACAAAAAATAAATATTACTCCACCTACCTACTGCCCCTAAAACCCACAGTGCAGAAGACTCAAATGCAAGTTCATCTCCTTGAGGTCTTCTTTGATATAAACCTGAGTGATCTTTAATATGTCCAAGGCTTCATAATAGCTTGAACCTTCAGGAAAGACATGTGCAGTGGCAGCAGGAGTTGATGTGGAAGGGACATCAGGAACAGCAGTTGGTGTAGGAGCAGGTAGTTCTTTTAGACTTGTTAAAGTCTAATCAACTTGATTAATAAACAAACTATGTTTTGAATACTGTAGGGTGGATTACTCAACCCGATATTATAACAGATGCGTCAAGTAACTGTCTTGAGTCATGCTTAGAGTGATGAAACAGGAAGTAGGCCTACCTGCTGCTATTCAGCAGGAAGAACTTTTAGACTTGTTAAAGTCTAATCAACTTGATTAATAACCAAACTATGTTTTGAATACTGTAGGGTGGATTACTCAACCCGATATTATAACAGATCGTCAAAGCTGTCTTGAGTCATGCTCGAGTGATGAAGCGGAAGTAGGCCTACTGCTATTCGGCGGGAAGAACTTTTAGACTTGTTAAAGTCTAATCAACGATTAATAACCAAACTATGTTTTGAATCTTGTAGGGTGGATTACTCAAGATATTATAATGGAATCGTCAAATTGTCTTGAGTCATGCTCGAGTGATGAAAGCAGGAAGTAGGCCTACTGCTGCTATTCGGCGGGGAAGAACTTTTAGACTTGTTAAAGTCTAATCAACTTGATTAATAACCAAACTATGTTTTGAATCTTGTAGGGTGGATTACTCAGATATTATAACGAGATCGTCAAATGCTGTCTTGAGTCATGCTTTCGAGTGATGAAAGCGGAGTAGGCCTACTGTTGCTATTCGGGGAAGAACTTTTAGACTTGTTAAAGTCTAATCAACTTGATTAATAACCAAACTATGTTTTGAATCTTGTAGGGTGGATTACTCTCGGCTTGATATTATAACGGATGGGTCAAATAGCTTGTCTTGAGTCATGCTTAGAGTGATGAAAGCAGGAAGTAGGCCTACTTGCTATTCGGCGGAAGAACTTTTAGACTTGTTAAAGTCTAATCAACTTGATTAATAACCAAACTATGTTTTGAATCTTGTAGGGTGGATTACTCATCCCGATATTATAACGAATCGTCAAGTAAGCTGTCTTGAGTCATGCTTTCAGAGTGATGAAACTGAAGTAGGCCTACTGCTGCTATTCGGCGGGACATGAAGAACTTTTAGACTTGTTAAAGTCTAATCAACTTGATTAATAACCAAACTATGTTTTGAATCTTGTAGGGTGGATTACTCATCCAGATATTATAACGATGGATCGTCAAATGCTTGTCTTGAGTCATGCTAGAGTGATGAAGAAGCAGGAAGTAGGCCTACTGCTATTCGGCAGGGGAAGAACTTTTAGACTTGTTAAAGTCTAATCAACTTGATTAATAACAAACTATGTTTTGAATCTTGTAGGGTGGATTACTCATCAGATATTATAACAGATGCGTCAAATGCTTGTCTTGAGTCATGCTTAGAGTGATGAAGCGAAGTAGGCCTACCTGTGATATTAACGGCGGGGAAGAACTTTAGACTTGTTAAAGTCTAATCAACTTGATTAATAACCAAACTATGTTTTGAATCTAGAATAGGGTGGATTACTCATCAGATATTATAACCAGATCGTCAAGTGCTTGTCTTGAGTCATGCTTTCAGAGTGATGAAAGCAGGAAGTAGGCCTACCGCTGTGATGCTATTCGGCGGGAAGAACTTTTAGACTTGTTAAAGTCTAATCAACTTGATTAATAACAAACTATGTTTTGAATATTTGTAGGGTGGATTACTCATCCTCGATATTATAACATAATCGTCAAGCTTGTCTTGAGTCATGCTTTGAGTGATTGAGGGAAGTAGGCCTACTTTGCTATTCACCGAGAATAACTTTTAGACTTGTTAAATCTCATCCTTGATTAATAACTTGCAAACTATGTTTTGAATATTTTAGGATTATCATCCGATATTATGCAGTCACGTCAAATGCTTGTCTTGAGTCATGCTCGAGTGATGAAGCAGGAAGTAGGCCTACTGCTGATGTCGGGAAGAACTTTTAGATTGTTAAAGTCTAATCAACTTGATTAATAACCAAACTATGTTTGGACAACAGGGTGGATTACTCATCAGATATTATAACAGAATCGTCAAAGTAAGCGTGCGGTCATGCTCAGAGTGATGAAAGCGGAAGTAGGCCTACCTGCTGCTATTT
>CM028384.1:10517158-10555784 GCA_013146195.2 Codonopsis lanceolata | reverse complement strand
GTCTTCAGGGAGAAAGCTTGATCCAACCGGGTAGGCTTGTTTTAGTTCAACTCATTTTGTGAGAATATGGATAGACACAAGAAGAACCCGGTCAAATCCAAAATCACCCACTACCTCATCATTACGCCACTACGAGAGAGATACGCTCTTGTTAGGTGTGGCACCTATTGATGTGACTAAAGCGTTGAGTGGAAGTTGGCAGAGATATCACACGGGCCACTAACTCAAGCAAGTTTGTGTTGCTGCGATTAATGAGGAGAGAGATGAAAATATGCGCTGCCCAAACTTGTTGCGAAAAGTATGCTAGGAAGAGCGGAGGACAGCTGGCGAGATCAAGCAACGACAACTTCATTCCCTTCTGCTGCCGAACCTCAAAACCAACCACAGCATCACCTCTTTGCTTTACCTACGGCCCAATCAACCTCGCGAACCATACTTCCCACCTATTTTCAACCCAACCTTTCATCCCGAAATGATGATCCCTTCTCACGGCAATCCTTGGATATTCCTACCGATTGGGCCTTCCCCATTGACCATCTACCCTACTTCATTCAAGCCCTTCTATCCTTTCATGAGGTGAAGAAGGAGGACAAACCAAGGGTAGATCCCATCAAATATGTGGACTCAAATTTCAACAGAAATCATGGGTTCCTACAAAACCCCTTAGTGCAAGGATTGTCAAGCGTATGAAGAGATTGCCATCAATTACGCAAATGTTTTGACCTAATGCCCGTGGAATGGAATGCCTTCTATCTTGCTCAAGGCAGTTTGTGCAAGATGAGCTATCTAGTTGATGTGTGGGGAAATTTACAACGCATGAGTATGGTTTACCAATGATTGGTTGATGATCCTATGTTGTTGGCGGACACGCTATCGATGAAGACCATCGATAGAAGAGCGGTAGACTACCTCAATGAACAAAGCAAAACTCAAAAAGATTCAAGATAAAGCCATGGAAAATATCAAACTTAAGGTTGAAATGGCTAATCTTGCCAAATACGTGTCAATTTTTCACAGAAATCATCAAAGGCGGCAGGAGGAGACAAGATTCGACATCGCCCAGCCATCTGGCGAGCCCCACCAAACCCATCTTCATCTGCGCACCTGACCTCAATGTTCAACCTACCATTCCTTCTTCATCTACTCACCTCAACCACCGGTGTTCACCTACCGGTCCTTACTGCGTCACTTCATCGACCACTTCGATGTTCGACCTATATCCTTCATCCTACCCCCGTCTCCCGAACCCAAGTTGACCTACCAAACCCCCTTCACTCCATCTACATATTTCGATGCCACCCAAGAGCCCTCTGCGGTAGTATAGATGAAGAGGTCGATAGACTTTGCTTTGAAGAAATACCAACAGATGCCACTCCCCGCTTATTCATCTAGTGAGTTACAGATCCACCTCTTCAAGTCGAAGAGGAAAAAGATTATGCCACATGATGATGATAGTGATATTCTGTTCAAACATTGTCTACCGCCGAGCTAGCATATCAAATGAGGCGAAAACAACAACAGATCATTAAGGATGCATAACAAGCCACACGACGTAAGATCATATTTCCGCATATAACTGGCGATGAAGTGCACCTCTCCCACCTCATTGATGGTGCCACCGCCCTCGCCTCCATCTGCTCCTACACCAACTCACGGCTAGCGTTCTGATGGTTCTACTGATGTCCCTTCCACATCAACCTCCTGCGCTTTGCACATGTCTTTCCCCACGAAAGGTTCAACCTATTATGAAGCCGTGGACATGTTAAAGATCACCGAGTTCATATCAAAGAAGACATCAAGGAGATGAACTGCCGCATCGAATCAACAAATTGAAGAAGTGAAACTTGAGAGATGAGCGAGCAGGTAGCGAGATTACAAAGCGGATTGAAGCTTCTACCCTCTATTAAGGACTCCATCTCTCTGCACTTGAAGGCTGCATATACCTGCAGTGAGTCTTTGACTCACTTTGGTTTAGGGCGAGGTAGGTGGCGTAATATTTTTTTTGTTTTAATTCTAAACTTGGTGGTTTTCTACAGGTGAGTCTACAAACCGAAAGCATACAAGGAGTTTGGAAGAGACATATAGCTGAGCAGCGAGCTAAGAGTGACTAAGAAGTAAAGCCTTAGCTCTCAAGGAAGAGGAAAAAGCGAAGGCAAGAGGCTGCAAAGTGAAGGAAAGGCCGCAAATTACAAAGAGAAGATCAAAGCTTTAAACTTAGATTAGGCGGAAGAGCAAAACAACTAGGTGAAGAAGCTTGGCTGGCTGGTTGCTGATACCGCCGTCCAAGAAAAATCGTCTGATGGCGATGCCGATGAAACCGCATATGATTGATTGTTTTTTAGTTTAATAGAAACACCAAAATTGCTGTTTTGTATCTTTTAAACATGAATGATTTAGCAAGTTAAATTCTTTGTAAAAAATTTAGCAAGTGTAAAAGTTCTTCCCGCCGAATATGAGTATGTAGGCATTACTTTCAACCTTTAAGCATGTCATTCGATTACTTGAATCATTTGTTATAATATTGGGTTGAGTAATCCACCACACTATTCAAAACATAGTTTGGTTATTAATCAAGTTGATTAGACTTTAACAAGTCGACAGGGTAAAAGTTCTTCTGCCGAATATCGGCGAGTAGGCCTACTTCTGTTTCATCACTCTAAGCATGACTCAAGACAAGGTTACTTGACGCATCCATTTGTTATAATATCGGGTTGAGTAATCCACCCTACAACTATTCAAAACATAGTTTGGTTATTAATCAAGTTGATTAGACTTGACGGGTAACAAGTTCTTCTAAAGTTCTTCCTGCTAGAATATCGGCAGCCAGTAGGCCTACTTCTGTTTCATCACTCTAAGCATGACTCAAGACGCAGTTACTTGACGATTCATTTGTTATAATATCGGGATTGAGTAATCCACCCTACTACACTATTCAAAACATAGTTTGGTTATTAATCAAGTTGATTAGACTTTAACAAGTCTAAAAGTTCTTCTCTTGAATATCGGCAAACATGTAGGCCTACTTCTGTTTCATCACTTAAGCATGACTCAAGACGCATTCGGTTACTTGATGCATCATTTGTTATAATATCGGGATGAGTAATCCACCCTACAAGATTCAAAACATAGTTTGGTTATTAATCAAGTTGATTAGACTTTAACAAGTCTAAAGTTCTTCCCGCCGAATAGCAGCAGTAGGTCTACCATGTTTCATCACTCGAGCATGACTCAAGACGCTTATTTGACGATTCTGTTATAATATCTGTTGAGTAATCCACCCTACAAGATTCAAAACATAGTTTGTTTATTAATCAAGTTGATTAGACTTTAACACATCTAAAAGAACTACCTCGCTCCTACACCAACTGATGTTCCTGATGTCCCTTCCACATCAACTCGCGCCATCGCACATGTCTTTCCTAAAGGTTCAAGCTATTATGAAGCCTGGACATATTAAAGATCACTCATGTTTATATCAAAGAAGACCTCAAGGAGATGAACTTGCATTTGAGTCTCAGACTGTGGGTTTTAGGCGAGGTAGGTGGAGTAATATTTATTTTTGTTTTAATTATAATTTTGGGTCATGCATCGCGCGAGTCTACAAGACTTAAAGCATAAAATGAGCTGGAAGAGACACAAAGAGCAGAACAGAAAGCAGAAGAGCTGAAGCCTTAGCTCACAAGGAAGAGGAAGAAAAGAAAGGCAAAAGTTAAAGGCAAGGAAAGGTCAAATTACAAAGAGAAGATTGCATGCCTTAAATTTAGACTTAGGCGAGTAGCTAAACAACTACGTGAAACAACAACCGCTATCAGCCGCCAAGAAAAATCTTCGATGACGATGCCGATTTAAGTCGCATTACGATTGATTGTTTTTAGAGAAACACCAAAATCTCTTTTATATCTCTTCAACTCAATTACATTTACGCACATAACTTTAATATTTTATCCAAAGTGATTAGCTTAATAAATTGTTGCAACATGAATGATTTAGCAAGTGGTAAGTTTTTCCCACACGTAGGCCTACTTGTTTTATCACTTTAAGCATGAGTCATTCAGCCATTTGAATCATTTGTTATAATATTGGGTTGAGTAATCCACCTACACTATTCAAAACCTAGTTTGGTTATTAATCAAATTGATTAATTTAGCAAAATGTTCTTCCCGCCGAATATCAAATATAGCCTAGCTGTTTTATCACTTTAAGCATGAGTCAAATAACCGAGGTCGGGTTATTGACTCAATTGGCCACTAACTCAAGCAAGTTTGTGGTAACTGCCCAAAAAGAAAAAGTCAAGGATAAATCGGCAATTAAAATAAGACTATTCTTTAAAAGATAGACATGGAGTAAAGATGGCTTGAACAAGTTCTCATTTTGATCAAAATATACTCGAATACAAAGAGGATCTAAAGATTAAAAGATTCAATACAATTTCCAGTGATTCCTTTTATTAAGGGATACGTAGGTACTTACATTGGTGTCGACCATCGTAGCATTAATTTGCATATCTCGCTTAAAAACTGCGATAACCTCCTATAACCACTAAAAATGTTCAGATATGGAGGTTTGATAAATTGTCAGCATTATAATCGCTACCGCCTTTTCTCCTCGTTTTGTAATCGAACGAAATGGAGAGTCTATTTATCAACGATGTTCGCCTAGGGGTTACCCGTAGACTCCATCGCAGGGCTCAGAGACACCCCAATTTTGTACCCCTCGTATGTGACATGACATAAAATATCAAGACTCCGTTATAACATTAACAAATGTCAAGTTAAAGTGGTCAAAAGTCAAGGAAAAAGTGACAGCAGATGCGCAAAAGAACGAACTGCAGGGACTAAAGTGCACAAAAAGGGCCAAGTTTGAAAAGTGGGCATGGCCACCATGTAATTTGGGCATGGCGCCCAAATTCATGGGTTAGGCGCCCAATTCCTTTGCTACGGCAATTTTTTCTGCTACAGTTGCCGCAAAATGCAATTATTCCAATAAGAATGTACACTCACTTGATGCATGAAGAAGGAAATTTATTTCTTACGTGTCCTCGCTCTATAAATACAGAGGCCCGGCTTCTCATTTCAGCACATTTTCTTTCGACAAGCTTCTCTGCGTTATCGTTACGCTGGAGAAATAGAGAGCGACGTGAGATAGTGAGCGATCACCTCAAAAAGTCTCGAAACCCTGCCAAACCTCCGCCAAACACAAAACCAACCGATAGGAAGTGAACCTTAGCCCCCCAGCTAGGTATCCACCCTTTTTCTCGGTCCAAAAATCGTGGAAAGAGCAGCTTGCTTGCCCGATGAAGTACAACTGTAAATAAGCCAAGTTATTCTCGCCCGATTTCACTTACCTCAAGCCAACAAACAACCAAAAACAAACAGTTACCCTGTCCAAAACCATAGTCCGAAAGTAACTTTCAGAAGCAGTCACGCTGCCCAAATTCACACAACACACAACAACAAAAAAAGACTCTCTCTCCCCGAGGGACAGAGCGAGCACACCCTAGGCTGTCTGTAAGTTTATTTCAAAGTCTTTCATTTTGTAAAAGTATTATTTCCAATCCGGCCCAATGTAGATATATAAGCAGTTGTGCTGCCCGGATTTAGTTAGGAAATAGTACTAAATATAGTCGTTGTTATGGTCAAATATTTTCAGATATATTTGTAATTATTTGCTTTATTTATTCATTTAAGTCTTTACTTATAAAAGTATTATTTCCAATCTGGTCCAATGTAAATATATAAGCAATTATGCTGCCCGGATTTAGTTAGGAAATAATACTAAATGTAGCCGTTATTATGGCCAAATATTTTCAAGTATATTTGTGATTATTTGTAAAATAGACTGCAAGTCCAGAATAATATAGATGTAATAGATGTATTTAGAGGGCAAGCATTTTATTTATCTGTTAAATAAATATAACAAAAAGCATACTTTAGCAAAAAACCTGCTTTTGAGATCGAAGGGCGAGTTGTGCCTAGCACCTTCCCAACTGAACTTAGCCTCCGAACCCGTTTTCATCATCTCCTTCTTTTTATGGTTTTGCTTTATTTATTTCTTAAAATAAAGATGGCGACTCTAAAATATTTTGGATCTAGTGGGGCCTCGCAACATCTTTCTTTGCACTTTCACGTTTTCCCCTAAAAAAAGGAAAATGAGAATGGAAATGTGATGTATTCCTATGTCCTGGTATCCCCTAAACAAGGGATAACTTGACGTAGAAAACCCAAAGCACCCATAGTGATCCGAGATAGGCCATAAGACTATTTTCATAAAATCCATAGTGGGGCGCCAACATTCCTTCCTTGCACTTTCACGTTTTCCCCTAAACAAGGGAGAATGGGAATAGAAGGGTGATGCATTCCCATATCCTGGTATCCCCTAAAAAATGGATAACTTGATGCGGGAAACCCAAAGCTCCCATATTGGATCAAAAATCCACTAAAGGCAACCGAGGCGCATTCCAACGCTATTCGACAAAGACTCCTCTCGCAGACTTGATTCGTCCTCCCTGCAAGGGAGGGTGGAACGAGCAGTGGATGTCACCAAGATGCACGCACGCCGCACCCCTATCCATGGCGCGGGCGCTGAGCACGCTTTCTGGAACCCACAAATGGCTAATGCCAAATACTTGTCAATTTTTTCACGAAATCATCAAAGGCAGGAGGAGCATTAGCATCTGCCCAGCCATCTGCTGAGCCCCACCAAACCCTATCTTCATCTGCTGCACCTCAACCACAACCTACCATTCCTTCTTCATATACTTCACCTCAACCAATCAATGTTCAACCTATATCCTTCATCCTACCCCCATCTCCCCAACCCGAAGTTGACCTACAACAAACCCCCTTCACTCCATCTACATATATTTCAGATGTCACTCCTGCTGAAGATATACCAACAGATGCCACTCCTGCTATTCATCTAGTGAGTTACGTGATCCAGTTTCTTCGGAAAGGTAGTCAAGAGGAAAAAGATTCTCGCATTACATGATGATGATAGTGATACTGTTCAAACATTGTCTCCTCCAAAGCTAGATATCAATTGAGACAAAAATAGCAAAGATATCATTAAGGATGCACTTAACAAGCCACCTGGACAGAAGATCATATTTCCAGATATAACTCCTATATCTTCTCTAGTTGATGAAGTGCCTGCTGCACCCTCCCCTCCAACTGCTCCTACACCAACTGCTGTTACTGATGGTTCTACTGATGTCCCTTCCACATCAACTTCGCCAGCACGCATTACATGTCTTTCCTAAAGGTTCAACCTATTATGAAACCCTGAACATGTTAAAGATCACCCAGGTTCATATAAAAAAAGACATCAAAGAGATTAACATGCAGCTGAATCAACAAATTGAAGGAGTGAAACAGGAGATGAACGAACAGTAAGAGGATTACAAGAAGATATTAAAGCTCTTCTACCTCTATTAAGGACTCCATCTTCGCTGCAATTGAAGCCGCATATACCAGTGTGAGTCTTCAGACTGTGGGTTTTAAAGAGGTAGGTGGCGTAATGTTTTTTTGTTTAATTCTAAACTTGGTCTATTTTACTACAAAGTAGCCTACAAAGACCGAAAGCATACAAGGAGTCGGGAAGAGACAGATAGAGCAAGAACGAAGCAGAGCTAAGAGTCAAGCCTTAGCTCAAGGAAGAGGAAGAAAATCAAGGAAAGAGCCAGTAAGGCAATAAAAGGTCAAATTACAAAGAGAAGATTTGTGCTTTAAACTTAGATTAGTGCAGAAGCCTAAACAACTAAAGCGGCAATACAGCGAAATGGGCCGGCCGTCAAGACAAATCACGATGACGATGCCGATGAACCGCACATGATTGATTCTTTTAGTTTAATAGAATTGATGCAACATGAATGATTTAAGAAGTTAAAAAATTTAGAAGTGTAAAAGTTCATCCTATTGTAGGCATTAAACCTTGTGTTACTCATCCGTTATAATATCGCGAGTAATCCAACCTACGATTCAAAACATAGTTTGGTTATTAATCAAGTTTATTAGAATTTAACAAGTCTAAAAGTTCTTCCCGCCGAATACAGCAGGTAGCCTACTTCCTGCTTTCATCACGCCGAGCATGACTCAAGACAATTACTTGACGATCTGTTATAATATCTGTGAAGTAATCCACCCTACAAGATTCAAAACATAGTTTGATTATTAATCAAGTTGATTAGACTTTAACAAGTCTCTAAAGTTCTTCCTGAATACAGCGCAGTAGGCCTACTTCATGTTTCATCACTCCGAGCATGACTCAAGACACATTTGACGATCTCGTTATAATATCTAAGTTGAGTAATCCATCCTACAAAGATTCAAAACATAGTTTTGTTATTAATCGTTGATTAGACTTAAACAAGTCTAAAAGTTCTTCCCCGCCGAATAGCAAAGCAGTAGGCCTACTTCCTGCTTTCATCACTGGAGCATGACTCAAGACGCATTGACGATTCGTTATAATATCGTTAGTAATCCACCCTACAAAGATTCAAAACATAGTTTGGTTTTAATCAAGTTGATTAGACTTTAACAAGTCTAAGTGCTTCTTCCTCGCCGAATAGCAGCAGGTAGCCTACTCGCTTCATCACTCTGAGATGACTCAAGACATACATCAAGCATCTCGGATATGTTAAATATCACTCGGGTTCATATCGAAAGAAGACATGAGAGATGACACAAGCCCAGATCAACAAATTGAAAGGTGAAACAACGGATGAGCGACGGGTTGCGGGGATTACAATGGCGTATTGAAGCTCTTACACCCTCATTAGGACTATCTGCAACTTGATTGAATTCAAGCTGCATATCTTTGCAGGTGGAGTCTTACTATATTTAATGGGTTTTAGAGGCGGTAGGTAGGTGGAGTAATATTTTTTTGGTTTTAATTCTAAACTTGGTGGTTTTCTCACGGGTGAGTCTCTGTGACAACATACAAGAAGCTTGGAAAAGACATATAGAGCCGAGGAAACGAGCTAGAGCTAAGAAGCCTTAGCTTACAAGGAAGAGGAAGAAAAGGCAAAGAAGCTGAAAAGGCTGAAGGAAAAGGCTGCCAATTACAAGAAAGATTACAGCCCTAAACTTAGATTAGAGCAAGGCTTGACTAAACAACTAGGTGAAACATGAGGAGGCTGCTTCTGGCGTGGAAAAAGATGGACGATCCTTAGATGAAAGCGTCATGATTGATTGTTTTTAGTTTAATAGAATTCTTTATGACATGAATGATTTAGCAAGTTAAAAAAATTTAGCAAGTATAAAAGTTCTTCTTGAATATGAGCGAGGTAGGCATATGTTTACTCATTTGTTATAATATCGGGTTGAGTAATCCACCCTACAAGATATTCAAAACATAGTTTGGTTATTAATCAAGTTGATTAGACTTTAACAAGTCTAAAAGTTTTCCTCTGCTTGAATAGCAAAGCAGGTAGGCCTACTTCATGTTTCATCACTCTCAGCATGACTCAAGGCAGTTACTTGACCCACATCGTTATAATATCGGGTTGAGTAATCCACCCTACGCGATATTCAAAACATAGTTTGGTTATTAATCAAGTTGATTAGACTTTAACAAGTCTAAAAGTTATAGGTCTTTCGGCCGAATATCAGCGGCGGGTAGGCCTACTTCTGCTTTCATCACTCTAAGCATGACTCAGAGGCAGTTACTTGACCCATACATCTCGGTTATAATATCGGATTGAGTAATCCACCCCTACGATATTCAAAACATAGTTTGGTTATTAATCAAGTTGATTAGACTTTAACAAGTCTAAAAGTTCTTCTGTTGAATATCAATGGTAGGCCTACTTCATGTTTCATCACTCTAAGCATGACTCAAGGATAGGTTACTTGACCCATTTGTTATAATATCGGGTTGAGTAATACACCCTATAGTATTCAAAACATAGTTTGGTCATTAATCAAGTTGATTAGACTTTAACAAGTATAAAAGTTCTTCCGTTGCTCGGCCAGGTAGACCTACGATCTGCTTTCATCACTCTAAGCATGACTCAAGAAAGCAGTTACTTGACCCATCTTTATAATATCGGGATGAGTAATCCACCTACATATTCAAAATATAGTTTGGTTATTAATCAAGTTGATTAGACTTTAACAAGTCTAAAAGATCTACCTCCTCCTACATTGTTGTTCTGATGTCCTTTCCATTAACTCCTGCTTGCCGCACATGTCTTTCTAAAGATTCAAGCTATTATGAAGCCACGGACATATTAAAGATCACTGGGTTCATATCAAAGAAGACCTCGAGAGATGAACACATACGAATCAACAAATTGAAGAAGTCTAACAGCGGATGAGCAGCAGGATGCATGATTACGATGCAGATTGAAGCTCTTCTACCCTCTATTAAGGACTCGATATCTGCTGCAATTCAAGCCTGCATATCTTTGCGGTGAGTCTTACTGTGGGTTTTAGGCGTGGGTAGGTGGAGTAATATTTTTTTGTTTTAATTCTAAACTTGGTGGTTTTCTGGGTGAGTCTCTGACAGCATACAAGGAGGCTGGAAAAGACATATAGAGCGAGAACGAGCGAGCTAGGCTGAAGCCTTAGCTTACAAGGAAGAGGAAGAGAAGGCAAAATGAAAGAGGCTGAAGGAAAGAGGCGCAAATTACAAAGAGAAGATTACAGGCCTTAAACTTAGATTAGGCAGAGCAGCTAAACAACTAGGTGAAGCAACGAGGCTGCTAGCTGGAATGCATTGATGAAAAAATTGTCGATGGCGATGCCGATGAAACTGTACATGATTGATTGTTTTTAGTTTAATAGAATTGCTGCAACATGAATGATTTAGCAAGTTAAAAAAATTTAGCAAGTATAAAAGTTCTTCCTGCTGAATATGAGCAGGTAGGCATACAACCTTGTTTTACTCATTTGTTATAATATCGGGTTGAGTAATCCACCCTACAGTATTCAAAACATAGTTTGGTTATTAATCAAGTTGATTAGACTTTAACAAGTCTAAAAGTTTTTCCTGCTGAATATCAGCAGGTAGGCCTAATTCATGTTTCATCACTCTAAGCATGACTCAAGACAGTTACTTGACCCATTTGTTATAATATCGGGTTGAGTAATCCACCTACGATATTCAAAACATAGTTTGGTTATTAATCAAGTTGATTAGACTTTAACAAGTCTAAGCGTTATAGGCTGAATATCGGCGGGTAGGCTCTTCCTGTTTCATCACTCTCAGCATGACTCAAGACGGTTACTTGACCCATCAGTTATAATATCGGATTGAGTAATCCACCTACGATATTCAAAACATAGTTTGGTTATTAATCAAGTTGATTAGACTTTAACAAGTCTAAAAGTTTTCTGCTTGAATATGTCAGGCAGAGCTAATTCATGTTTCATCACTCTAAGCATGACTCAGAGACGATTACTTGACCCATACTTATAATATCGGGTTGAGTAATCCACCCTACAGTATTCAAAACATAGTTTGGTTATTAATCAAGTTGATTAGACTTTAACAAGTCTAAACGTTATAGCTGCTGAATATCAGCAGGTAGGCCTACTTCCTGTTTCATCACTCTAAGCATGACTCAAGACAGTTACTTGACCCATCTGTTATAATATCGGATTGAGTAATCCACCCTACAGTATTCAAAACATAGTTTGGTTATTAATCAAGTTGATTAGACTTTATAAATCTTACTATAATATTGAAACATAGTTTGGTCATTAATCAAGTTGAAGTTAGACTTTAACAAGTATAAAAAGTTCTTCTGCTTTGAATATCGGCAAGTAGAGCTACGTCTGTTCTTCCTCTGAAAGCATGACTCAGAGAGCGGTTAACTTGACCCATCTCGTTATAATATCGGGTTGAGTAATCCACCTGATATTCAAATATAGTTTGGTTATTAATCAAGTTGATTAGACTTTAACAAGTCTAAAAGATCTACTGCTCCTACACCGCTGTTGTTCTGATGTCTCTTCCACATTAACTCCTGCCGCACCGCACGCGCATGTGTCTTTCCTAAAGATTCAAGCTATTATGAAGCCCTGGACATATTAAAGATCACTCGGGTTCATATCAAAGAAGACCTCAAGGAGATGAACCTGCATCTGAATCAACAAATTGAAGAAGTCTAACAAATATGAGGATGAGCGAGCATGGATGCATGATTACGAGTGGAGATTAGAAGCTCTTCTACCTCTATTAAGGACTCAATATCTGCTGCAATTCAAAGCCGCATATACCTGCAAAGTGAGTCTTCTGACTGTCAAGGGTTTTAAAGGCGTATGAGGTAGGTGGAGTAATATTTTTTGGTTTTAATTCTAAACTTGGCTGGTTTTCATGTGAGTCTACAAAGACCTTGAAAGCATACAAGGAGCTTTGGAAAAGACATATAGAAGCGAGAGCAGCGAGCTAAGCTGAGCTAAACCTTAGCTTACAGGAAGAGGAAGAAAAGTAAGGCAAGAGCTGAAAAAAGGCTGAAGGAAAGGCTGCAAATTACAAAGAGAAGATTGCAGGCTTTAAACTTAGATTAGGCAGAGCAGCTAAACAACTAGGTGAAGCAACAGCAGCAGCTGCTGAAGCCGCTGAAGACAAATCGTCTGATGACGATGCCGATGAAACTGCACATGATTGATTCTTTTTAGTTTAATAGAATTGCTGCAACATGAATGATTTAGCAAGTTAAAAAAATTTAGCAAGTGTAAAAAGTTCTTCCTATTTGAATATGAGCAGTAGGCATACAACCTTGTTTCATCACTACGAGCATACTCAAATGATTCTTGGCGCATTGTTATAATATCGGGGATGAGTAATCCACCCTACAGTATTCAAAACATAGTTTGGTTATTAATCAAGTTGATTAGACTTTAACAAGTCTAAAAGTTCTTCCTGCAGAATAGGAGCAGCAGGCCTACTTCCTGTTTCATCACTCTGAGCATGACTCAAGACAGTTACTTGACGCATCTGTTATAATATCGGATGAGTAATCCACCCTACTGATTCAAAACATAGTTTGGTTATTAATCAAGTTGATTAGACTTTAACAAGTCTAAAGTTTATTCAGTGAATAGCGCAGTAGGCCTACTTCTGTTTTCACTCACTGAGCATGACTCAAGACAGTTACTTGACGCATCTGTTATAATATCGGGATGAGTAATCCACCCTACAGTATTCAAAACATAGTTTGGTTATTAATCAAGTTGATTAGACTTTAACAAGTCTAAAAGTTCTTCCTGCTGAATAGCAGCAGGTAGGCCTACTTCTGTTTCATCACTCGAGCATGACTCAAAGGTTACTTGACGCATCTGTTATAATATCGGGATGAGTAATCCACCCTACAGTATTCAAAACATAGTTTGGTTATTAATCAAGTTGATTAGACTTTAACAAGTCTAAAAGTTCTTCCTGCTGAATAGCAGCAGGTAGGCCTACTTCCTGTTTCATCACTCTGAGCATGACTCAAGACAGTTACTTGACGCATCTGTTATAATATCGGGATGAGTAATCCACCCTACAGTATTCAAAACATAGTTTGGTTATTAATCAAGTTGATTAGACTTTAACAAGTCTAAAAGTTCTTCTTGCTGAATAGCAGGTAGGCCTACTTCCTGTTTCATCACTCTGAGCATGACTCAAGACAGTTACTTGACGCATCTGTTATAATATCGGGATGAGTAATCCACCCTACAGTATTCAAAACATAGTTTGGTTATTAATCAAGTTGATTAGACTTTAACAAGTCTAAAAGTTCTTCGAATATCGCAGTAGGCCTACTTCTGTTTCATCACTCGAGCATGACTCAAGACAGTTACTTGACGCATCTGTTATAATATCGGGTTGAGTAATCCACCCTACAGTATTCAAAACATAGTTTGTTTATTAATCAAGTTGATTAGACTTTAACACGTCTAAAAGAACTACCTGCTCCTACACCAACTGCTGTTCCTGATGTCCCTTCCACATCAACTCCTGCTGCCACTGCACATGTCTTTCCTGAAGGTTCAAGCTATTATGAAGCCTTGGACATATTAAAGATCACTCAGGTTTATATCAAAGAAGACCTCCATGAAGGAGATTGACTTCTCTTGAGTCTTCTGCACTGTGGGTTTTAGGGGCAGTAGGTAGGTGGAGTAATATTTATTTTTTGTTTTAATTCTAAACTTGGCTGGCGTACTGCAGGTGAGTCTACAGCACTTAAAGCATAAAATGAGCTGGAAGAGACACAGAGAGCAGAACGAGCAGAGCTAAGAGCTGAAGCCTTAGCTCACAAGGAAGAGGAAGAAAAGCAGAAGGCAAGAGTTAAAAAGGCTGAAGGAAAGGCTGCAATTTACAAAGAGAAGATTGCAGGCCTTAAATTTAGATTAGGCAGAGTACCTAAACAACTAGGTGAAGCCCGCTGAAGAAAAATCTTCTGATGACGATGGCGATGAAGCTGCACATGATTGATTGTTTTTAGAGAAACACCAAAATCTCTTTTATATCTCTTAAACTCAATTACATTTAAGTACATAAGTTTAATATTTTATCCAAAGTGATTAGCTTAATAGAATTGTTGCAACATGAATGATTTAGCAAGGGTAAAAGTTTTTCCTGCTGAATATCAGCAGGTAGGCCTACTTGTTGTTTTATCACTTTAAGCATGAGTCATTCAGTTACTTGAATCATTTGTTATAATATTGGGTTGAGTAATCCACCCTACACTATTCAAAACATAGTTTGGTTATTAATCAAATTGATTAGAATTTAGCAAGTGTAAATGTTCTTCCTGCTGAATATCAGCAGGTAGGCCTAGTTGCTGTTTTATCACTTTAAGCATGAGTCAAATAACTGAGGTCAGTTACTTGACTCACCTGGGCCACTAACTCAAGCAAGTTTGTGGTAACTGCTGCTCCAAAAAGAAAAAGCTGAAGGATAAATCTGGCAATTAAAATAAGACTATTCTTTAAAAAAGATAGACATGGAGTAAAGATGGCTTGAACAAGTTCTCATTTTGATCAAAATATACTCGAATACAAAGAGGATCTAAAGATTACAAGATTCAATACAATTTCCAGTGACTTAACTACTCCTGTTAAACAACTAATCTACACCTGATACATATCTAAAGATAAGGATGTTACAAGGAGAAGTCTATGAAGACCATGGACCCGATTCTAATTCAAGCGGAATCTCTACACTATGAAAAATGCAGATATGGGATCCGTCGCCTTCTCGTCCTTCTCCCTTCAGCTAGCTCTAGCGTCCTTCACAAGTTCATACGACTTCCTTTCGAAAGTCCTGTGAAGTGAAGTGAGGCGATCTCGAGAGAGAAGCATGTCGACAAGAAAGGAACATGTAGAAGGTCTACAAAACCAAGACTGAACCGCTGACATGAGCATAGTCACTGGAGTTTGGGAAAGGCATGCTAAATGGTTGATGAAGAAAATCTTGATACAAGAGGAATCCTAGAAACTAACCAAACAACTTTTGTTGGATAGGAAGAGTAATTCAAAGTTGTTGAGAAGGAACCTTTATCTAGTGCTAAGAATTCTCCTAAGTAACATAACATAGTGTTTGGGGTAGTTTGCCAGTGATAGAGAAGAAGGAAGGAATGTCTCTATAAATACTCGCTGAGGCAGGACAATGGACGGATTTAATAAATTTTACACTATTAAGAATGAACAGTCCTTTCAACCACTTTCATTAAAGTTATCTTGGGAAGGTCGGAAGGGGGAAGGGTGAGATAGTTTTAATTCCTACATATCCTGTAAAGTTTCTTCTTTGGAAAGCTAAAAGATTTTGAAAAGACAATACAACTTTATTGGGGAATGTGCATGTTTGAATGTGAGGGGGAGGGGGGGCCTGGGCGGCTGGTGTAGTGGCCTGACACTTGTTTGGTGTGTGTGGGGGAGGGGGAGAGTTTTGTATTTATTATGTGGTATGGTGTTAAATTTAATATTTTTTGTGTAAGAAGATGTAAGAGCCGCCTCAATGTTAAAATTTATACCAACTTCTTATACAACTTCTTAACTGGGTCTCACTGCCACCTACACAATTTTCTCTTCTTACACACTTAAGAATAAATCTTCCCATTGTATACTATTCTTACACAACTTCTTACACAAAAAAATATTAAATTTACCACCAAATAAAATAAAATAAAAATCCCTTCCCCCCCCCACACACAAAGCCGACAACCTGCTGAATATCAGCAGGTAGGCATACAACCTTGTTTAATCATTTACCCTACCCTCTGCAAGTTTAATCTACACTATGCAAATATGAAGGTGATATACAAACTGTCTGAGTAATATACAAACAGATAGTTTCAATTGACATATATTTGCAATTACAAACTCATATAAGTAGTCCCCAAAATAAAGCAAAAACAGAGCAATTTCATTGCATTAATCAAGGTAAGCAAGGATTGTCATTATCATAAACAAGTGTATTTTATATGACCTCTGTGAAATAACGAAAATACATGACCAATGTCATCTCCGAATTCCTCATTCAAACAAATACAAGCAGCAGCAGCAGCAGTAAGTAGATGCACATTTCAAGTATCAAGTTCCTAAAAAATGGCAAACATAAACAACCTTGCCAAAACTAAAGTACCAATCCCCCTGCCATCATCCACCAAACATATACAACCTTCCCAAAAAATAACTCCATGTTTTACATGTGATCATTGTCAACTAACAAAAACTGGCAAACATATACAACCTTGCCATCATTCACCAAACATCAACAAAACTACCATACCATGCCATCATCCACCAAACATCAACAAAAACAAGAAAAACAACCATACTATTATATGCATTAATCTATCTCCATAGTCATTCCATTTGTTTCCTTACACTTCTTCTTCCAAATGTTCATCTTATTTCTTTCTGATTTTCTGATTTGCTGCCCTTTCTCAATTTTGATTCTTTTTATTAATTGTGTTTCAACAGCCTTCACTTGATGAGTTGTAGCAGGCCTCTCATGCACTGTATTTCCAGCAACCTTCACTTGAGGCCTCTCTTGCACTTGCACTGGATTTCCAGCAGCCTTCTGACTTGCAGCAGGAGTCTCTTGTACTAGATTTCCAACAGTTTTCTTAGTTGCAGCAGGCCTCTTTTGCACTGCATTTCCAACAGCTTTCTTAGCTGCAACATGCCTCTCTTGCACTGCATTTCCAGCAGCCTTCATCGTCTCGTGGTCAGGTGATGTCATCATCGTATCATGCAGAGGTGGTATTATCGCCACATCCTGGTTAGGTGGTGTCTGCCAGTGGTGGGATGGTGTTTGCTGCCTCCTTGCCTCAACTAATTCATTGATCTTCTGGTTCATTTCAATCATATGATCATCAATCTTTCGTATTTGAATACTATGATCATCAATCTTCCGGTTCATTTCAAGGATACAATCATTGATCTTTTGTTGCATAGAAGTCACAACATGCAAGATTACCCTCATCACATCATTAGCAGGGGCAACTTCTTCTTCAGTTGGTTGTTCCTCTAAACTATATGTGAATATTGTACACCAAGTCCCCGGAAACCCATGAACATAACGCAAACAAGATTCCGCATCATTCGGAACCAAAGGAAGAAGAGCAACATCCTGTCAATTCAAAAACAATAAAAACTTCATTAATGAAATGCACAATAAAATAAATCTTTCATTATCGTGGTCGAAATAATGGAAAGATTTTACATGTTGTATATCCAAGATTTGAATAATCTCTTCATAGCTGGGATTTCCCGTCGACTTCCAGTTACACATTCTAGGAACTTCTGTTCCTATCTTTTCCAGCCGATAAAGATCTTGAAATCCAGGAAAGTTGCAAAATAATTCAAATACCCAAACCTAAACAAAGTTATATGTAAGAAACATGTGATGAAAATAATTTATTGTCATTTGATGTATAGTTGAATTCAACTGTTTACCTGTATTGGTAATGGGAAGCCATAGAACGTATTGGTTTTAACACCATCCTTATTCGAAAGTTTTTTCAGTACGTGTAGTTAGAAGATTGGGATAAGACCTTCTTCCCCATGGATAATTATTAAACAACTCCAAGTTATCCACGATATTCAGAAAATCAGTGTCAATCGAAGTAGTCCTTTCCTTAGCTCTCAGCACAGATTCATAGATAACAGCAAGTCCCAATTTGTATCTGTCCAACTCATTTTTTGCACTTGAAAAAGCTTCCTTTAATTCTTCAGGTCTCACAGCCTTTTTCCGTCCCTTAAAGTATTCATTAAATAATCTTTTTGTTGTAGGGATGTCCTTAGTAAAATCACTCTCATCACCCGAATATAAACCAGTAATTAGTGTATAATCTGAGAGCCCAAATCTCACTTTCTGACCCCCAATACAAAACCACAACTCATTTTCATCGGGTGACTCAATCCTTAGCATAACTAAAACATGTAGCAACATATTGGAGGGGTTCATATTCTCCTTAATCCCATACAACTTTCCAAATGCAGAATCCAAGAATAATTTTTTGTGTTCTTCATCTAATTTTTTATAAACATAATCTACAACTGACAATTTACTTCTGGTTGACACTTTTGCAGAGTATCTTTCTGATGGCGGAGTAATGAATGACATATTCTCTGTAATAGAATTTCAAATCGTAAATATTAATCACAACAATTATGTTTTAAACATATAGAACCAAAACAACATGCAGTTCATGTTTGAAAGAGTTCACCCATGTTTACAAAACCAAACAGATTAACATGAACTATTAAAATAAATTAAAATGCAAATTGTAAACATGAAACACATAAAAAGCAAAAAGCATAAACACCAATTTTGTTTCTACACATACAGTTGATTGGAATTGTAGTTCAAAATATATGTTGATTAATTGAAGCATGAATCACTCAAACTACAACAGAGGACCAATATATCTAGATTAATTAGACTGTGTGGGAAAAATGTGAGGGTAGAGTACTGAATATGAATTAGGTCGAGCATTTCAAAGAATTACCTTGATAATGTTGATGAAATTGAAAGCAAATCACGAAGAGCTGTTGAATCGATCCAAATAGGGTCTCCTGATAGCTGTTAGAGGTAGGGTATTGATTTGGGTAAGTGATTTGATTTTTCTCTTCGAACAAATGAATTGTGAAAGAGGGGTAGAGTCAGTTACTCGGTGAGCCTGGCTGAATACTCGACTCACTTACCGATTTAAAAGGGGGTAGAATAGGAAGTTTCTATGTATTATTACTTGGACGCAGTCAAAGGCCATAAAAGATAAACTCTCGGGTTTTATGGCTGTACTTGATAATATCCTCCTCTTTCGCCAGGGAACCCAAAGGTTCTGCCCCAAATTAATTTCTTTTTTCTTTTCCCATTTTATGAAAAATTAATGAATGGGGGTGATCACACCCCCAATTTCATCACTTTACACCTTTTTACTCTCTACCCCCACTACTTTCTCAAATCACTCGTTACATCCCACCTAACTTGTGACGACCCGACCTGGATTTCAATACAGAATCCCGAGGTTGTGTCGCTAAACCAACTAAATTAGGAGTGTAAGTGGTTCGCTTTGGTTTAAGCCAAAATCACGAACCGAACCGTCCCCATCAGTTCCAAAAATTTCAAACCAAACTGAACCACTAAATTTGGTTTGATTTGGTTCGATTCGGATCAAAACCGGGTAATCAGATTTAAAAAGTAAATCAAAAAAATAACATCAAATTCGGATCAAAATCGAATCCATTGAGAGGCTTAATCAGTAGTATTGATACCTAATTAATTCCTTTTATTTTTTTATATAGGAAATACTTTCCTAAAAAATAAGAAAGCAACCGGCCAAAACTCCCTCTCTCTGCTACTCAGTTTCTCTCTCCCTCCCACACACACAACACCTACCACTTAGTTAGTCAGTCAGGTAACTCGTTTCTCTTGTTCTCTCTCGGTTGCAACTTATCTTGATTGTTGATATAAATGTTAATTGAGAAATAGAAAGGATCAATTGCCTTAAGTTTCCCTTGCAAGGTATTTGAAATGCATTCCATGAAATTGATCTGTTTAGTTCTTCAACAACTTAAGCTAGGATTTCAATTTTTGTTTGAAATTTATTAAGGGTTTTAAACCTTTGGTCGATTATGGCTACTTTGGGCATGAGTAGGAAAAATGTGGGGTTCATATTTTGTGCTTTAAGGGGTTTGTATACAGTTCTAAAAATCAGTTCTAAAAATCTCGAATATGAAGTTTGATATTGTAGTAGCCCATCCCATATGGGTAGGTGTGAGAATTGTGTGTAATTTATAAGGTGACCATGGACTTTTGGGTCGGTATATGGTGGGTCTGATGATGCTGCATGCTTAGTGGGCTAGTGTGTGGGCTACACATAGTGGACTAGGCTTTCGGGCTCGAGGCATTACGAAAGCCTCGGGGCATTACAAATATAGTCATTGGGATTGATTTTTTGTTCTCCCTTCATATAATATTCGATGTAGTCAAGTTTTGATCTTTTTTTAATGTATAGAACTATAAATATTCAATTTGTATTTAGGGATTTGGGTGGGGGACTATAAATGTGGAAGAATAATGAAAAAGTGCTTCTGATACTTGGAATTTTGTTATCATATATATATATATATATATATATATATATATATATATATATATATATATATATATATATATATATATATATATATATATATATATATATACATTTGATACTTCAGAAAATATAAACAACCGGACATCAAAACAAGTGATGTATGCTTTTTACACTAGGAGCATAAGGGAATTTCGTTATTTACAAAATCTACAAAGGAAATGGGGAAGAATGTAGAGAAAGATGTTTCAGAGCATCAGAAGAACAAATAACTGAGCAGTGTATTTTTTAGTTGAGCGATGATACCATCCACAATGTCAAAAGCCCTACTATATCTCCATAACCTCCAAAAAACACTCTAGGGAGCTGTCCCCCAAATGTTGTTTTTCCTCTTATTACAGAAAAAAGCCTAGCAGCACTGGAGGGAGTTCTTTAACTGAGCTTAGCATGACCCACGAAAGCTTGAACAGGCATAGAAACACGTTCCATAATTTTGTAGATGATTGATGCTCTATCCACTCTCCTTAAACATGAAGCACTAGTTGACAGAGATCCATAAATTATCTTGGGTCGAAAAAAAGTTACACCGAATGTTAAACAAGCATCAAAAACCAAACAAAGTATGTTAACATTTGTACTCACAATATATATTACGGGTAACAAAGGTGAGTGGGATGACCATTGACCAACTCCAAAAACTCAAACTGTTAGAGAGGGGCGGGCTCAACGATGCATATCAAGCTTAACACTAAAAACTATAACAGAGTATCGATGTTATTGTACTAAAAGGTGTATAGAAAATACCATGATATACCAAATGACTGGTAGTTCATTTGTGCTCTCCTGTGAAGATGTCAAAAGCAATTTTCCAGCCTTTTCTTTAGTTTTATCCTTCTCACCTTTAGAAGAGTCCCCTGCTTCGTTTTTGACTTCATGAGATGCCTTCGTTTTTCATCTTTCCAGAAGTGATTTTCTTTACAATGTTGTGCAAATTTTCATCAGGTCTGTTGAGGAGATAATAGATATGATATTTTTCTGTTGGTAAATGTATGGTTTAAAGCTTGATATACATAATCAGGCAAGTCACAGCTTGCACATTTATTTAGTGACATATTGCCCCATTAATTGCTTAACTTTCACGTGTTAACTAGTGACAGGCATGTGACTGAGCCCCAAAAAAGAGCTCTCTCATACCCTAAACTTTTAGATGAGTTAGAAATTTAACATACATGAATATGTAGAAATTTAACAAAAGTGAAAATAACCAGATTGAAATTTAACTTACACCTTAAACTTTCACTGTGTTGATAAATGTGTATACTGAATTCCTCCTTATTACCTATATGTGCTTTGCATTCATGAAAAACAAAGGCCCTATGATCCTAGGATTACCTCAGGTGTTCGATGGGATTTGAACCCAATATTTTGTTGTGCACCAGACAACTGCGCCTTCCTCTTTGAATTTTTGATAAATACATTCCTTGCAAACTGCAATATCGTAGCATAAGTCTCTTTAGAATGAGCATTTGATGTATTGAAAACAATTTCGTAGCAACGCCATGTTGATAACAAACCATATTTACAATCTTATTGATCCCATATAACAACACAGTAACAATTTAAGTCCAAACCATCTTCTGCATCAATCTATTTTCTCTTTCGTTTCCTCTATCATAGACGCTTTAGTGTGACGATTTAGTGTGTAAATGTTAAGAGTTGTGGATGCCCATATTGCCGAGATTAGCTTAGCTGAGATTGGCTGTCTCAGGAAGTGGAGCCAACAACCCTAGCTAGCAGGCCTTGAAAGAAGCACAACTAACCACGGTTCGTAGCTGAATTTGACTTGTTTATGCAAATTTTTAGCTATCTTTATGTACTTTTTGTGAATCTTGTGCCGCTAAAATGTGGGTCAAAGTGCTTAGACAAGTTGTCAAGAGTATAGAACTTTGTGTCATACAACAAGCACCTAAAAAATTGATGTGTTTCCCTAGCCAACTGGTTAGGTCTGATCTTTCTGAGCTTGAATCATACCCTTTGTCAATGGTTAAAGATGGAAATACAAACAAATGGAGAAATCGATAAGAGGTACACGGTCTTATATTATGGAACAATGTGCTTATAATGAGTTGTATATCAAAAATTATATTTAGTTTATGTCTATATTTCGTGTTCTGAAGCTGTATAGGTAAGGAATATCCAAGTCTTTTACATAACTTTTTCTCCCACACATGTTTTGTAACGACCCGAGCCCGAGAGCCCGGTCCGCTACGTGTAGCCCACACACTGACCCACTGAGCACGTAGCACCTTGGGTCATCAGGCCCACCATAAGCCGACCCAAAAGTCCATGGATGATGTTGGTGCCCAGTAGTAGCGCATGGCCACCTTATAAATCAAACACAAGTTCCACATCTACCCGATGTGGGATTGGGGTATTACAATCTCCCCCACTCAAATCCTTGACGTCCTCGTCAAGGCTGAATCGTACCCCGGGCGATGTAGGATTCAAGAGGTGGCTCGTACGGGGATCAAGAGGTGGCTCCCACCTTCTATGGTGTAGCACTTTGGCCCGCACTTTGTTCCCATTTCGGTAGGGACCGCTCGATACCATTTGTAACGGCGAGCCGGTCCGCTACGTGTAGCCCACACAGCCAGAGCACGCATCACCTTGGGTCATCGGGCCCACCATAAGCCGACCCAAAAGTCCATGGATGATGTTGGTGCCCAGTAGTAGCGCATGGCCACCTTATAAATCAAACACAAGTTCCACATCTACCCGATGTGGGATTGGGTATTACAATTAACTACTGGGCACCAACATCATCCATGGACTTTTGGGTTGGCTTGTGGTGGGCCTGATGACCCAAGGTGCTGCGTGCTCAGTGGGCCAGTGTGTGGGCTACACATAGCGGACCGGGCTATCGGGCTCGGGTCGTTACATGTTTTTTATGTGTTTGAGCTCTTTAAATCTTGAGCTTGAACCCTTTCAAAGAAACCCTCCTCTTAAGAGAAATAAAAACAATAGTTATCGATACAAAGACACGTGAATTTTAAATGATAAGTAAAACAAAATAAAAAGTTTGTTCTCTCTTTGTACATTGCTGATAGCAAACTCTAACCCTAAAGCCTAAGAAAAAAAACCAAAAACACATAGCCATAGACAACTACAAATTGAAATATTCCCTTCTGGAAAGAGTGTTGTATTTGGTCTGACTCTATTGTAAATATTAGGATATAGTGTGTTTTTGAAGGATACTCATGTGAGATTGGGGCTCATCAATTAAATTTTTTGAATCTAATAAATGGTAACTTTCATTGCACTAATTGAATCATCTTTTAAAAAAGAACATGAAAGATACTAGGATCCTACTACAAGAAAATTTTGAATCGTCTTTGAAAAAAGGATGTGATTTCATGGCACTAATTGCTTTAAATATTATAAGACGATATAGTTCCAGTTAGTGGAATCAATTCAACAAAAAGCAACCAAGAATTAGAAATAATTCATACGTAGGGAAAAATGATCAACGCATACAAGCACAATTTTTCAAAAGATCTAACCATTATATGACTCCTTGGTGGTCAAACCGAGATTGGAATCGTCGCAATCACATTCATGGATCCATCTTTTCCTTGTTGGCTTGAACTCTAGTAAAAACCCAAAATATAAATGATAGTGTGACCTATACAAGGAACATAAACTATGAAAATATTCTTTGACTTTCTTTAAATAACTTTGAAAACATGGGCAGTAGAACTATTTTCCAAGCAGTAAGGAAGACGATCAACATTCACAGGTGGTGTGGGAAGAATCAGGTTGTTTTCAGGGTGGTGGACATATCTAAAGGTAGACCTCATGAAGTATTTCTTTCTGACATTGCGTTCTTTTAGGTATACGCTCTCTTTGACAAGGGGAGTATGTTGGAGAAAGACAGGAATGATGTGAGAGAAATTACTGTGGCAAAGGAAAGCAATGTCTCAGGACAATTTATTGGTCTGGAAGACAAGGCATGATTTTCATCCCTGTAGGTTTACCAGGTTTGGGTTGGGCTGTGGTGGCGGGAAAGCTTCGAATGTTCGCCGGTGATTGGAACTTTGAAAAGAAGAGCATGAGGTCCAAGCAGTTTAGTATGTATAAAGCAATGATCAATGACAAATATAGACCCACGTTTTTGAGTTAGCAATTCATCCCTTCTTTGTCTTCTTCTCTATTCTGTTATTTCTTTTCTTGTTTGTTTAGTAATATGTTTAATCTTTATCAATTCTAATAGTACCAGGAAGTGGTGGACGTACCACCGTGGCTGGATTTATTTCCTCGTACAAGATCTTCATCCAGGAATTCAAGAGTCGACTTTGAAGTGGAGGAAGGCTCTTGCAAGGAGAAGTTATGTTTTTTGGACAGGTGTTTGGTGGGGAGGGTTGGGATATTTGAGTTCCCAATTCCGTCAACGTCGTCTCTACAAAGGAGGGTTGATGTAAATAGGTGTTGCATGTGCAAAAAGGATGAAGAGAATGGCAATCGCGTGCTTCTTCATTGTCCGATGGTGACGGAATTATGGAACCTTCTTCTTTATGTACAAGTCTTTCATCTCTCGGAAGAGGAAAAATATGATGTAGAAGACGGCTCCTTTAGGTGTTTGTTGGGTGATTGAGAATGAGGGTAATTTTTAGAGCTTTAGAAAATGAAGAGTGGTCTATTGCTTGCATGAAAGAAGACTTTGTGCTGCATTATTTATTTTTGGTATTCATAAATAGTGAAGCATGATTCATACTCGAGTAGCTCAAAGCACTATGATGTTGATTTTGTTTATAATTTTACAATTTATTTAGGTCTCGTTTGGTGAATACTGTATTTTCAAAACGTACCATTTTCAAAACGTAGCGTTTTTCTTGTAAGCGCGTTTGGAAAACTATTTCAAAATGTTATTTTCATAAACAGAGTTGTTGTAAACGCAACATATTTTTAAAACGCTGCATATTTTTAAAACGCTCAATTGAAACACTTTTGAAGAGAAAACACTAAATTTTTTGACAATGTTTTTGTCAAAACGTTCCACCAAACAACTACTTAGTTTTGGGTACACAATATTTACTTATAAAAAAATGATATACACACAAACACAAATTATTAGAAGTTACCTCGTTCCTATTGCAAGAAGCCTTTTGTTCTTTCGATGAGTTGTTGATACAATTTTGAAGAGATTTTACCACCTTATAAATTCTCTCTTCATCTTTGTTTTCAACCATAACATTCATTGCTACTAAAAAATGAAAACATCATAGTAAATATATTTGACATGGGTAAATGTGATGATGTATATGTAGCCAAAATTATGGCAAACATTGAGCCAATGTTTTGGCATACTAACTCTCTTTACAAAAATTAATTGTCACTATAGTTTCCTCTTATTTGATTTTACCATCATCTTTCAACTTATTTCTGTTGTGTACAGGGGAAGACTTTGCAAACAAATTAACAGAGTATAATAAGATCAATCACAAAGAAGATAGAGGGATTAAGGCCAACGTACTATTGAAATTTTATTAGAGCCAACCTTAAAAAGGTTCTAGGATACAAATATATATAGAGATATAATACCAAACTCTAAAACTGCCCTTGGACACTAATCACTTGGGTCAACCCACCCACCCACCCTACCCAAAAGTTTGTGAATATTAGTGTAGTGGTAGTGGGTGTCTTCTTATACGACACAAATCTTCCACATCGAATCCAATGTGGGATTGAGGTATTACAAATTAAATCACATTTTTATCCCACATCCTTTCTAGAAAATGTATTCCAACAACTACTTCAGCTCAAATGATCAAAGCACGTGTTTTCTTTCAACGGTCCTTTTAAGAAAGTATCTTGTCAAAACTAGTTGGACTCATCAACTAATTTATTTTTACATCCTCACCTTTTCAAAAAATATTGTTTTGCAACATGTAACTCATCTACTAAAATCATGTTTTTTCATCCCCAACTTCTAGTGAATATCTTGCCACAATATTTTATAAAATGCTTTTTACATTGTGCTCAGTTAAATCCTTATCAAATATAAATAGGACATTAATAATAATCCCAAACTAATCGTGGTAACATCACAAGTTAAGAGCCTCGACACAAATTTCCCAAGCAATAGTTGCTTCAACCATATCTAGCTAGCCTACATTTTACCACAAAATTGTTATGAAAAGAAAACATACGATAATTGAGTCACTACCTACGTTTCTATTCGAAGACAAATGTAAGAAAATCCTAAATTGATGAGTTAGGGGGTTAGATTACAAGTGTGAAAAGTGTTAGTCATCCATCCCAATTTATATCGATCGATCTCTTTTGAAAATTGGTTATCTAGAACATATCTATATCTATCTTATTTTATGCTAATTATTCAAACGACCAAACAATCTAAAACTGGATCTATGGTATTATGAATGTTTTAAACGAAGAACAATAAAAAGGACGTCAATGCGATTCGCATAGCTTCATTATTTTGAAGCTAGCCAGGTCTCGATCCATTTATTGCACAAACAAGTAAAATATATGCAGATGACATAAAAAGGAAAGCACGAATATGAGATCTATGAATCAGAAATCTTCATTTTAGATCTAGAAATTGAAATGACCAGAAAACATACGCACTTATAACCTAAACAAGTAAATCACGCTCTTGATGGAAAGAATAGATCACAAAGAAGATAATAAATACATATATTGAGAGGGGGGCTGGTTTTACCTAGTATGGCGATCCAAATCAACCTTGACTATCTTCGAGTACTCTTCAATTGCTCAAAAATAATATTTGAGCAATGTATTTGTGAAGGATTTTGTGTGTGTAAATATAGTGCCGCTTCTAAATAAGCTAGAAAAGATGCTTAAATAGGCCAAGAATAGGGCTTAGGTCGTCACAACTGATCTAGGGTTGACTTGGGGAGTGAAAAGCCAAACATGCCCCTGGGGCCAAACATGCCCCTCGATGAGCCTGAGCCGAACGACGCCAACCTTTAACAGTAATTGACACTTCACCTCCTTCGTTACCTTCTTTAGCACTCAACATGTCGTTTTAACCAAACCTCAGATGAAATATGACCTAAATGAAGTAAAATCATTAACAAATGCAAGAAAATTAGATTGATTCTTATGGTAGTTAAGTAGGGTACCATAATGGTGGCTCTAACGAGCTCCTTGACAGTATGACCTACAACGCAAGTCAAATCGGAGAGAGAAAGATGCCACTCTAGAGTTAGGTTGGTCCAAGTGAAAGGTTACTAACAAATCCATGAAAGGGAATCAAACAATCCTATGCGGCGGCTGTATCGAAGGACGCTAGTGTGCGCTGTCAAAACCCTAAACGATCATGCGCTTTGAAGGATATTCCTATATCTAACCGCGGGCAAGTTTCCATAGACAATGAACCAGTTTTTTACTCCCATAGAACGAGGCGGCAGCTAAGCAATTCCGTAACACTATTATTCTCAAGTTCTCGCTTGACGCGCCCATCGATCCAGTCATTCAGATCATATTGCTAAATCATGGGGTTTAACTGGCGAGTTTGTAGTTGGGTTGCTTGATCCTCGACATGTCATGGTTCATCTAGCCTCTAATGAGGATATGATTTGTGCTCTATCCAAGGAGTCGCATATGATTCAGAGTAGTATGTACCGCTCCTTCCGTTGGTCACCAGATTTTGTTTTCAAAAAAGACAGTCCACGTGTTGCCGTATGGGTAAAGTTGTATCATCTTCCTCTCCCATTCTTTACGCCGTCTTATCTGCAGCGAATTGGTAATTCCTTTGGGACTTTTCTTCGGGCCGACGATCGGACATTGGCTCTATCTCATCCAATGTATGCCCGTATTTGTGTCGAGATGGACGTCTCCTTAGTGTTACCTAGGAGGGTGTGGTTAGGTACGTCCAAGGACGATGGATTCTGGCAGAATATAGAATTTGAAGGGAATATCGCTTTTTGCGAAGGATGTGGTTTACTTGGGCATATAGAAGATGATTGTCGAAAGAAACGTTTTGGCTCAGCAATGAAACAAAATGTTGGAAAGTCAGGAGCTAATCCCACGCATGCTCCGGTTGGCAAAACTTCGGTAGAGGGTCAACCGAAAATTCATACTGGAAAACAACAGGCTGTTGGTAACTTAGACGTTAATCTCCCTCATCAGGTCTGGCGTCCAGTTAATCCCTCTAGTAATGCCCCAACTAAGGAGAATGGATCGGGGTCTAATGCAAAAGATGAATTTGGCATTCCTCGAGAAGTGGAGACAGTTGATATCTCGGATAGCCGGTAAAACAAGAAAATCTAACGTAAAATCTAACGGCCACACTTCCATGGCTGAAGCTAACCCTAAAAGGGTAATAACTAAAGAAGGTATTAATGAGCCATTGAGTGGGTCTGAAGAAAATGCAAAGAAGAGTCCCGGGGCTACAATTTCCGAGCCTACAGTTCAGGAAGCGCATGTCACGAATGCTGTCGATGAGGAGGTACCAATTAATACAATTAATACAACTAAAGAAGGAGATAGAAAGGATTCGAAATTGACGGAGGAGAGTAACAAGTTGGCAGATCAGGGAAAGGATTCTGATGGCACAAATAAGATTGATGAGGCGAAAATCCTTGAAGGATGTCATGTTAATAATGATGGATTATTTTGTAATTCCTTTGCAGCATTAGCAGACTTGGATGAAATATATGAGGAAGAAATCATGGATGCCTCTTGTAAATTTGCTGAAGGTTTTTCGAAGAAACAGCCTATTAAGCTATCTCGATCGTCATCTATGGATGATTGTCGGGACTTTCCAGCTTCTTCTGCCACAACCAAGGAGTTTCGTAGACAATGTCATAAGCTCAATAAGAAAGTGAAGCACAAAGAATTTTTAAAGAAAAATAAACGTTCTACTAGGGCCTCGACTCAGGCTCGCGATTCGGCAATATAATTGTTTCTTCATGGCAGTACTTCTTTGGAATGCAAGAGGAGTTGGGAATAAGGATACTGTGGCTTATTTAAATTCTCTTATTCGACAGCATCATCCTATTTTATGTTGCATTTTGGAGCCTAAATTGTCTGGTAATAAATTGGTCAAGGTTGCTAAAAGGTTGCATCTTCAGTCTAGTATGCATGGGAATCCTGTCAATTCCCACATTTGGCTGTTTTGGAATAATGATATTCAGGTTACAACTATAGCCATATCTAACCAACACATCACAGTTCGACTAGAGCTGAAAAATGGGTTTAAGGTTATTGCTTCCTTTGTTTATGCCAAATGTTCTGAAAGACAAGAGGCAATGAAAGACGGAGGCGTGGGCGTTCTCGGACGGATTTACAGGATATTTCTGATACGTTTCAGGAACCATGGATTGTTTTGGGGGATTTTAATATTATCTCTAGTTCGCATGAGAAGTTGGGTGGAGCTTTATGCGACTACCCTAGTATGGGTGATTTTAATTTCTTTATACAGCAGGCTGGTCTAATAGATGCGGGATATGAAGGAAGCGTTTTCACATGGTGTAACAACCAGGAAGGATTAGCCCGAATTTGGCAAAGGCTTGATAGAGTCATGGTAAATGGGTACTATAAAGCTGCTCTCCCTGATTTTAAAGTTCATCATCTTAGTAGAGTTTTTTCTCGATCATTCTCGCTTTTTCTCCGCTTTTAATCGATCGTGGTGGTTTCGGCGATTAATTTGGATAGCCCTAAATATCGTGGTGGTTTTGGATTTTCCAACGTTAGATCATTCAGTTTTTGGATTTTGTTAGATATCATTGGGCTTTTCCTGTCATGGATCTGCGCTTGATATTCTTCACTTGAAGCTTGACATCTTCAAAGATCTTCGTAGCAAACCGCGTAAATGGAATTGGGAGGTTTTGGAAATGTACATCGAATAATAGACGGGCTAAAGGATGACATTCTTCGATTTGAGGTGAGTTTACAAAATTCTTGGGATGTTCATGTGCATAAAGCAGGTTGGACGCTACTAAAAATCTAAGTAAGGCTATTTCTTGGTCGGATGAGTTGGTGCAACAAAAGGCTAGAGCAACAAGCGGTTGATTGATGGAGAGAAACTCTTGCTTTCTTTCATGCTACTCTTAAGGATAGATTTCAACGTAATGAGATTAAGATTAAGCTAGAGGATGGGTCTTGGTGTACCGATAAACAAAAGATAGGAGATTTGGCAATTTTTCGATCTATTTTCCTCTTCCCGTATTTTTCTCGTCATATTTTCCTCTTCCGTGAGGACCTATTTGATCGATACCCTCGTCGCTCTATTGGTGATAAGGAGAATTTAATCCTCAAGGCGCTTCCCGAAGAGGAAATATGGGATGCGATTAAAGGCTTGAATCCGAGATAGTGCCGGGTTCAGATGGCTTTACGGGTTGGTTTTTTCAAGGATGTTGGAACATTATCAAACCGACATTATTGCCGCGGTTCATGATTATTTTAAAGGAGGTCTTTTGCCAAAGGGCCTCACCTCTACGACGGTGGTTCTTATTCCTAAAGTTGATAAACCGCTAGCCTAGGGGATCTACCGATCGGCTTATGCAATTTTTCATGTAAGATCATCTCTAGGATTTTAGCGAATCGGATAGCTCGATTTCTTCCTTCTATCATTTCTTTGGAGCAGACCGGATTTGTTCAAGGCAGGAATATCCAAGACAATATTGTGTTAGCTCATGAATTAATTCAAAGGATTGATCAAAAATCTCGAGGAGGTAATGTGGTGTTTAAACTCGACATGTCGAAGGCTTATGATCGGCTAGAATGGAGTTTCTTGTTGCGGGCTATGAAAACTTTTCGGGTTTGACAATGTTAGTTGTGATTTGATTTTTCGGATGATAAGCAACATCTGGTATACTATCCGTATCAATGGCGATTCTTATGGTTTTTTTCATTCTACCCGAGGGGTTCGCCAAGGGGATCCTTTATCTCCCCTTCTATTTGTGATGGCTCAGGAAATTCTCAGTTTTAATCTTAATAAAAGGCATTTCGAGAGGACATATTCTCGCATGCTGAGACATGGGGTTGGAAATTTGGTCATCTCGCATTTGCTTTATGCGGATGACATGCTGATTTTTTGTAATGGGAGTAAAAGGTCGATTATTGCCCTGAAAAACGTGGTCTCTTTATATGAACACGCTTAGGCGGCCACTGATTAACTTGGATAAGAGTGGTTTTGTTACCTCTCGTCGATGCCCGCAGCGGAAAATTCGATCCATTGAGCAGTGGTCAGGTTGTAGACAACTAAAACTTCCGATCAAATATTTGGGCCTGCCTCTCTTTAAGGGTCGTGTGAAAGCTGCATACTTTGAAGATTTTGAACAGAGGTTCCTTTCTCGTATAGGTGGGTGGAAGGCTAAACTTTTGTCTTTTGGTGCTAAGATAGTTCTTATAAAATATGTCCTTTGTTCTATGCCGATATATTTGCTCTAGCCGCCATAATGCCTTCCCAAATTTTTTATTCGTCGGTTGGAACGTCACATGGCTGCTTTTCTTTGGAGCTCCTCTGGGAAAATCGAGCTCAATGGATCTCTTGGGATCATGTTTGTCGACCGCTAATTGAAGGGGCTTAGGCATTCGCCGTTGGCTCAGTTATGGATTCGTTACATGCCAAGTTAGCTTGGAGTGCTATTCAAGGCAAGAGTCTTTGGGCTCGGTTTGTTCAATGCAAATATGGTACGCCTAATGGGTTTGATCTTCCTCAATTACTCTTCTCATGTCCGAAAGCATTGATGGCTCATATGCCTAGGATCAAGGAACATAGCCAATGGATTGTTGGACGCGGAGAGATATCTTTTTGGACTACAAACTGGTGTGGTACTGTTTTGGCTGGTCCGAGACCCATAGATAATATTCTGCAAGTTAAAGATGCAATCCCGAATATGCACGATCTGCATTACCTCTAATTCCATCGAGGTTACATGCGGTTTCAGTGTTAGATTGGAGTGCGGTGGAAGACAAACGCATTTTTACGCTCTAAAGATGGCCGGTTCTCGTCACCGTATTGTATTGAAAACTTTTCGCACGCAATTTGCTAAAATTCCATGGGCAGTGAAGGTCCGGCAAACCGTGGATTCCTATGCGCATGAGTGGTTTCATGTGGAAATTGTTGCATCGTGCTATCCTGTGGATTTAGCGCTTCATCGATTTAAGATTCCGATGGTTTCAAAATGTAGATGTTGCCTTGGATCTTGTCAGAATCTCTAGAGCACCTCCTACTTTCTTCCGAGATAGCTAGCAAAGATATGGCGCTCGGCTTTGCTAAGCACTTTAATTTAATTGATCACTATTCGCCTATATCTCATTTGATTGATATATGGATTGCTAAGTCTTCTTGCAGCCGATTGGAGCTTGTAAGATTGGCATTTGCATTCTCACATGTTGGGAGATTTGGAAAGCCCGTCAGGCGCTTCGACTTTTGACAATGTTGCTATGTCCGGCGATAACATTTCAAATCGCATTATGGTCGGGTCTTCGTGGATATGATGAGTTTGTTTATTCCCAAGCTTGCTATTAACAATTTTAGTAAACTTGTGCAAGGGCTGAATATTGAAATCAAACAGTTCGGGTTAAGCATGGTCGGTGGCTCCTGGGAGGCGCTCCGCATGGATGTTTGAAGCTCAATACGATGGGTCATCTACTAATGGTACTTGTTCCGTGGAGGGATTATTCGGGATCATGAAGGCCTATTGGTGGCGGCCTTTTCTAGTAACTACGGTCGTACTAATATGCTTGCAGAATTCTTAGCTCTTCTGGGATGGCATTAGTTTATGTAGAGATTTGGGATTACAACAAGTTTTAGTAGAGTCGGATTCGAAGGTGGCAATGGATGGTATAGCTTCTATGTATCAAGCTCCGTGGCAATATGTTTATGTGATTCGACTGCCGAGCTTTACTTGGTGATTTTGCCTTATCTCATGTCTTCCGTGAACAAAACAAAGTGGCCGATAGTCCGGCATCTTGGGCTCCACTCATTCGGTTTTAAAAAGTATCATTCTAGATTAGATATTCCTTATCAAGCTCGCCGTTATGCGTTAGATGATATGGGTTTATTTTCTTTTAGAAAATAGTTTTTCTCAGGCTTTGCCATCCCTGCTCGTGAGGTTAGGCTCCTTTGTCCCCCTCTTTGGGTAAGGCCGGTTGTCCCCCTCTTGTTTGTATTTGTTTTCTTTATTTAATAAATTGCGTGTGTGCCGCCCGCTTCCCTAAAAAAAAAAAATTAACTTATGGTTTAACACTTGTAATCTTTTTGATGCCGACTTAAATGTCGTCAGCCTGCTTATATGTTTATGGTTCACTACGCTTCTTCCGCTAAAGCTCGTTAATTATTATTGTTGTTGTCTCCGGCATGTTGTGGCCGTGAGGTTTTATAAGCATGTGTTAATATTGTAGGAGTAGTTGTTGGTTCCTACTGTAACGCCGATGACTTGTTTATTTTAAGTTGTTTTTCCCGCCAAGTGTAGCCGAGTTGTTATTCGATGATGTTGCGCCACATGAATTTTATAATCCTACTTGTGCATGCTTGTGTTATTGATTATTTGACGGCGCGACTGATCTCGTGACGGGGTCCCGGGTCGGGTCGTCAGCTGGTATCGAGCTAAAGTTAGTCTGGCCGGCCAGATAGGTTCCATGGCCTAGTTGTTGGTTATTTGTGTGTTGATTTTAACGCCGAGTGAATTCTTGTAGAGTCCGATGGATAATCCCAGAGAGGTAGACCCAGAGAGGTCCGACCGAGCCCGAGGTAGAGGTACCACACGCTGAGAATCCGGTAGTTCCTGATATGGCTGAATTACATCGGGCTTTTTTCTGGCCGGGCAAGCCGAGAGGTCAGCAGAGGAGCAAGCACACCACCACCTCCACCACCGGACCAAGGACCGACATACCACCCACTTAGAGAGATTTCTTAAGTTAAAGCCTCCAGTTCGCGGGAACCGAAACCGAGGGAGGCCGAAGTTATGGATGGAGGAAATGATCAAGGTATTGTCCATGTTGGGATGTACCCCGACGAAAGAGTTATGCTAGCAACGCTCAAGTTTAAGGGAGCCGAACATGGTGGACGGTTGAAAGAGAGTTGGGAGATGCAACAAGTTCCCATTACTGGGCTAATTTCCAAAGAGAGTTTAAGAATGAATATGTACCGGATGTGGTTCGCAACCAAAGGAGAAGGAGTTCTATGATCTTGAGCAAGGTAGCATGACCGGCGGAGTATTCCGCCAAATTCACGCAATTGAGCCGATATTGTACGATTCGATTCTTACCTGAGGCACTGAGAAACACAAGTTTGTGAAGGGGTTAAGAACTGAGCTTAGAAAGGTATTCTAGCGCTTAAGCTCACCGACATCATGCGCTGATCGAGCGTATGAGGTGGAACAAGACATTGTGAACACCGGTCAAGAATAATGCTAGTAGTGCACGGCGCCTACTCGCACAATAATCGTGAAATAATTCGGGTAATAGAAGGGGATATCAAGGAAACCGTGATAGAGAAGTGGAGGCCAAGGTAGGCCACACCGGGAAGCAAGGTAACAATACTTCTTCATCTCGGGGCAACAAGGATAGCGTAGTGGGGAGTATGACTTGCGCTATTGCCAAGCTAGGCACATTGATTGGTGTTGGGCAAAGCTTGGAAAGTGTACTCTTTGTGGGAGATGGTACTCATTTTAGGAAGGAGTTCCAAAGCCAAACTCAACCGGGAATGTGGCTCGGCCTCGGAGCCAAGAGAAGTGTAGATGGAAACCCAAGGTTCGTGGTGTCGTGTTTGCGCTTGATCGGCGCGAGGTTCGTGGGGTCTACGGCCGTGATAGAGGTACTTTTCTATATTCGATCATAAGGCTCGAGTTCTCATAGATCCGTGGTCTTCTGATTCTTATGTTGCTTCGCACTTTGTTGAGAATCTATGCGTATTACCTCAACCTTTGCCATATTTGCTTGAAGTGTCTACCCGCTCGGGAATATATACTGCATCAAGTGTTTAAATCTTGTGATGTTTTGGTGTGACCACACTTTATGCGCACTTGGTAGTTCTACCTATACGTGATTTTGATGTGATTCTGGCATGGACCTGTTATGTGCTTATCATGCTATAGTTGATTGCCATAAAAGCGGGTTACTTTTTATATGCCGTGCGCTCGAAGTTTACATTTGTGGGTGATCATGCATCAAGTGACTTGCATTTTATTTCGCTAAGAGCTAGAAAATTACCTGCCTCAAGGGTGTACTGTTATCTTGCATGCTTGTTGATAAGAAGAAGCCGAACTTAGAAGAGGTTCCTATGTGAGTTTCTCGATGTGTTTTCTACCGACCATGCTATGCCACCCGATGAGAACTAGAATTGTATTGAGCTTATTCCTGGGACTTCACCGATTTCTAAGGCAATCAGTATAGGATGGCGCCTGGGCGGAGCTAGTGTGGAGTTGAAAACTCTCCAAGAACTCCTAGGAGATTTATTAAACCGAAGTGTGTCGCTTGGGCGCGCGGTCTTATTTGTGAGGAAGAAAGATGGGAGTTTGCGGTTATGCATAGATTATCGTGAATTGAACAAGGTGACCATTAAGAATAAATACCCACTACCCCACATTGATGATCTTTTGACCAATTGCAAGGGTCTATCGTCTACTCTAAGCTTGATTTGAGATGGGTTACTACCAATTGAAGGTTAGAGAGGAAGACATTCAAGACGGCCGCACTAGATATGGGCATTTTGAATTCGCGGTGATGCCGCTTGTTGACAAATGCACCAGCCGTGTGTTTATGGACTTGATGAACCGTGTCTTTCACAGCCTATCTTGATTGTTTTGTTGTAGTCTTTATTGATGACATCTTAGTGTACTCGAAATCTCTGAGGAGCATGAGAAACACTTCGAGGATTGTCTTGTCTATTCTTCGAGAAACAAATTTTATGCGAATTTAGCAAATGTGCCTTGGCTCGAGGAAGTATCTTTTTGGGCATATCGCTCTAGCCGGATAGCCGTTGATCCTTCTAAGATTGAAGCGGTGATGAATTGGAAGAGACCTAGTTCGCCATCGGGTTCGAGTTTCTTGGGTTTAGCGGGTTATTACCTGAGATTTATTGAGGGTTTTTCTGATTGTGACTCCTATGACTAGATTGACACAAAAGAATGTACCGCTTTGTTTGTGAGAAATGTGAAGCTAGTTTTCAAGAGCTTAGAAGCGCTGACGACGGCACCTATTTTGGCTTTCTATTTAGTGGAGATAATTTTGTGATCTATACGATGCTTCTAAGGAAGGTTTGGGTTGTGTTTTAATGCAAAATGGAAGAGTGATCGCTCATGCATCGAGGAAGTTGTCTATTCATGAACGTAATTACCCCACACCACGATTTGGAGTTGGTCGGGATTATTTTCGCTGCATAAATGGAAACATTACTTGTATGGGGCTAAGTTTGAGATTTTCACCGATCATAAAAAGTTTCAAGTATTTATTTTCTCAAAAAGAATTAAACATGAGGCAAAGAAGATGGATGGAGAAATTAAAAGACCACGATTGCACTATTCTCAGATCATTCGGGAAGGCAAATGTGTAGTGGATGCCTTGAGTAGAAAGTTCACATGTCGTGGTATGATGGTTAGAGAATGGAAGATGTCGAAGATTCGCGAGATCGGGGGTCCCAAGTGTTTATGATAGAGGTGTGATTTTCAAGAATGTTCTGCTACGCCAGCCTTATTTGGGAACATTAGAGAAGAGCAAAGGAATGATTCGAGTCAAGAAAATTATGGATGGGTTGCTGAGAATGTATCACGATTTTGTGATTAATAGGGTGCTTTTGACATTTCGAGGTAGAATTTCAGGTTCCTTCTAATACCGAATTGAAGAGGTTGGTTCTTGACGAGGCTCATAAAACGAGGTATACCATTCACCCGGGAGCACGAAGATGTACTTAGACTTGAAAAGACAATTTTGGTGGAAAGGCATGAAGAGGGAAATTATGAGTATGTGTCAAAGTGTTTGACTTGTCAACAGTTAAGGCCGAACATCGAGGCCTCGGGATTTCTACAACCACTTGAGATTCCCGAATGGAAATGGGAGTTCATTACTATGGATTTTGTGACAGGTTATCACAAGACGCGAGAGGATTTAATGCGCTTGGGTTATAGTCGATGATTGACTAAGTTCCGCACACTTTATTCCGATAGCTATCACTTATTCATTGACTCGCCAAGCGCCTTTGTATATTCGTGAGATCGTGAGACTTCATGGCGCACTGCTAGTATTGTGTCCGATAGAGATCCGAGGTTCACATCTAGATTTTGGAAGTCGCTTGTGAAGCTTGGGGACCGATTAGACTTCAAGATGTTTTTCATCCGCAAACGGATGGTCACCGAGCGATTGATCTGTATTTTGGAGATATGCCGCGAAGCTTGCCGCTGATTTCAAGAAGCCGATTCTCACTTACCTAGCCGAAGTTCATGTGATAATAACAGCTACTACCGAGTATCAAGATGGCGCCGTATGAAGCTTTGTATGGGCGTAAGTGTAGATCGCCAATTTGTTGGGATGAAGTGGAGAGGCGAAACTTTGGGGTTCGAATTAGTGCAATGCTGCTGAGAGCGTGAAGTTGATTAGAGATCGCGCAAGCACCGCCAAAGTCGACAAAAGAGTTACGCGACAATCGAAGACGAGATCTTGAGTTCCAGTGGAGACTACGTGTTCTTGAAGGTAACACCGAGAGAGGTACAAAGAGATTCTGAAGAAAGGGAAGCTTACACCGAGGTACATTGGCCCATTCGAGATTCTTGAGAGAGTCGGGTCCTTGGCGATCGAATTGCATTGCCACCTTCACTTTCGAGACTCATAATGTCTTCCATGTTTCCATGTTGCGAAAGTATTTTAAAGATGAGTCCCATGTACTTGAGTATGAGGAGATAACGCTTGAGCCGGATATGTCATATGTTGAAAAGCCCCGAAGATTTTCGATACCAAAGAGCAAGCTGCTACTTAACCAAGAGAATTCCCTTAGTCAAGGTTCTTGGAGAAACCACAAACATTGAAGAAGCTTACTTGGGAGACTGGGGCGAGATGCGCCGAGAAGCATCCACATTTGTTTGATGAACTTGGTAAGAATTCTAG